>VXAV01007607.1:172376-185207 GCA_013399715.1 Alectura lathami
GTGCACCTTGTTGAAGGGAGCCTAGTTCTTAGGTTGGCTTTTCATAAGATTGATATTTAAATAATACGAACAGATGGTCGACCCAATTTTTCCTTCATATTCCGTGACTAAACCTAAAAGAACATTACAATGGTTATAGCAATGGGTGGTAACTGAGAGAAGCTATTTTTAAAGAAAATTTCAATTCTCAGAACATTAACCATCCCGTGCAATCCAGTCACAAAATTATCACTTGTGGAACCTTCAATCAAATTGAAACAGATGATTCATTTAAGGCAAAAACAATGTAATCAACTGCAACTTCAACTGTGAGATGAAGCAGGAAGGAAATAGCCCCAAAGGTCACAGAGAGATTGAATGTATTACACGGATTATGCCACAAGCTGTGATAAGCTGCCAAAATACCACGTCCTGCCAAGCAGAGGGAAGGAAAGGAGTAATTAAGAAATCAGAAATAAGCACTGATCCCAGAACATTCACAGAGGTAGTCTAAAAGACTACTAACAGAATTTTCTCCATTAAAAACAAACCAAAACGCCTGCTGCACTCCTCCCTCCAAAACCCTTTTATGTAGTTGGACACTTTCAAATATGGTACATCTCAAATCGAAGTGTGGTACATCTCCAATTCACCCTATCAACCACAAATAATTACTTGCACGTGACTGAGTTTTACATTATAGGACCAGTACAAATTTCTTAGGGAGTTTTCAAAGCCTTAAAACGAATTATGCACTACTAAATCTACTATACTGTAGGTCCCCTTGACAAGGACTAAAACATGTTGAACAAGCTATGCTATTTCAAACCCCTTCTTGTGGTGTGAACTATACGGCTGTTCATTTTTTTTTTTTTAAAACATGCTTTTGATGATGTGCAATTTTTACAGGAAAGCAAAACAAAGCCAGCATTTTCCCCTGTCTCCAATCACCATCTTCCTTTTCCATATTATTTAGTGTAAATGACTATGTAAAACACCTACTTCATTTACAATCAAAATAAACATCGTATTTTCTTAATTGTATTTAGATTTGCTACAGATTTAAGGAACATCTGTAAACAGGACTGGCCATTTTCTTATGAAGGTGTTTTTGATGAACTTTGTCTTGGCTGATACAAGGAGCTTCTAGAAAAATAATTCTTATTTTTTATTTTTTTTTAAGGTCACAGTGCTGCAAAAGAATCTGAGCATTAACCCTCTTGGAAACTGACGGTCAAAATAAACCAGATTCAGTGTTTGAACTTGTACCAACCACACTAACGAGAGTATTTGTGCTACCACAAACAGATGGACCTACAGTAAGAGTTTGCCTTGCTGAATGCTAATGGGTGCCTTAAGCGAAGGAAGAAATACTAGGATACCATGCAGGTTTACTCAACTCACCTGGCAGAGGTGTAAAACCATTCTCTAGGAGCAGAGATGCATGCACAAAAGCAAGAACATGATTGCAAGTAACAGACCTTCATGACAACATCTTCAAAACGAACAAGAAAGCAGCCTGGTAAAAACAAAAGCAAAATGTCTGGGTTCCTCACCTCTCGCTTGGCAAGCAGCACGTTAGGAACAATGTGAGGCAGGCAGCGTCCCAACATTAACATGACACTTTTTTCACTGTCTGCAATTCGAGACACCTAGAACAGAAAGCATATTTATTTTTAATTGAAGCACAGGAACAGAAAAGCACTCTTTTAGAGGAACAGTAAGAGTTTTTGCAGGCTGTTCCCTTAACAGAAAATATTTCATTTATTCATAGTAACCTGTAAGTTTTGGGCTTGGCATTTGGCATGCCAACTTCAAAAGCATGAAACCACTTGTTGGGACTCAAAATTTCCCAGTAATTACACAGCTATAAGTAGGTATCATATTTAAGCTCAAATTCTTTTTTCTTGAGTTTCATGCACATAAATTTGTATTTCCATGTATGCTAATAAGTCTTGAAACAAAGCAACTGCTGTTTTAACTACTTCTGCCATACAGAATAAAGGATCTTCTAGTTTATGACAACCGGGAAACATACCTCTGATCCCAAACGGCTGTCTGCTGACATCCGACAGAAAGACAGTAGTGCTTGATGGAAAGCTGGGGACAATTTCCTGAAATACCATCAAGGGGGCGGGGGGGGGACGGACACACACACACACATAGATTAGAAAGGTAATGACTTGCACTCTGCTTTAACCAGCTAGATAACATGACATTCAGAAGCATGATTTCTGTGAAGAACTGTACACAACTTTACCATAGAACGGTAAAATTATCTTCCACTGTTTCCTTGTTTAAAAACTAAAAATCATAGAAGTGAATGTCCTAATCAACAAGTTACTTTTAGTTCCTAAAAATGTAGGATCTTTCACATTGCTTCACAGGCAAAAATAGGACCAAAGCATAAAGAAAAGGAAGCTTTAGCAACACAAGAGGAAGCACAGGATTTTGTAAACTGAAGGAAAAATATAATGAGGAACCAGCAGTTTTTGCTCAATGCTCTGACTCTGCACATTGGATAAAAGGTTTGAGCAGCCCGTCATCACCAGCTTCAGCATGAAATCCAGACTGGACTGCCACCCTGGCATCTAAGAATTGGATTCAGATGGGTAGTGAAAACCTCACAGCCAGCCTTAAGTTGCTGTCTGATCCCTGATGTGCATCTGTAGAAGCACTATGTCATGGTCGTGCATCGCACCAGCACACACAGTCCAGCTACTCAAAGCCTCCAGTGCACACATAAGACTCTGATAAGTCTCAGAGCTACCTTGTCCAAGGAGGATAATTTGGAAGAAATGATCTCAGAAAACAACGACTGGATTGACCATTACATAAACCAGGCAAGTGTTGGCAGCGGCATGCTATTTTTCCCCAGCAATAACTCCCTCTATCTTTCGTATTCAGACACCAATCCAACATTGCTTCATCCACTCTGCTTGAAGAAAAAGAACACTTGCCTTCCAGGCAACTCCTGTTTCTTATGTGGAAAGCGATATCACCTTTCAACTCTTAAAACTGCTATTTTGTGATCCTAAGCGCACAAAATCCTACACACATGACAAGTACAGACACATACACTTATTTACTGGACTGAAAAATTACATTATTTCGTTATTCATTGTAAATATATCCATCACTTTTTTCTAACCAGTGCATAAAAAAATAAGAATCTAAGTTCTTACTTTAAACAGTTTAATCTAAACCAGAAGGATTTGGATAAATATACCAGAGTAGTTTTCCTCTTCTGACTCTACTTACAAAATACAATAAATAAGAGTTCACTTCTATTACTTAAAATCAAATTTATTTTTTGATAATATAGGGGTTTTAAAATGTTTTAAATTTTAATGAAGTCTGTTGATTTTAATTTAAATCAGTTTGATTTTGTGAAGAATTTTGCCTAAGAACAATACTAAAAGATCCAGACAGTAGTGAGTTGTAAAGGCCCTTGGTTTATTTAATAGCTTAATCATATGCTAGCCCTGGTTGTGTAAAAGCATCACTGAATGCCACACTCACAGACTCCACTCTGGGCTTTATTTACACTGGGAGAATGGGAGCAAGTGTTGCAAAGCAGCGCTGCAATATTAACAGACTCCAAGCCTTTGCCACCCTTTGTCTTGGCTGTCTTTTAGCTTGGCACTGCGCAGAATGTCAAATTTTTATCCAGCCGAAACCTTAATTAAACACCTAAATAAGGGCAAAGTTCTTTGCAGAGAATGAAAACCAGCCAAGTGTGACAATGTGTCGCTGAACTTCCCTAGGGGTTAATTAACAGCAAGCTCTGGGCAACAGGGATTCCATCCAGCCTGCTGGCTACATTTAGATGCTAGAAAGCTTCTCCTAGATGAGATTTAGTAAAATCCTTGAGGGCTTTTCCTCACAGCAACGATGACAAACCCAGGCCTCTTGCACCAAGCCAGCAGAAAGACTTTTCAAGGACCAACAGATGCCGGTACTGAAGATTTCAAATATAAAAAAGCATGATGAAGACAAAACCCAAGCACCACTATTCTGTTTGCTACATAGCTGGGAGAAAAAAGCGAAGTTATTGGAAAATTTAGGAGTGACTGCTACGTACAGAAAACACCCTGTGTTTGGTTCAGATTACCAATGCCTAAACTGAGTTGAATAAATTCATGCAATGAGTCTCCTCAAACCACTGCGAGTGCTCTCTCCCGCAATCTGTTCTATGAGGCACACTTCCAAGGATCCCCACGTCCTCGTTTTTAGGCATGCACACACATCTGTTTCTACTGCAGGTGCACAAAGCAGACTCACTTGCCCTCCCAGCCTCTCTTCCAATCTGAGTAGGATTTATGCCAATAACCCATCCTCTTGCAACAGTAGTAACAGTCTTGCCTCTAGAACGGAGTCCTAGCTTTTAACGCAGCTTTTTAACACCTTTTGAATAAACCGTAGTGATCGGCTTCTACAGATAACTGCCCCGGACTGACGGCAGTCAGTATGCAGACTGAAGCAGTGCTGCTTCCCCCAGAGACCCAAAATACTTAAGAAAGAACATAATTCTTTCAGGACGTCAATTCAGAGATCCTAATCTGTAAAGCACTATCAAATGTGGTTTCCTTTGATCTTTCACTGTCTCACAAAACAGAAAATTCAGTACCAAAAGTAGCTACATGTTGCATCCACATCACTTCTGCAGCGAATGCCCTAAGAGCAGATGTCTGAAGTGAACGGACTCGATGTGGACTCAAGGTTTTATTCAGTATGGATGTTTTCCTAACAAAGTGCTGCAGCAGGCACATGGATTTTCAAGATCTCTGAGCAGCAAACCAAATTAACTCTGCTATTTTAGAGACTTGTAATAAATTCCTCTGGAGTTCCTTCCTCACTCCTAGATCTCACCCTGTTTTGANCCATCAATATATGGTACAAATTTTGATTGTTACACAGGCTAAATGTTCAGCTAGAATATGAAAGAAATATAAAAAATAAATAATAAAGACAAATTCAGAAAGTTTAGATGGAACACCCGACAAATTTTCAGAAAATGTTAACCTGAGTTTAATTTTCTTATCAAATGCTAGTAAGTTCAGCTAGAACACATGAAATTACTAGCAACACTCCAACTTGCTGCTCTAGTCTAAAGAGAAGACATCACTAAAAAACTGCCTCTGTCCCATAGGACCGATGTATGAAGTTACAAGACACTTAAGATTTGCAAGAAAAGTTAATTACTAGCAAGGGTAGCAACTCTTTTCTTTTGTGGGGAGGGGAGCAAGCGGAGGTAATTTTCAGCCTGTATTCACTGATTTTCTTTTTTTTTTNTTCCTACTCACTTAGTTTTTTTTTTTTTTTTTTTTTTTTAATTAAATAGTCCACACAGAATACCACACTAGTACCAAGCAGACAGGTACGCCTTTGCGATACATGCCCTCAGCTGCACACACCCTTATCACCTGTGTGGCCCATGTTACTCCTCATAGCTACATTTGCTTGTCAGTTACTAATCAACATGTTACTTCCCCCAGCTACAATGCTTAAGAAGATCGCATATATTGAAGAGACTTTCTCAGGACCACTCAGACCATAGACTCACAGTTTCCAAGCAAGAACAGGAATGCCCTATTTTAATTAACAGAATCATAGTTACCTAATGAAGACCTGCCCTGAATTCAAAACTCTAAAAGCAGAAGGTCCTTGGATACCTTTTCTGGTTATCTAACAAAACAAACAAAGAAAAATACAAAACAAGTTTTTTGGTACCCTAAGAGAATACTTATAAGCACCTGCATCTACATATGAAAAACAAAAATTCTGTTCCACTCTTCAAGGGGATGAGATTTCATCACAAAATTAACATTTAATGCGGAATGAGCATATCCTGTCTTCTCACACATCATTTTCATTTTGGTGGGTTTTTTGTGGCAAGGAATAGGGTAAGTTTTAGAAACAAGTAGGAGGCGGAAAGAAACCCTTACAGCTGACGCTCAAAATTGGCTTCCCTAAAAAACAGTAGGAACACCATGTGCAAGTATCAGCAGTGTAGGCTAAAGGCATGTTAAGGCTTTCATTTGTATTCAGAACTGGAATGATGCATGCCTGTTGCAGCGCTTTATTAGAAAAACAAGAACTTTTAATTACAGTACTTCAGTTTAAAACTCATCACCAACCTGTTAGGTTTATCAAAGTGAACTGCAGCTTTAGTTGATGGAGCACAAGAGGAGAGCTTCTCTGTTTCTTTACAGGGCACAGAATTTAGTGTATCATCTTTAGAAGTCCTGGAGTCCAGTTCAGCTGATGAAGAACAGCTTTTTTCCTCAGTATTTCCATGTTTACTGTCGTTCTCAGAGCTCCTGATATCCAAGTACCGTCCATTGTCCTCCGAGACTGTGTGAGGCACTTGTTTTAGAGAAGGATGGGGAGCTACACCATAAACTGATGACACAGCAAAGTTTTCATTCTTGAGGAAATCTATTTCACTAAAAAAGTTAAAGAATGAAATATTTTTGTTACTTTCATGAGAAGGTTGCTGGAATCATGGAACAAGAACAGCATACTGAGCAGTTCCATCTTCAACTCCAGTATGCTCAAAACTTCCCTTGATAGAAATAATTTATGTCACACAAGCTCTTCAAATAAGCACCAGTTCACAGAGTTCTTTAGTCCATAATTAGTGCCTTCAGAATGAGTGAATCAATACTATATATAACTAACAAGAGCTCGTGTTACATGCTTCTGGCTGAACTGAGCACTGAAACACATCATCTGGAGAGAGAAATCCATCTGGGGTGCAAACCTTAAAACAGTTTAGAAGGGAGTCTGTACGTTCTATCCCACCTGGTTCTGAAACGGTAACTGTGCAAGTCATTAAAGCCACTGAAAAATTATGGACCTGCCCTGACATTATCCTGGTGCACTTCTTAAGAGGAATGTTGTTTTATAACTTAAAGATCGGTCAAAACGTGATTCTAATAAGTCTTTTTATTGTTGTTGTTAAAGATCATGTCATTTCTGCTAGTCTTGCTTTACAGAAAGAAAAACTGTATTGAAAGAAGTTAAAGGAAAACATCTTTAACAGTGCTGGCAAGCTGTACACACTGCAGTACTGTGGAGTAAAATACAGCTGATTGAAGAGAAAATCTACATAAAACACACCAGAACTGATTCTGTTTTCAATTAAGTAAATAAAGAACGCAGCTAATTACAAAATTAAGCAATGTAGGGAATAAAAGGGAAATACTCGATTTGGAGTCTTTTTATTTCTCCAAATCAAATAACAAATGTTAAAAGGAAAGACTGTCCTGGCCAAAGAACTTCTATTAATTTTCTAGGTTAAAACTGTGTATGTTTTCACATGTGCTAGAAAAACATTGATAAGTTACTCCAACATTTATTAGCAGTTAAGCAGGTTGATAAGTACATACCTCTCAAGTCTTTGGATTTGTTCCATCAAAGACCATTTCTCATTGTTTAACACACTAATTTGATCTTCTAATTTTTGCACTATTAAACATTGCTAAATACAAGATAGAAACAAAAGAGTTTAGTACAATAAAGTTAAGCAGCAATGCAAATAGCTGAAGTATTCCTTCTGTACAATCTCTTACTTCTATTGATTGTGGTGCTGTTTCAAACACAGGAACGGTCCCAAGGACAGGAGTGGCAGCCTCCAATTCATCATCATCTACACCGACTGATACATCCACCACATCTCTCGCAGCAACGTGATGGTTCCCAAAGTCACGATAGAGTTGTAACAGGTCAGGAGGTTTT
This sequence comes from Alectura lathami, assembly GCA_013399715.1. Lineage (NCBI taxonomy): Eukaryota > Metazoa > Chordata > Aves > Galliformes > Megapodiidae > Alectura > Alectura lathami. Next base: position 180,099 of record VXAV01007607.1, read on the forward strand.
GGAATGTTCAATCCTACGTCATCCCACAGCTCAAAATCCTTCAAAGGAATACGAGAAACCAAACCGTAATAAAACATAGTAAGAGAAAGTATCTTGTATGTTTTTTTCTTCTTCTAGGTAGCGTACTAAAGAGAGAACCTTCCAAAACACACAGCTCACAGTTTCTTTTTTTTTTTTCCCCCCTAGGATGCAAACACTTCTGAGAATCAGATATGTCATCCACCAAATTCAAGCTGAAGGCTTTAAATTTGGTAGACTTCCTATTGACAGGGCTATCGCTTTGTTCCTATCTCATTCACAAGGGCAAGTATAATCTTCCAGAAGCAGACAGTCAAATAGCTCTCGAGACAACTGGTAGACAGGGTGCATATTCTCAGTGAATATCTGGACATAATTGTGGTAACTGTACACAGGTGACTGCAGTAGTAGGGCTTCCCATCTCCAAACACAACTACTTGACCTTCCTTTTCACATTGACATGTAGCCAATTTTATAACTACAAGATTATTTCACATCCATATATATAAACAAGCATGTACACAGTTTGATATACAGGAGTTTTAATGCCCTTAAAGAGAGCACCAACTCAGGTATATATTTTTTCTGTACTGTTCAAGATTTTCACTGTGTTTTTCCATAGCCTGGTTATGGATGCCTGTTCAAACAAATAAGGATTATTTTGTGAAAGAATGCAGTTAATAATATAGAAAAAAATGTGCACAATATAGGTTAATTTTAATATGTTTATGACTGCTCTTTAGAATTAGAGAAATCTTTTTGTTAGTACTCTTAGAACATAAAATATTTTCAGTTGGAGAAATGTAAAAAGCAGGGACAGATTAATCATCTTGGCTGGTTTGGGGGCTGTACCCTCACAAGTATTTGTAGGAAAATCTAGTACAATTACATTCCAATTCTAAGTGGGTGATCCAGCAAGAATATTTAACAACTCATTTTCTTTAGATTAAAATTAGAATTGTAGGGAAAGCATGGGGGGACTAGCGAGAGAGAGAGACAGAGAGAGAGGTGGTTGAAATTCACGTAGAAAAATACTTAATTCTACCGGAAATGTTCCAGTTTTTTGATGAATATATAATACACTGAGTGTTGATAACAACATTTTATTCACTCAGTCACAGTCATAACATATCTATTAGGAAGGCTCTAGTTACAACTGATCATCTTAAGAGAAACATATTAAAGCACAGCTATGCTCCGAAACACCTAAGATAACGCCTTATTACCGAGAGCTCACAGCGTGATCAACTCACACGGGTATATACTCAGGAGATGACAAAGAGTGAGTACAATTAATCATCCCACACAGATCAACTGAGTATGATTTAAGGACAGGATGCCGAAAATTTTACAACATCCGGCTCCTTACGTTTAACTGGAAGGATATCCATCAGGATCCAGAAGTGCGGAAGTACATGCACACATAGTTTAATTATATATTTGTAACAAAAGAGTTAGAACAAAATGTATGTTTAATTTTAATTACAACGCGGTTGGTTTATGAGTATTACCATGGCTAAGTGCCAGGAGCAGCTATTTGTTGTGCTAAGAACAAAGTAAGGCTATGCAACTATATATTACTGTCTTCAGAAGGATTACATTACAACACTGCATATATTTATTATTAAATATAATACATACCGATTTAAGACTGAATACGTGCAGAAGCCAGCAGTGTGCTTCCGCAGCAAAGAAGGCTAACAATATTCTGGACTGCATTAGGCCAAGTGCAGCCATCAGGTCAAGGGAAGTGATCCTTCCCCTTGTCCAGGGCTGGTCAGGCCACACCTGAGTGTGGTGTCCAGTGCTGGGCTCCCCAGTACAAGAGACAGGGACGTACTGGAGCGAATAACAAGAAGGGCTGCAAAGATGATGGAATGACTGCAGCGCCTCTCCTGTGGGGAGTGTCTGAGAGAGCTGGGAGTACTCAACCTAGAGAAACAAGGCTTGGGGGAATCTCATCAATGAGTATAAATAGCTGAGGGGAGGCTGCAAAGAGCCAGGTGGTACCCAGTGACAAGCCAAGAAGGAATGGGCACAAACTGGAACACAGGAGGTGCCTCTGAACATCAGGAAGCACTGTTTCACTGTGAGAGTGACCAAGCACTGACAGAAGTTGCCAGAGAGGCTCTGGAGCCTCCCCCTTGGAGGACATGGGCCTGGGCAGCCTGCTCTGGGTAGGCGTTGGACCTGATGAACTACAGAGGTGTCTTCCCATCTCAAATTCAGCACTTGGAAACCGGCTTTCTAAATATACGAGCTTAACAGTGAAATACAGTTTGAGATAGTTATTGTCAGCTTGTTTTGTCTACCTCACTGAAGGCAAACGTTCGTGTTTCTTTCCTACAGGTTTTCCATATATACTCCTCAAACTGCTGTGTTTTCAAGCCATGCTTTATATATGAAAATGTTCACATTTGTAACTCTCAGAATACTCATCTTCAGCTCCCTTGAGTTTATGACAAGACCTGAATATGGAAAATAGGCATGTAAGAAAAGAAAAAGCACAAGGAAACCTTACCTGATCATGGTTTTCATCTGAAAATGTTATTGATGTAAGCTTGTAACTATTCTTCAATAAAAATTCATTCACTAGGAAGTTTAGAGCTCTTTTCTCAAGAGGTCTGATTGGCTCCTGGAAGAAAAGGAAACAATACACTGCATCTTTGGTTCATCTTGCTGCCAGCTACTGAAGCATATCTGCATCAAGGCCCATGCAAAGCTCAGCTGTCACCAGCCACCTACCTGAATTTCAGGACTTGATTTATAATTTTTTCGTTCCTGCAAAGGAACTTCATTTTCTGGGGAGGAAAAGAAAAGGAACTAAATTTTACTCTTTCAAACAGGATGAGCTCAGCTACTTCTACATTGTTCAAAGTAGAGACTTAAGAAAAGGTTTATGTACACCACCTGCAGCCTGAGTCAGGTTGGCTCGGAGGGCCTGTATGGTCTCCTTGGCTTTCCGCAGTTCAAACTCCAGGACTGGACAGGGATTTGGATTAAACACACACAGGCATCCAACCAAGGCAAGGGAAACAAAAAATAAAATATAAAAAGCAAGGATGGGTGTGAAAAAAAATATACAGTTTGTATTCAACAGAAAGCATGCAGTCTTTATGGAACTTATGAACACATGCAGCAGAGTTGGTCAGAAAGCAAACTGGTGAACATTTTCCATAGTTTCGTTGGGCTTAAGTTAGCTACAGCAAAATTTCAAGCTGTCTGACAAGGACTCGCTGTAGGGTGGCTTGTTTGTGTTTGCCTGCTTGTTTTTACCTCTGCATTACTGGAAAAAGTTTGGTATTTCTGCTTCACTTACAGTCATCTGACAGTGCCCAATGTTTTAATTTCTAGGGGCAGGGGACTACACGAGCACTCAGAGGTCAGACCTACACAAAGCAAATACACATCGGTGGCTGGATGAGCTGTCTCCATGTAGCAAAGCTGAAACCTTGATGTGAATGTACTGTCCCACTAAGAGTATTTTTTTTTTTTTGAAAATAAATTTATACACTGAAATTTTACTACTTTAAGTAGCAGAATTTGAGACATACTTCATTTTCTTACTTAAAGCAATCTCTTTTTAAATTTTCTGCTTTACTATACATTTTTTCAGCAATATCCTACAGGTCATTAAGATTCTGAATTCAGTTCAGTGCACCTAAGAGACTCACAGGACCAAAAAGCAAGATCTGCAGCTCCCCCAGTATTTACAGAGCAGCTTGCAACAAAAATGTCTTTGCTCCATTATTCTTAGAGGTTTCCAGTGAGTCTTGGGTATAAAACATTTGTAACCATCTAGGGTCAGTTTTAGAGATTCCAAAATACACAATTCTAGGTGCCACTTTCACCTGCCTCCACCCTCACCACTGTTACGAGTTTTCATGTCCTATAATTTTCCCCCAAAGAGGCAGCAGTGCTTTCTTTGGCCCAGAATTCCACGCATTTTAATTCTGAGCCACACGTACACTGTGGTGTCAAATTTTAAAATCTTTTACTTTGCAAAACAGACAGTAAACGTCTTTTTCCACTTACAGTTACCATAAAGAACGAGGTTTGTAATCAACTAGGTAAGGATAAAACAGCTACTGTACCCAAGTGCTAAACTATTCCAAACAGACACCTAATGTTTTACTTAATTTCAATTCCCATGCAAAGCTAAAAATATTGTAGTTGCTTTTAGTAAGAATATATTTAAATAGTTTTTAATCATTGCCTTTAACATGGCATTTTGATCTATTTGCAGAGGACAGCACATGGCAGAAATACTGAATTTGCTCCTGCTTGTAAGAAATGCTCCTGAAGGCTACAAGAACCGGTTTTCTTTTTGGAACATCTGTGATTAAGACCTTTCTGATCATCAACATGCGTGGAAAAAAAGATTCACTCAGTTTGCATTTATCCATAAAAACTGAAGGAGTAACTACAGTACACCACATTTGCTACATGAAAGGAACTTGTTTGATGCACAGAATTTTACTGCAGCGATACGAAAGCGCAACTGAGGATACAATGAATAAAATGTGTGAAATGTCTAGTATTCAGCAATGCTGATCTGCAAATACTTCTGTGCAACAAAGTAAGAAAATGTTCTTGTAGTGAAGTATCTGATCATTTTAGTACTTCCTTGCATTCGATTTACTAATTCACAGTTAAGATTCTAAGTTGAAAGCTACTCATTTTTTAGTTTTTGAAAATTGTAAAGAATTCAAATTAACTATTTTTTTCCTGAAGGAAATCACTATGTGTTACCATTTTTTTCTCTGAAAATATTTTCAGCGACCAGAACAGTTGCAGATCAGGAGTGCCCTGCACTAGAATGATAGAAACTAAAAAACAAAAAAAAAAAAAAAAAAAAAAAAAAAAACAATGTATATCCTTAGATCCCTCAGTAATAGTAAAGAAAAAAAAAAAAAAAAGTGAATCACNAAACAACACAAGCTGGAAAAACTCAGGAATCTCATCAAGGAAAATAGGAATAAGATATGACTGAAGGCGTAGAAAGCCAAAAAAATCATGTCAGACAAACCCATGTCAGACGGCAAGAATTAGTATTTTTTTTTTTTTTTTTTTGTAATTTTTGTGGGGTGA
>VXAV01007607.1:187759-202767 GCA_013399715.1 Alectura lathami
AAAAAGAAAAAAAAAAGAAATAATCAGGATGGACTTGCATTTCAAAGCACATTTGCAGCTAAGGATGACTTCAAAAGTAGAAGTTATTTGCCAGATTTTGTTCAAAGAAGGACCTGGGTATATAAAGGTTTTGAAATCGTTACTGAAATAATTTTAATGTGCTTCTTGAAGCCTTTTCAGTTCTCTGAAGGGACTTCCATGCAAGTTAGTTTACTGCTTAGACAGATGGTTTGATACAGAATTGATGCGTGAGATTTTAAGCAATTACAACTGAACCAGAAATAGGATGTTTTGGAAAACATCCAGTCTTTACAAGCATCCAGAAATCCTATCTAGTCATGCTTTGCTCAAATTCATACACCGCTTTTTAACCCATGGAAAAATCTCTCTAAAGGAACACACAAATGTAATTTAACTAACTGCCAAATAACTTGCTTGCCTACTACATGACAGTGAATTAATAGACTGTAGTCTGTAAAAATCTCCATTCTAAGACACAATTAATTGCATTTAGTATTTCCTTTTAGGATATATTGATTTCATACTGTAAACAATCGATACTTTGTCATTAATGTTCCATCAGAAGATGGATGGTTCTGCTGGATGTCAGTTCTGCCTGGTTCTGACTTTCCATAATCCAATTCAATGCCAGACGCAGCTCCGAGCAAAGACCAAGCCAGCTCTCTCAGTAATGCTTTTGGCAAGAAAGATTGTCTAGATACAGGACAAACCTACCAAGATGATGAAAAAGTTAAAAACCTAGACAATGCTTGCTTCTGCACTGTATTCCAGAAGATGTTACCTAAATACTTGGGTTCCTTAATCACATTAGCAAGAGCCTGGCAGTTCTTGCAGAGATCAAAGAATAATCAGTACCCATAGATACAGAACATCAAAATAGCTGTATGTCCTTCATGTTCATGGATTTCACCCAGTCCTCTGCCTCAGTAACAGTGGCTGGGTAAGGAAAACAAGATTTTCCCAGCACCCCTGTTTCTTCTCTGGGGGTCGCCACTGGTTATTATTTCAGACTAACTAAGGGAGGAAGTTTCAGAATCAAGAACCTTTACAGAATTAAGTTCCAGCAGCCTCTTCCGTGCCTGAGTACTTGCCAGTATTTCTGCTATGATGAAGCGTGGTGATCTGGAGCAGAGACAACAGCATGGAGCAGAGGCATGACAGCCTCCAGCACTTCAGGTTTCATAAGGCTAAACAACGCGAGCGAAGGTCACGGCATGGACAGTCTTCGGGTGCTTACAATACTAAGCGGTATTGTTAGACCCAAGTATGCTCAGCAGCAGGTTCTGGACTGATTTTATGGTTGTCTATGGAGAAGCTGTGAATAGCTCAACATCTGAGCTTAGAGAAAGGCCTGGATCTCAGTAACATGGCTCAGATGCAGAAGAGATTATTATAACTTCAAACACAAAAGAAAAGCAGTCTCTGCCTCTGGTGATTAAAATCCTGAAATTAGAGGATCCCAAAGCCTCTTATTTCAGAGATACAAGCAGCAAAAAGCCCTACCAATTCTTTGAAATGATCTTATACAGTCTAGAAATCAAGTGAGCAGAAAAGCACTACAGTTCAGATTTGTAGCCAAGATGCCTTATGGAACTGAGAGAACCCAAAACGTGCTCTGGGTTTAGCCAAGCTGTGTTTAACCAGAAGAGTCACTGCAGATCTTCACACCAGAAAGCTGCCATCTCTGCAGCAGGCACAGACCAGTGCACAGACTGTTTTAACTTGTTTCAGCCACATACTAGCAGTCTACAGGCAGCATCACAACACTGTTCCACTGTCAGGAACGGGGCCCAGTTTTCAAGCATTTGGGTTAAGTCACACAGAAGCACACCTGGCTGAACAGTTACAGTCATACAGCACAAGCGGCTGAAGTCTGATCCATCACTGAGCGGCTAGGTGAGCCATCACAGCGAAGTGCTGGCATCTTCAGGAATGTTCAAGTTAAATATACTGCTGCTAAAAACAAGCCACATGGTACAGTCAGCAACCTGTGGTTCCTAAGGCATAACAACTTACCTGCTACTCTTTCATCTGTTTCCCTATTGCCGTCATCAGAGTATCTTGCAAAATCTAAGGAATCAAGAGTACTGATGCTTCCAGTGCGATCTTAAAGAAAAAAAAAAAAAAAAGAGATCTTAAATACGTATGTCAGGAACAGCACGTGGTAGCTCCTTGCCTTTTTCACAGGGGTCAGAGACCTTTGCATGGAAATAAACGAGTACACGCGAGAAACCAAATGGACACCAACTGCCTCGTAACAAGCTGCACGCAGCTCTCTTCCCCCTTCCAGTATTTTAAGTCACACTAACAAAGCCAAACGCTCCTCTGTACTGCCTCCTGACTCTGTCCATTAACTTCAGCACATAACCACTTAACTAACGAACGTGTTACCTAGCAAAAATAAAGCAAAACAAGTGCACTTCACGGTACTGTGGTTGTAATACTCATGCTCCAGAATTCAATTTTATATCTAGAAATTCAGTAAGCAGCATAAGGTTTGGATCTGGCCTCTACCTTTTCCATTTGCTCCCCTCTCCCCCCAAAACCACCTAGAACATGTATAATCTTGATAATTTCAAGTCTGTTGAAGTACCTATTCATCTTTTCATTAGAAAAAACGTGCAGAGAAATTGCTCAAATAGCAACAGAACCCAAAATAAATAGAATAAATTCCTAACAGTTGAACGTGCAAATTAGTTTAAGCAATTTAAATCTCTCCCCCCTCCTTTCAAAATGACTTTCTATGCGGCTCTCCAGAAATAATTTTAATTACATTAGAGCTGCTGTCACTTCAACAAAGAACAACTTCCACATGGCTGTCAAAAAAAATGCAGCTGTCAGTGGGAATAGAAGCAGTTCCATCACTTGTCAGTCACGCTGTCACGACTAATACCATGGAAAGTACTTAAAATGAAAAAGTAGTAACTCTGCATTGTGCCAATACTTGAAGAATCTATTAATGATTTTGTTCTGCATGTTTGAGCCTTACATTGTACTGTGAGGTCTCATGACAGCCTCTGTACACGTGGGCCAGCACTACAAGGAAATCAGCACATCTGGACACACACTGGTCAAAGAAGATATGCTTTCTTGTGAAACTTAAGAGAACAACAAGTTTGCTACCTGAAGCAGAGCTATTTCCGTCAAGAATATGGTAGCACAGAAGATGTACACATACAAAATAGTATTTAACTTTTTTTTTTTTTTTTTTTTTNTTTTGTTATCCAAGGAAAGAAATAGACTGCTGCTCCTCAGTAAGCCTCCACTCAGCATTCAGTCCTAAAACTCACTGTTCATTCGCAGGTTCTGCTGTTGGTCACTGCATTCCTTCCAGACACTAATCTGATGCAAGAGTTCTATTTAGGCTGCTTTACAGCACCGTAACGGCTTTTCTTTTTTACAGCACCTCTGCAAAATGCACAAATGATGAAAATGCCCCAGGTGTGACATACGGGGAACCACAGCTAAGAGTGGTTAAGCTGACAAGCAAATATGGATTTTGAATGCACTTCGTGGAAGCCCTCAGACCTGCTGCTTCAGAGTGCCCAACGCTGCTCAGTAAGCACTGTTCCATTTATTTCATCTGAGACTCTAAGTTCTTGGATCATTTTTTGAAATCAAATTCAAGACTCTTACACACAGCATCATTGTGGCAAAAGCACAGCACAATCTTCTAATTCTTATGCAGCAGGTAACATGAGAGAACCAGCTCCCAGACTTTCAGGTAAAGCCAACCACATCAGTTACCAAACCATCCAAAGCTGTACGCAGTGAAACCGTTCTCACCTGGCTGGCAGCACGTTCCAGAGGGGAAGGCTTCCCCCAATGCCCAGAAAACAAACCCAGCCATGAAACACAAGCCTATTTGCCAAAGCAGCAGCCAGAAACTTTTTGATAAAGCACAGGGTAGTCTATGCCCATGCCAGGATGTACACCTGGAAGCCACCTCAGACAGTGCCAGCAGCTCCAAGTCCAACAGCTCTCTGCAGCGATACCCACCCGCTTTACAGCGCTAACTGTCCTCGCAGAAATCAGATACAACACTACGCCCTCTGATAACTACAACATCCAGAAACTGCCTGAAGCACCACATCCACACACACACACCAGGAATTTCTACCCTTGAAACTGGTACATTCACCATTCAGAGTGCCTCTCGCTGTCACAGTCTGGTAACAGCGAACTCCCAGCTTCCTGAACGTACCAGTGGGCACCCACAGCTCCCTCACACGTAACACCCTTTCCTTCTCTGTGCGCAGCCCCTGCAGCAAACCTGCGGAACCTGGAAAGTCACTCTTTTTCTCAAGCAGAAACAGTTGCACAGGGAGTGGAAGTCTTGCAACTAAAACACTCAGGAGAGAACTACTTTTTGAACCCATAGGAAACAAAGTATATTTCTTTAGTTAATGCCTTTTTAATGAGAAGGCTTATGTTAAATGGCAAGGAACAATCTAAGCAGAACAATGCAGGGGAAACCACTGAAAAAGAGAAGCATGCTTTGGCTGAACTCTGTTCTAGAAAAAAAGTGAAGTGACACAGTAGTGGGAAACCATGTTGCTGTTACAATATCCACATTCTTTTACCAACACCTTTCTGTGCCTGTGTTTTACATTTATTTCCCTGGTATTCTGAATTAAAACACCTTTCTTTTTATTCAGTAATCCCTTTTTGGGGAAAGATTTCCCAGTGATCAGTAAAAAACAAATAAGTGCTGTCAGATTCATGATTCAGAATGTCAAAAGAATGCAAGAGGAACAGTGCTGATGAGCTGGTGTGAGAAACTCCAGGAAGGAGGAGCACTGCAGGGTGGAGGGTGCCACAGGTGCACAAGCAAGCAGGCTAGGGTTAAGACTTTTCAGATCTCCTGCTAGCAACATGCCAAGAAATAGACTGGGATAATAGAGAGCCTGTGTAAGCCTTGACTCTTACCTAAGCCATTGAAAAGGGATTAAGAAAAATCTAAAAGCTAAGAATCCTACTCGATACTCAACGTTAAGAAGTTTTTTAAATCAATTTTTTTTTTTTTTTAAATGCAACTGCTGTAATTTCATTTGTGAAGCTGAAATCAGGTCCATCACCATGTTTTGCGCATTGACTTATCTTTCAAAATACTGCTTCATTCCAGAGGAAAATAATTTTGGCTCCCTTCCTGTTCCCAGAACTGTTACCTGTATTATAGGCAGATTCCTCCTGACAGCTTCTGCTCCCCAGGCATACCCACCCCTTTCTTTCACTGCAAGGTGAGTATAACTGTCTGAAGGAGGAAACGTAAGAAATCTCAAAAGGTGGTGTCCCTTCCAGTGGCATTTATAAAATAATGACAAGAACAATGGAATCGCAGAATGGGCTGGGCGGGACCTTAAAGATCCTCTAGGTCCAAGCATGTCACCTAGCTCCAACCCACCAAAAAGGCTTAGTTTTCATTGACTCTGATGGTTAAAACAGTTTATTTCCATCCGTTCATCTAAAGGGATGCAACAGGGATCACACTGACCACTGTTCTGAAGTATGAACTTAGCAGGAGTAAGTTGCTCTCTTTGACACAAGCGTTGTTCTTTAAACAATCTTCGCATGAGTAGGGCGTATATCACCTAAAACCAGGCAAACCAAACAATACTATTTCCCAACGAAAAGGCTCAAGGAACACTGAACAAATCTCTTAGAAGCCATCTGCATTTACTTTGCAAACACCTAAATTCCGTTAAAAAAACTAGTTGGTAAAGCAGCCAGTAAGCTGTCGTATTTTCCCTAAGACGACAAGAAACCACATCACTGCGTACTGGCAGCTACCAGGCAGAGCAGATGAAGGCCAACATCTTTTTCCTCGAAACTCGGTAAGCAGTGAGGGTAACACACTTGTTAAAGACCAATCCCCTCTGCACCTCTACTTGTAAGAGTCCACTTGCACTGAGCAGTGTCTGTAATCCCAAAACAAGACTGTTTTGTGTACTGTGTGACTGTTAAGATGTGTAAGCACATCTTAAACTGACCAGAGGAACAACAGGCTGCTGGCCATCTAGCTTTGATCAGCATCCATATGGAGCAAGAGGCAATGCATAGAGAGTTCTTCCCCACAAAGTCCAAAGGCAGCTTTTCGCTGAATATTCAGTATTCTAGGATCAAATTCTTCCAACTTTAGGCCAGATTTTATGTGTATTATGTGAGTTCTACGTAAGGAGAAACAAATGTAAGTAGACAGCATTGGAAGACAGCACCTTTTTTTGGGGACACGAAGTCCAAGTCTGGCCAAAAACTTCCTAATAGCCTAGCATGCTATTAGGAAACCATCATCTAGACTCTTCAGAAATCCATCCCCACACATCACTTGGTGGTGAAGAAAGCAGAAAGCACTTATTTTCACACAAACAGAAAAACAAACAAACAGAAAACAACACTGCCACCAGTGGCAGCAGACATACAACCTCACTGTTTAACACAACTCTGCCTGCCATTCCCTGGGGCCTTACTAAGCAGGAACAGGGCCTGGACACGTATCACCATGAAGGAATGGTGTTCATGCTACTGGACGCCAGGAAATAGTGGTAGACAGAATTCAGGATGCCTAAGCACACAGAGCTCCACAAGCCCAGTTTCCAAAGGCAAGGGCACATTTATTGTATTTTACTTCAGGGAAAGCTGAAATGCTTTGACATTGCTGTTGGAATATTGCACAAGCAACTTGATCTACCAGAAGTAATTTATTTGATAACAGCACGCTCTCTTCACTGAATTAAAGTTTAATTACATCGGATTTCAACCTTAGCAAGGCCTCCTTAACAGTAGGACTGCAGGTTACACTGCTCTGCAGCTGCAGACAAAGGTTACCTTTCACTCTTGAACTGACCATGGAAAGCTTCTTTAGTAGTAGAAAATGGAAGATCAAAACGGGGAATTGCTGAGGTTTTGTTTTCTTATGAATTAAAACCCCATCGCCATTCGACCAACAGACATGCCACACTTTAACATGCAGCAGTGAATCAGACTCCAAGTTTTATTATATGTTTTAAGTAGTTGGGGATTGCGACCAGCCGAAGAGCACGCCACTACAGCTGTATCTGAGAGAACCCAGGAAAACAATTCTGATCACAAGATACTCTCAGATCCTAAAAGCTAAAAACACCCCCTTCTGCAGTGACTTTCAACCTGCAACCCACGGGCTACTTCCAAGATGAGCTTTAAGGTCGGTAAGGGTGTGATTCCACGCAACGTCAGAGTTTACGCTGATGAGTTGTGCTACTGCTGTGTGAAAGCTCTTCCCCCTCCCAACTTACATGTGCAACCTTTTTTGCATGGAGGAACCTCTGAAGCCAAATTCTCCATCCTATGCAATTTTTAGGTTAACGAAAAGGTACAGGCAAAGCAGCAAGTATTCCCGTAACAGTCCCCAACAGAGGTACACCAGAAGAACTGCCGAAGTGTGGGTTCAGGTCTAAGGAAATGCAAGTGTATGAATATGTATTTTAGATCTGTTTCTGCTGTCAGCAGAAAACCTAGGCTAAGCTAGCCCTTATAGTCATACAACAAACTGCTTGCTCTCTTCAAGAGATCTTGGTCTAGAAAAACACATCCTTGAGTAACTTGCACGCGTCTTCAGCCACCCTGCACAACATCACAGGCAGACAGAGGGAACTGGAGACAGAGACCATCTGGGAGAAAGAACAAACTTTCTCCTTTACCACCTGCATGTGTTTCAATTCCGCATTAGTACCAAACTGCAGCCAGGTGTATGTGAATAAACCAACCTGCAAGGGTGACAGCAGTCACAGACACAGAAGGAGATAAAAACCCAAACAGTTTCAGTGGAGACCTTTTTACGTTCAGTTAAAGAATCAGACATCACTGACCCTTTAAAAAGCAGTTATCCATTCACAGTGTGTATTTATGGCTGCCTTGTACAGCCACTGAGAGACAGTTGTGTAACATCTTGTGCAATGCATATGAACAGATGAGTTGCACTATCCAACTCCCTATCAATGATGCAGCAACCTTCTGCATTCTAAGCCCTACCAGATTTCATAAGACAACTCCGGAGCAATATCACTTTGAGAAGCCTTAGCTGGATGCTGCATTTAAAAGTTCTGACACGTTTCAACTTGCTCCAAGCTTACCCAGCAATCCAAATCAGATCCACAGCAGCAGACACCTCACCTAGCATAAAACCTACGAGGAAGGAAGAGACTGATTGGCCAAGTTTTCAGATCAATTTGAACTTGCTGAGTGAATTCACAGTGGGTTAACACATTCCACATCGCCGTGCTAGCCCTGAGATGGAAATAAGAGCCTGCAAGTCATTCAATGCATCAAGCACCCAGCCTGCGAGCCCTGGCTTGCCACTGCAGGCATCTCTTCTGCCCTGTCCCAGGCACTCCTACTGAACAACTGATGAATTCTCAAAGCTGCCACGTGCTGGAAAGAAGTTCTCAGCCCACCACCAGATTAAATGGAAGCTGAATTAAGTACAGCTGGCAGAACAAAATTAACCTTGAGCTATCCAAGCAGGCCGCTTGCAAGCTACCTGGAATTTCTAACAGGTGTTCAAGATGCTCAGATCGTTCCAGTCCACAACAGGAAATCCAAACAGGTCTGAGAACAGACGATCAATACATTTACCTACTTCACATTACTAACAAGCTAAGAAAACTTGCAGGACATACATGAGGGAAAAAACCCTAAAACTACTTGGAAAAAAACTCATCTATGCTTGCTGGCCAAGAGCAGCAGAGAAATTCAATTCACCCGTTACACGTAACAAATACTCTGCCAGCTACATTACAATAGCCCCACGATGGCAACACAGCAGCAGCTCACCAGAAAGAAGAAATGCAAGCAGAACACATATGGTGCCCCCTCACACAGAACTAACGCAGTCACAGGTGACGTAGGATAAGACAAGGATACAGATGCACCCGGGCTGCCCTCAGGAGGAGCCACCTCGGCCACAAGCACATTGCCTGGTGGCAGCTTGCTGCAGGACAGCCTCCGGTGGCTCCCAGCCCCGTGTCCCAGAGAAGCTGGCCCCCCTAGCAGGCCCTGAGCGCTGCAGAAACCAACATGGAGACACAGACAGCACGGCACCCCAGGGAAAGTGCCAGCCCAGCACGGCTCCCTGCAGTGTGTTTTGGCTACCAGAGCTTCCCCAAGGGAGAGCTGAGGGAGAAGCAGGGCGCAGAGGCACTTCTTCCAGCTCCAGGCCCCAGCTGGCTTCAGCAGAAATCAGAAAGCATAAGCGTAAGCCAGTTAACTCCATACGCTCTGTGCTGCTGCACTGCCTGTCCCCAAGCATACCGATCAGCTTGCGCTGCAAGGCTTTCTCCATTTTCCACAGTGACCCAGCTTCCTGTTATATGCTCTGCAATCAAGCAAAAGCACATCAGTCCAGCCTGGAGAAAAGACAGACTGGATCTCATCGATGCATACAGACACCTGGAGGAAGGGTGCACAGACAGCAGAGACTCCTTCCAGTGCTGCCCAGTGCCAGGAGTGGAGGCGATGGCACAAACTGGAGCAGAGGGGGTGCCTCTGAACACCGGCAGCGTTTTCTTACTCCCAGGGTGACCCAGCACTGGCACAGGCTGCACACAGAGGTTGTGGCCTCTCCCTTCTTGGAGGTGCTCAGCAGCTGCCTGTCAAACGAGAGTAGTTGCCAGTTCTACCCCTGACCCACTAACATCAAACCAACATGAAGAAGTACTTGTTACAGAAAGACGCAGTTCTTATGCTGTGAGCTTTCACATCACAGTATTTCCTTCAATTCAAAAGCAAGGCTTTCAGCTGTGTCACCATCATGCTGCATCATATTGCAGGAAGGGAGGAAGTAAATTGCCTGTCCCCTCTACAGTGCACAGAGGGGAAGAAACATCAGTATTTCTCAAAGGCTTTCTCAGCTTGGCCTATTAAAAACAAACAAACTAAAACCCAACAACAACAACTGCAAAATGTCTTTTTTTTTTTTTTTTGAAAACCTTCTTGTCCAACAAACCCAACACGTTTTGTGTCATGTCTCATGCGCGGGTAGCAGAACTAAAACCACAAGGCCTGAAAGCTTTACTACAAGTTTTAGCCTACGCCAGAGGGGCACCCAGTGCAGTTTACCAAACTGCATCTCTACAGTATACCAGAAAATCACAGACAAGCAATGCAAGCAATTTAAATAGCTGCAATGTCGAACACACAACAGAGTAAGGTGAAAAGATCTCTCCATGTACCGCCAGGGAAGGTGCTTCTGATGCTACATTCTAAACAGTTCCATACACAAACGATACAGCCCAGAATTTGTTAGAAGTCTTAGCTCAGTTTGAAGTATGAGAACTTCCTGAAAAGTACGTGTTTCCGTATCTTCATTAATCCTGAGTTTATAAAATACAATAGTTACGAACTGTAAATGAACCATGACCGACTTGGCACACAAGTCAGCCTCCAACACCCTGGATATCCCGCCCTAATTCACCATGGCTTGCCTGCAAAGACCAGGCACATCTTCTGGTATCAGGCGATGGCTCTTGCACGGATTGCCAGCAAGTCCTCTCTCAGCAGAACAGATTTTACAAGTGACATTTCTGCCACAAAAATGGTAACGCTCAGAGGGAGGAAAGCTACAGGAAACTCTGCATACTTTATGCCGCGCAGGGAAGCGTAAGAAGCTCCCAGCAGCTGGTTCTCCAACACACAGCTCTGGCTCATCTCCCTGCCGCCCCCGTTCTCTCCCCAGACTGGCTCTCCCACCTCTAACAGCGGTGCTGGCAGAAGGGAACGTGCTGCTTCAGCACAAAGTCTGCTCGTTTTGTCCAAGCTTTCAGCCAAGGCACGGCTAACCTCACACACAACCGTCCCTACGTGCACAGGGTCACTTCTGCTTTCTCCAGCGTGCAAGATTAGCAGCAGCTCTGGCACAGGAACAGAGCAGAAGGCCAGGACTCGTGCAGCTGAATTCCCCACAGGGCATCTGCAGAGGTCCTTAGAGCTGAAGGCCACAGAAACAAGTTCCTGCAAGGCAAAGTGTATGTGGACATATGGAGCACTTGCTCCTCAGCGACAGCCTGCTATCAGCCTGCCCTGCTTTGCCCAGCACTGTCACGCTCATCTTTCTCCTCGGAGGAGCTGCACCATTACAGACCTACCTGTCTTCAGCTCTACCAGAACACCCACATCACTCCAATGCAGGTATCAGATGAAGATTAAACTGTCCATTCACTGACTGCAGCCATCAAAACTCAGTTCCTCCTCCCTTCAGCATTACATGCAAGCATATTCTTTTTTGAACTGTTTCCTGTAGTGTTAAAGAAACGACACTCAGTGTCTCGCATTGGCCCCTACCAGCAGTTTTGATTCCCTCTTTACCCACACCCTTCTATCCCGTCCTTCGTAAGAGCAATACCTTTCCTAAAACAGGTATTAAAGCCGCTGTCTCACCCACGAGTCACCGCACAACCTCACAGTGTCTGGAGAGGCAGGTCACAGGACCACAGGCTTTTGTGCTTACTTTCATAAAGAAACCAGAAAAAGTTTTAAGGTAACAAAAAAGGAAAAACCCTGACAGCCAAAGAATTGGTCATTCCAGTCTCTAGAACAACAGATACAACATCTTCCTGACTTTCAACCTCAGACGGCTGTTTAGGCATATTCAGCAGGTGGCCCTGTTCTGAAGCATATCCATTTAGAGCAAGACTCTGGTGAAACACGGATAATGACACAGGCCCCTACACCGCCACATCGTCACTGCGCCTGCGACTCAGGATTCAGAGCTGTCACGAAGACACCCCTTTC
This sequence comes from Alectura lathami, assembly GCA_013399715.1. Classification (NCBI taxonomy): domain Eukaryota; kingdom Metazoa; phylum Chordata; class Aves; order Galliformes; family Megapodiidae; genus Alectura; species Alectura lathami. Next base: position 199,544 of record VXAV01007607.1, read on the forward strand.
TTAGGGCAGCACCATCAAAATGCTCTCCCCAAGTGCAGCAGGACCCAGCCGAAATGCAGAGGCTGCGTGCAAAAACAGAGAGAGGCTCCACTGGATCTGAAACAACCAAAAAAATCCCAAACCACAAACAAACCCTGGAGCTTACCGCCCAGGAGCAGAATCAATTGTGGGAACATCTAGCAGAAACGTGGGATGTGAAGGATGTGTTGTGCCACTAAGGGAGAGGCGCTGACTCCTTCACAAAGTCATTTTGTTTTAAATCAGAAGAATAAAGGCGCTGGACACGATGCACCTTCCCATGTTCTTCCACATAATATTGCTTAGTCTCTGTTTGCAGCTGTGACACATTCTTGCTGCTCCAAAACAGAGGGGTGTTTTTTATTCCAAAAAACACAAGAAAACTTAGTCATGCAACTACCAACTGCCTTGTAACCAAGTTCTCTGAAGCATGGCTTGAAGACAAAACAGTTGGAAGTCACTACCTGGCCACACGACACTAGCCACAAAACTGCTGTGATATTTCATTAAAACTTCTCTGTAGCAGTCTCTAAAGAGAAAATCGGGATAAAAAAAAAAAAAAAACGCCAGCATGCGCTTGTATCTTAGCTTGCTGATGAGCGCCTGCACCGAAACGCTCCCGCTCTGTACAGGAATGCGCACACGGGGCAAAGCTCCCCCCTGCTCCAAGGAAAGCCTCAGGCAGCACCCCAGACGGGCTCTGCCGCCAGTAACAACTCCAGCCACTTCTCTACGTCCACCCAAGTTATCACAGATATGAGCAGGCAACCACAGACACTCACCCAACCCGGTGGCGGCGGGAGCATGAGAGTGAATTCTGACCTCAGGTGTCAACACAACCACACGAAGAATTTTTTCCACTCAGGCACAAAATTCAAGCGACCTCAAAATGACAACATTGCCTCATTCCACTGCTTTCTACATCAATAGCTCCTACGAAGAAAACTATTGTTTTGTTCTCAAACCCGTTAAGGCAGATCGAAGTGAGCAGTGGTAGCTGGAACACTGTCACGTGAGTTCTCTGCAGGTCTCCACGAATGCAGGAAGAACAGCCTGCACCCCTCAACGGAGCTCAACTCTGTAACGCAGGAATGGGCTCAGCTCTGCTGCTGGATCTGCCCTGTTATTCCGCTAACTAAATGCAGTACCAGATGCTGAAGAGGAAAATAAAAAACTCTGGCAAGGACCTTACACTCTTCAGCCCAGTCTTCTGCAATCTGCTTTTAACATTTGCAAATCAACTTAAATTCAGACGCATGAGTCCTTATCAGTTCCTGATAACATTAACCAGGCTCAGGCTGAAAGGTGCTGCCACAGTCGCTAGCTCTGCGCTAGGCTCCTGGACCGAAGGAAGTCTGAAAATCCACTCAGGCCATGCGAAAACACTTTTTTTTTCCCCTCATTGTTCTGGACCTGACACCTTCCAATGCAACTCAATGTTAACTGTCTTTGGAAACCCTTTTGAGACAAAGAAGTATACTGCAAACTTCTGTTAGAGACCCCAGATTTCAAGGCACAGACATGCAACCGTCAACCCAAGGCCTTGCACGACAGTTACCCGTATCATGGCTCAGTTTTATTGCACAGCTCCCAAAAGAACTGTAGTCCCTCTTCTCCCTCCATGCCCCCTCCCACACTACCCAGCAGGTAGTGAGTGATCACTGGGATGCTTTCACCTAAATACACACAGGTCTACAACTAAGGGAAATGGTTTCAAATTGAGAGAGGGGAGATTCAGGCTGGATAGAAGGAAAAAGTTTTGTACAATAAGGGTGATGAAGCACTGGCACAGGTTGCCCAGACAGGTGGTGGATGCCCTGTCCCTGGAGACCTTCAAGGTCAGGCTGGACAGGGCTCTGAGCAACCTGACCCAGCTGCAGGTGTCCCTGTTCACTGCAGGGGAGTTGGACTGAGTGGCCTTCGAAGGTCCCTTCCAGCTCAAATGGTTCTCTGATTCTATAGTTCCACAAGGTGAACTCTTTGGGTGTACAGCACCAGAGTGACACAGGCTGCTGTTCTTCTAATTCTACCACAGCATGGATGTCACCAATGACTGGAAACAACACATCATGTTAACAAAGAACAGCAAATGTTAGTCAATGGGATGAATTGACTGGAATCCCCTAGGAAGCTGCTTTTAATAAAACAAATTTCTGTCGGCTCACAGCCTCGAAGCAGGGGTTTTTCCAGCCTCCAACAATCTTACCATGGAAACAAGCTCACTGAAGCTCTCAGCTGGACAAAGCCAAGTGTGAAATTCTAAGCATTTGTAAACAAGATAAGCAGAGGATAAACAACACAGCAGGCATTAACAACAACAACAAAAAAAACAAACAAAAAAACCCCACTATTTTAAAAATATATTGAAAAACTATAAAAGCTGAAAGCTTGCTTTCTGTTATCCAAGCCGTCTAGATACTACCAGGTCTTTCCAAATTTCAAGTCTAACTGCATGTCTTCGCAAAATTCGGAACTTTTTTTAATGCAGACAAAAGCAGAGGACTATTTTCCAAATGCCTCGAGGTATCTCAGAGCGCGCAGACACACACACAGGCCTTTCCGGTGCCGACCTCTCGCTCCAGTGCTATCCACAAGTTCACCACGCCCTCAACAGTCAGGTGGCTGGGCAGCTTCTCTCTCTCAAAACCACTTCCACAAACTTCCAGGTTATTAGAACTCCCCCTGGTCTTGACAGCAATGTTGTTAAAATGCACAAGCACTTTTATTCTAAGCCATCTGCTCTGTTAAACACACAAAGTTTTTCAGGCCAGCTGTGTGACCATTTTCCAAATGTCTTCACCACTTATACCTCCAGAAGCTATACTAACCTGAGCTCTTTCCGCCCACCGCAACTCCCACCCCCAAAAAAAGACTGCAGGCACTCAGAAAGCCGGCCAGCACTCACTAATGGAGACGCTGTGCTGCATACGGCTCAGCAATACCTGTGAAACTCAGCATCGCCTTTGGACGACAGAACCAACCCCATGCACCACCAGGCACACTGCGTGGGCTCCCGCCAACCCATTTTTGACAGCTGTCAGCCTTTAAACGCACAGGCCGTGCGTTAAGGCGGGCACCCAAGGCGGCACAAGAGGCCCCAGCACCCCTCCCTCGCGCACCCCCACGCGTGACCTTCACGGGAGGCGCGAGGCCCGAGCAGGGCCGCGACCGGCACCGGGACAACCCCGCTCCGGGCCCCGCTCTCG
>VXAV01007608.1:0-18628 GCA_013399715.1 Alectura lathami
ACCAGGCTGTGCATAAGTTTCAAAGTGGTTATTGCAATCACTTACGCAGTGCAGAATATTTAACGCTGCACCCTGTCCCTTGGCGCAGACAACGGCGCTGTGCCTGCAGATTGCTGGGCCAGCAGCCAGGTGCAGTTGCCCCCTGGTGCTCCCGCTGACAGCAGCAGCGTCTTCACATGTGGGTATGGAGTGTTCCCTGTGCCCACACGTGGCAGAAAGGTGCATGCAAAAGAGGTGCAAGTACTTAGAATATCCAGAGGCACCAGCTCCACGAAGAGGCCGTGTGTTTTTAACGAACCACCTCCTTGCTGAGCAATGCTAACTGAAAAGGAAACTGCAACACTTGACTGTTTTCACTTTTTAAATGCAGCTTCTAATTCCGATGGCTTTACACTCAAGGAGACTTAATGAAGTGATATAAGGGTGATGTCACCTTGGATGTCATCTATCAGAATGTAGATTGCTCAGAGAGCCCTTCTAATTATCTGGAAGTGTAATCAGTCTGAAGGCACAGCCCAGATGATGGCTCAAGCAATGACTTGCTCTAAAGAAAATGCTGGGAGAGGCTCCCTGCAAGGCAGAGCGACAGAAATTTAGCAAAAGCCTTTGTAAAAGAGAGGTTGTTGTGCTTAGGATTGGAATTGGAACAAGACAGTGTTCCTCCAGGGGCCTAGTGCCGAGTTCCTGCAGGGTGTGGGTGCTGCAGGGTTTGGGCAGGGGCTCTGTCAGGACCCTCGCTACTCTCAGCATCCTGTACTGCCGAGCACCTCGTGCAGCCTTGGGTGAGCGAAGCCCTGTGCGGGGCGGGGAGCGGCCTCCTGTGTCCCCCCAGCCCGGGGCATCTCTGGGCTGTGGTGGGGCTGAGAGGGAGGGGGCACAGTGAAGGGGAGGGGGCACAGGGTGGGTGCTGGGGGTGGGGTGGCAACAGCACCCGCGGCTCAGAGGTGCCACGACCATCTCACGGTGCCAGGAGCGGCAGCCAGGAAGTCTCTCTTCTTTCTCAGGACACCAGCAGGTTTCCTTGCTGGGCAGTGGCTGGTTGTATTTTTGCAACGTTTCATTAACAACTTCTGCTGTTTTTTTTTATGTTTTTTTTTCTTCATTTTTTCTTTCTGATGCTGATTGTCTTTCATGTTATACATGATAGTGGCTATAGGTTCCCTTTTAAACTGCAGTGATCAAGGGGAGGGGAAAAAAAAACCCAGGTTGCATCTCCTGAGTGAAACAATGCATTCTCCAGTGAGCTGCATCTTGCCAACTCCAGCTCATCTGTGAGCGACTCCTTTGAATTGCCTGGGCCAGCGCAGCTGTAGCTCTACCTCAGAGATTCTGAGACCCATGAGGAGGCATGGTCAGTGAATGATCGGCTTCCATTTGAAACCCAGGATTTCAGTTCTTTGTTCTCTCACCAGATCCCTTTGCATCTTGTTTTGTGAGTGCTTCAACAGCCTTCGGTCTGTTACCTGTTAACTTATCAATGCTGATATCTGCGAGAAAGAAAAGTCAAGGTTTTTTTTTTTTTTTTTCCTGATAGCTGTGCTGTGCGCAAGTTCAGGAGCAAACGAACCATGTTAAGCACTGGTGTGCAAGCTGGCTGGCTCTTTGCAACTGCTCCTAAGTAAAATATTTTTCCATATGTTATTAGATTGCCCAAGTCTGCGTTATGGCTTAATGACCTATAAACTGTCAACTCAAGCAGTTACTCTCATGTAGCATCACACTACTTTGATACGTATAAACTGAATTTCCTAGAAGAACCCTGCAATGATTGATTCAACCAACATTAAACCGACCTTGAGCAGCTTATTCTTAAGGTAAACCGGTTTTATGGTTTTCTAAACTCTGTTATCTTTCTGAAAGGCATTTCTCAGCAATGCTTGCATTTATAGATTTTCAAGGAGATTTGACAGGAAAGCCCTGTGATTCAATGACTCTCTCCTTGCTGTTTACATATATCCCTCTATTTGCAAACTGAATTTTTACCCGGGCACTTTAATATAAAGATAGCTCAGTTTAGGCCTTCTAATATTCAAGCGCTTCTTCTACACATCTACGTGATCACGGACTTCACTGGCAATTACTGCTGCAGGACATTTCATTTATTTGCACGTTAGCAAGCTAAAGCTGTAAAGCGGCTGTGACTTACATTGCTGTCGGCCAGCCTCGTGCTGATTTCTTTATGGCTGTAGTATTTCAGCACCGGAGTACAAATAGCACCTATTGCAGATGCTTTAATCGAAATGCTGAATGCACACAAAATGTGTTGGGTAAGAAGGTTGGGTCAGCTTTCTAATCTAAAATCTGTTCTCTTAGATACACATACACACCTGAGAACAGACTGTTACAGCGGGTTGAATCAGTGTAATCGAGAAAAAATCATGATCTGACAGATGGAAGTGGATGTAGCTTCACAAAACGCGTTGCATCGAGGCTTTCTGCACACTGCTGCAGAACGGGGCTCGCAGAGGGGCAGTTCTCCTAGCACTGGCTCCAGCGATCCCAGCAGTGCTCCCCATGGCTGCTTCCAGACCCCAGGCCAATCCCATGATTTTAATGATATCAAGGGATGATCATTTCAAGCATTTAAAAATTGAAGATTTGCCTAATCCCTATATTATGAAATATTATGGTTCTTATTGTGTACTAATGTTATTTCTGGCATTGGAACAGCCAGGTTTCAGGAGGCCTTTCTGCTGCACTCTTCTCTCTTTGGATTTTACTCAGGAGTGAAGCCCAGTTATGATACAGGAATTTTTGTTGTTGTCCTAGATAAGGAATCAGTTGTAAGGCACTGGGAGAGCCTAATTTTGATTGGAGAGTGTTGGTGGAGTAGTCACAGTTAGAGCTGGGTTTCGGTGGGCTTTGGTGTCGTTACTAGAGCCACTGAGCACAGTTGTGTCTGTTCATCTCTGTGTGTCTGTTGTCAGTGTCTGACAGCGGGTGGGGTGCATACCAACTTAACAGCAGCAAAACAGCATCCGTTCCAGCTGTGAAAGTCATCCCTGCTGTTAGTGGGGCAGAACAATCGCTCTGGTTTCCACCTTTAGCACGCACGGTGAAGGTACTCTCCTTGAACAGAGCTGCAGGAGGCTCTAGAGCTGTGCTGCCATGGAAGGTTCCAGGAGATTAAGGGCGGCCAGAGAATCCTGGCTGCCGTTAGGCAGCAAGGCCTGGATGGGCGCCCCAGCACCAGGGTGGGTGCTCCGTGTGCACTGGGCTCTGCTGCTGCCCTGCGTCATGCCTCTGTCACCGGTGCCTGCAGGCGGCGGTGCCCGGGCTGGCGCTGGGCCCTGGCACAGGGAGGTGTTCTTGGTCCGTGAGCAGTAGAAAGTTATGGGTTCGTTTGTTTTCCCCAGTGAAATCCATGGGGACCGGACTGATGGTGTTGAGATAAAGGCTTTTGTCTGTAATGAGATCTTCTGAGTTAGCACGGGCTGGGTAGATGGCTGTAACCACGTAGCGCTGGTATTGGATCTTGTATTTCTTTGTAAAAAGACAATACATGGATTATATTGCAAAGAGGCCTGATTGCCATACTCCTCATGTTCAAATTACAATATTTACACTAGCATATTGTTAGCTTTTCTCAAACTCTGGTATTTGTGTACTTTCCAATAAAGATTTTATTTGAGAAGCCTTCGCGTTCCACAGCCCCTGTGTGCACAGCAGCGCCCGTACCAGGAGCAAACGTCGGAGGAGCAACAGCTCTGGCCTTGCTCTGGCGAGCCCCGGGTGCACGTCCACCCCTGTTAGGGGCGGCTCCGCTCCTTCTGTGCCTGTTTGGGAGGCACAGGCACAGCAGGAGCAGCTGCACCAGCTGAGCTCCGTGCCAGGTGCGGTGGAGGAAGCTCCGGCGTGGCTGTGAGGTACCGGGCGCTCACCCGGGAGCTGGTGCTGCCGCGCGGCCGTCTCCTGGCTCGCAGGCATCGTGTTCCTCAGGCTGCTGGCTGTGCCGTAGACGTGTTAACGGGGTGTTTTTGTCAGCACGTAGCCAGCTGCCGAGTTCTTACTTGTGCAAATAACGGCTGCTTGCTCAGTTCTGCGAGCATTCTGCAGTCTTTAATTTCATCTTGTTAATGATGACTGTCGCCAGGTCCTCAGCAGTGTTTTTATGTAAGTTCCCTGGAAAATGTGTTTAATCCTCCCAAAACTGAACCAATGTCTGCATTCAGCTACCATAAGCACTGATGAACTGGGATTTTGTTGTCTGTCCGTTGTATGAGTTATATGCCACAGAAATTGTGCTTGCACCATTTACACTTCATATCACATCCGCTGCATTATGTCACTATCTGTAACGAGTCCAGAAAAATCATCTGAGAAATACAGAGGAAAACGTGAAGACAAGGTTGTGAGCTCCTTTCCCATACAACGAAGTGTTCAGCATCGCCTTTACGGTGATACAAAAAGTACAACCAGGAGTTCTTACACCTGCATTTCATTCATTCTGAAGGAGATCGTACAAGAGGACTTCTTCCTCTTGCGTTCTTGCTGCTCTATTGTTTTATTGTGTGTGGTTTTTTTTTGTTTTGTTTTGTTTTTTCCCCTTGGTTGCAGTATTTTTCTCTTGTGAAGATTTGCCTGAAGCAAGAGACCTAAGCTGCTCAGTCTCTTAGGAATCACAGTGATGAGCACTTGAGACTCTGGTAGGAAGTGAGGTTAAATTATTTGTCATCACCTTCAAACAGATCTTTTGGAAGCAGAAAATACTCATGTCAATAAATTGCTTTTTTGTTTCTTCCTTCTCGTGACATCCCATTTCAAATCCAAGGCGCAGAAGTGCATTCTCTAAAATCACTTAGTGTGCGTGTGTCGCAGGTGTCAGCTGCTTCATTGTTGAAGAAAATAAAGTTATTGCTTGGCTCCTGAAGATCACAGAGTTGTTTGGGTTCCTTTTTTTTGTTTGTTTGTTTGTTTGTATTTTAAAGCATCCTTTAAGGAACAGGAGCACGGAAGAAAGAAGAGATCTGCGCACCACAGTGCAGATGGGGTTTGTTTCCCTTCTGTGCTGGGTACTGTTCCCTGAGCTCATGAGGCATTGCTCAGATTCTTGCTGCACCCAACACCTCTGTTCGTCCGCTGGTTCCTTCTCTCACACCCAGCATCGCTCCTCGCGGCCCCTAAGGCCATCCTGCCTTCAAGCCTGCCCCTTTGCCAGGAGATGCACACAGCCCGCAGCTGAAGCTCTGGCTATTGCTGCATTTATCTGCGAGAAGCTAACAACTTCTGTGGGCTCTCTTCTCTTCCAGCAGTAATTAATAATTGAACTTCTGTAGCCCCATATATGCAGGGGCTGTTCCTAAAGTGCGTGCTTTAACTTTCTGCTTGGCTTCTTCAGGAGAACCCAAGGCAGCAAAATACTCACCGAAGTGATGCTGAAGATGCAGTGAAAGCTGTGCCCCTCCTGTCTGAGAGTGGACTTTGGGCCCGGTTTGCTGTTCCCTGTGTTACTGTGGTGTTAGTTTGGTGTGGACTAGAGGGAAGATGAGAGACCCCATTAATTTGAATTTATCTAGTAATGAAGTCTGAAGGCTATTTGATGTGTAAATCATGGCCATTGTTTTGAAGTTTTTTTTTTTTTTTTTCTAAATCAAATGTAGGCTAAACTTCTGATTACAAGAACATCCTTTTCTTTAAAAGGTAACTCAGTCCGTGTTTGTATGAATGGTGGCACACTCCTGTTCATGTAAGCTCTCTAACAGTGTACATAAATCCATGCATGCCTTTCTGGGTGGGAGCTGCCTTTGGCTCCATGTCTGGACTGTACACAAATTCTGCATGCTTAATACTCAACCAAGTGGCTGTTCTCAGTAGATTCCGTTCTTGTTACTGGGAATTCGATTACAGTTTTTGAATCTAGTTCATTTCTGCGATTTTCATACTTTGACATTGTTAATGCAGCTCTTTGTTTTTTAAGTGGCTTTTGCTCAGGTTTCTCACACAGATACCTTCACTGCTAAAGGTTTTCTTTCTGCTGTGCGTTCAGCCAGCTGTGCCCCTGGAACTTAATATGCCTAATCAGTATTGTTTGTGTGCAGAATTTCAATCCCAGCTTCTCTTCCCTTGGCATGCATTTCTGTTGCATTGCTAATTTGGTTATGTAGCTGAGCTGAAACCACTTAAAAGCATTTTCCTTGTCAGGGCTGGAAATGTAATAAGGTCTGTAATCAATGAGAGGGGAGTGGAATAATGAAAACGACAGTATGTGAATCTTCACAGTCTGGAAGCTCTCACCCTGCCGAATTGTTTTCGGGATTTCAATGTTTCCAGTGTAGATGAAACGTGAAATTGAGGGGCTTTGGTAGAGGGATCTCAACCAAACTAGATGGGTTGAGTGGATGAGGCTTCAGTGGTGCGCTATGGTAGTTAGAGGGAAACTATGAAGGGGAAAAAATGCAGATAAATAAAAATGTTTGTGCAGGGGGATTATGTTTTCACTTATTTTCAAGCATCTCACTTCTGTGGACAGGTTTAGACATTTCTTGTGTTTATAGTATTTCTGTAGGAAGGTGGTGAGCTCTCTGCTCATTTGTAATTCTGCTCCACCACCACTCTTCTCAAAAAAGAAAAAAAGGGTTGTGTGGGAGAGACGGGCTTTTGGCGATGCAGGCCAGTTCCTTTTCGGGTGCCCAGTTCTTCAGTGGATGCAGGAGAGGAGGTGTGCTGTGGCACAGTGCTGGCTGCTGGGAGCAGGGTGCTGCGCAGGGAGGTGCTCGCTCCAGCTCCAGTAAAGGTGCAGGGGAGGGAGAGATGCAAACATGCTGCTACAGCAGCAACAGGACAATGGGCTTCTTGCCTCTGCTGAAATCATTAGTTCTCAGTCATTAGCGACTTGATTTCCTCTTCTTACTGGTATCAACAGCTAATTTAAATTCACCGGCTCCTATTTCTAAGAATGTTACAAAGGCATCTTCCCCCCCTTGTATCCCCCAGGTGAGTATTTACTTTGATTGGATGTCCCTAAAATGTTTGCAGGATGATAATTGGGGCTGTTTGCTGGTGCTTCTGGCAGTGCACAGCTCTGCTGGTACTGCAGGAGGGCAGTCGCTGGTGGGAGGCTGGCGAGTGTCGTGCTGAAGGTGGAACAGGTGGGCTGCAGTGCTGCCACTCGTGGAAAGTAAGGGATTGCACTGCTGCAGCTCAGAACACATAACAAGCAGTAATTGTTTCACTAATCCTCGGTGGGACAGGTAAGTGTCTCACAAGTGACGTGTTTGGCAGCTGGACAGATTATGCAGGTGTTACTTGGCCAAGGTAAGACAAGATATTAGTGGACAATTTCAGAAAAAAATCAGATTGCCAATTATCTGATGTGCTTTACTTTACACTCTCACATTACTGTTTGGTTTGCTGCTTAATTGCAGAGGCACCTAGTTGTCTGCTACTACAATAATACAAAAAAGGAAGCTGCCTTATTGCCTGATTTTACCATCACATTCCCAGGTTACGCTTTAATCTCTGTTCAGGGAGCAAGTCCATTACTTAAAATATTACATTCACCTTCGTCGCTGGTACTGAGTTCTTTTGGGTCTCTGTGGTTCAATTTCCAAGTTCCCATTTTCCATCTGCAAAACGCTTCCCCACTCTCAGATGTTTTATGGCTTGGCCCATTAGATGGGAAGATCGCTGAGGTTTGTGCTTTCTGCCGCTCTGGGTGCTGCGGTGATAAAGGGCTTTCAAAGCAGCTGCAGTTCAGACAACATTAAGGGTTTGGATTCCTTAAGCTCTCAACTGCTGAAATATTTTAAAGGCAATCAGTGGGTTCTAAAAGGCGTTTCAGTCTCTGCAGGTATGGAGAAGGGGAGTGCATAGCTAATGCAAACAAACCGAGCTTCCCGAGGCCGCGTTAATGGCAGGCGTGTTCGCTCGATTCCCTGGAGCGCCCCTTCGGCAGCGTCTCAAGTTGATGCTTTCTTCCCCCAATCTGGCTATGGCTTTCAATTAGAGACTGGGATTTGAAACAGAACAAAACATCAGACTTTAAAATACCAGCGGTGCTTTCTTTTTAGATGCTTTCTTCTTTCAAAGGCGTACTTTGGGAGCATACAGGATCTGGTGTTTTCTCTGTCTCTCGAAGGTGGTCCCTATAGATTATGGCTCCAAGCTTGTGATTATGGTAGGATTTATCTCTCTGGATTATGGTTAAAAAAAAAAAAAAAAACTTGCAAGAAGCGTGATGATTCTAGATCAAGAATGAAAGGTCTTTCTGTTGTTGTTTTAATTAGTAAAATCATAACTCAAAATTTTGTATTGTATTGCCCAAAGCACGCATTTCTTTAAATGAGCTCCAAGAGGATTCATTTGTATTTGACATCAGGAAAACACTGCTCCTTACTGTCCTTCTGTGCGTGTGTCTGTAACGTGCAGGGCAGGAGCGCATCGGCAAGGACTCCCACTACGAGCAGGAGGGGAAGGTGCAGTTCGTGATCGACGCGGTGTACGCCATGGCGCACGCGCTCCACCAGATGAGCAAGGACCTGTGTGCCGACTACGCCGGGGTCTGCCCCGAGATGGAGCACGCGGGAGGCAAGAAGCTGCTCAAGTACATCCGCAGCGTGAACTTCAACGGTGAGCTGAGAGCCTGCTTCGCTGGCAGCGCGGCAGCCACGTGGTTTGTCTCCCCGTTCAATTTCGCTTGGTGCATTTATTCATTCAGTTCAGATGAACGTTTTTGTTTTAGAGTTTTGCTAGAGTTGGTGGCAGAAGACCATGTTTATTTAGGATCTGTTTGAAAACAGCGTGTTTTAGCCAAGACAAATAGGCCACAACTGTGCAAGGACAGAAATTGCTGCTGCTGTTCTAGGATAGCTTCCTAAAGCCTGTGATTTCCTGTGGGAGAAATAGCTAAGTAAATGCCTAAGTCTTTTGTTTTGTGTTGTCTAAATGTCCCTGTCCCTCTTTGTATGGTTTACTGTGTTTGGAGAAGACTAACCGGATGAAACTCTGATGCCCTGCCTGGCTTGGCTCCACGCTCAGGTTGAAATGGTTCTTGTGCTTTGGCCATTTTGGTACTGGAGAGCAGGTCGTAGATGCTCATGTCTAGAGAGTTCTTGAATATACAGTTTGTGCATAGTCATCTAGTTATTGTAAAAGGGCTGAGAAATAATAGGAGTCTCTGGGTAGCTTTGCCTACTGTCAAGCTTCAGGAACTGGTTTACGCTAACGTTAGCTTCCTTATTTGTGTTGTCATGGTCAGCCTTATAAAAGATGACTTTTCTCCATTTGTGATTGATTTACATGGCCATATGGTGTTTTTCTTTGCTTGTGTACACAAAACTCGCATCCACCACAGGGACTTGAAGCAGAGGATTGCTTTTTTTATCGTGGGGAAGGAGAATGGTGACAAAGTGAAGACAGTTTTAAAACTTTTAAATCGCTTATGGCCATCTAGCATTATCCATCTCCAGTGGGAGGAGAACAAGTTCCTCTAAGGACTGTTATCCAGGGGTGGAGTTTGGCTCTTCCTTGTCACGTTCGTAGTGTGTAACTGTGCGTGGCTTTGCACTCCCATGCTCACCGTTCAGCTGCAACCCTCCTAGGGCAGGTTCCTGTGGCTAAGGAGAGAGGTTCTGCAGAGCTTGCTTGTTTGTTGCTTTTTTTTTTTTTTTTTTTTTTTTNTTTTTTTTTTTTTTTTCACGTTAGACAGAAGTCAATTCCCTGAATTGCTGTGAATTGATTCAGCCAACACAGTGGCACAGGATAAACAACCTCCAGATCGCCCGCCAAATGGCCAGCCTTGCAGATGCAGAGGGATGTGGGAACAGAAGCAGGGGGAGAGGCTTTTGCCAGTCTGGGTGGTGGAGAGCTGTTGTGCTGAGACCTGGGAGCTCTGGGGACACCAGCTCTGGTGCCCACGTGTTCCTTGGCCGTGCTGCAGCAGCTTCCTTGACTTCAGCCTTGCCCTTCCCCTCTGGGTTGCTGGTGCAGCCGTGCAGTTCCTCTCATCAGGGGCAGGGCTTGGAATGCAGCATTTGGTCTGTGCTTAAAATCCTGCTCTACCAGTCCTCTACCTAAATTTGTAGGAGAAACAGAGTACAAAAGTGGGAGTGCTCTGCCCCAACTGAGAGCCAGAGAGAAAGAGCGCCCGTGTTCAAGCACCCTGAGCCCAGGAGCTTGAGACCTTCTTTGCATGTAATAGAACTCTCTGTAACTACACAGCTGAAGCCATCCTGCCTGTACCCACTCCTCGAGTCTTCTCCTCCTTGCAAAGGTAATGGCATTCACACAGAAAGAGCTCAAGCAATGCTTTAATGAAGAGAGACTGGATTTGTACTAGGAGCTCAGTATGAATTTTGATATTGTCACATTATCTCGAGAACAAAAAGCCTCAAACTACAGAAACTACGGAAAACTTAAAGCCCCAAGTGCTCATGCAGTAAGATACTGAAAATCTCACAGTGCAAAGTGGTGGCTGTATTTTTCCCCAGTGAAAAAGCTGAAGGCTTTGTTTGAACAAACCCTTCAGGTCCTCAGACTGCAGTCAGCGTGGACGGAATAATAAAGAAACACCTTAGCTAGTCAGGCCTGCTTAGCATCCTGACACCTCCCCTTCCTTCGTTCCTCATCTCGTGGTGATTAAGAGATTGAAATCCTACAAATTCAGATTGTTTTTTTATTTGCATGCATCCTGCAGGTGACTGGGTGTCATGCGCCCTCCATCTGTGTGGTGAAAGGACAGCCTGTTTGTTGGGAACTGAAGAAGAATTAAATTGTCATAGCCTCTGAATGAGCAAGAAGCTGCAGCCTGCAGGCTGCTACTCCGTTTCTGAAGTGCTTGCTGGAGCTGTAGCAAAATTTTACAGATCTTGACAAAAGGGGAAATAAATCCTAAATTATCAAAACCTAAGAACTCATCAACTGTATATTGTAATGATTATAAGATCAAGAAGTCAAATAATAAATAGGATCATTTTTGAAAATCCTTTTGTCACTGCAATGAGGTTTTCTTACATTACTGATTATTTCCATGAGTGCACAAAGGAACTGGAACTGCAAGCAGAGACTGAAATGCCGTAACAATTTAAAACAGGACTGAGATGGTTTGGTCCCTGCAGGCAGGTGGTGCAGCAAGAGCACCAAAACACGGCTGAGCCGCGCAGAGGTTGAAGGAGGTTGGCGCTTAGGAAGCAGATCCTTGGCTGGGAGTCCAATTACTCCAACTTCAAAGCTGGAAAATGAGAAGCTTCTGTTTGACTTCTGACCTGAGATTATCACAGGCCTCTGCGTTTCTACAGCGGCTTGTCTTCCCTGCAGCTCCCAGATTTTTCATAGTGCTTTTTTCTATACCATTTTAAAAATGGCAACGGACCTGAAAACAGCAACAGGTGTTTACTACTGTCAGGTGCCTGTATCAGTGCACGGGGTCCGTGTCCCAAGGAACTTCTCTGAGGGGGCCTGGGGAGGTGACCCAGCACCTGGTGCTGTACTGCGCTGAGCCTGCAGCAGCCACGCACAGCGCTGCTCTTGAACTCTGACACGTAAAATAATCCTTAAAGGCTGTCTGCACACAGCTGCACGAAGCAACAGTTAGCAGTAACCTACAAGAAGCTTTATTGCTCCTGCAAAACACAGGAACAGCACGGTTTTGGGCAGTAGTTCCCAATTGTACTTTTTTCTTTGTCAGTTCTGGAAAAAAAATAAAAAATAAAAACCAGCTTACCTCGTAATATACAGCCTTTTAAAAGTCACGATGAGCTAAATCCCATTTGCCGTTTGTGCTGACTTTCAGAAGGAGCCAAAGAATTACGGCCCTTCCTCCTCACTGTAAGTGTTTTCACTGTAAATGTATTCTGGCTACATTAGTCTGTAATGACAATTAAATGTCAGCCTTGTGCTCATAAGAAACTGGTGGGGAGAGATTTCAGTGGGAGATTTTCTGTCCTAGCCTTTGAACTGGATCTGTGTCTGATCTCAGATAGACAGGAAGCAATTTACCAGGACTGGAATGAAAACTATGCTAATTCACGCCTTCAAATTTTCTTTTGCTCACTGGAATTCAATGAAGAATGGGAATCGTGAAGAAAACCATAATCTTAAAGTTCAGTGCTGCTACAGGAGAGATTTTTCATCGCTTTAGGGAAAAAAAAGAAGTTATGCAGAGGAAGAAGCTTTGAATATAGAGATACTAGAGCACTGTCATCATCTCCAATCTTGACACAATATTACTCTGCCACACTGAAACCTATTTTAATGCATCCTGAAATAAATGTGACCCTTGAAGGAAATGCAGCATTCCTGTACATCCTCGTTTAGGAAGGGGTTCACTTCTAACGCCGCGGCAATTAGCCCGTGGTGCCCTGGGAAGCGCTTGCCTGCATGAGGACCGGGGTGGCTGGTTCCAGCACCGGGGGCTCAGTGCTGGGGCTGGCTCTGCTCAGCACCTAGCGTAGAGGAGGGCTCGGGGGCAGGAGCCTTGCTTTGCTGCAGGCCCTGCTTTTCATCACCCGTGTTGGGTACCTCAGTGTATAAGGCTGGTGACGTTAATGCAGCGCCCTGATCCTGAGCAGCTCCTGCTCGAGATGCTTTTCAGCCCGTGTCAGTTTCGCAGAGCCTAGGTAAGGGAGCACACAAGGAATGAGCTTGCTATAGCTTAGTCTGTTCTCTTCCATCCCAACTGCATGCTGATTACAGAAATAAGAACATATTGTGGAGGAGGAAGCTATTTCTGGATGCCAGTCAAGATTCACTAGACCTGGGCTGACTTCTGACAGCAGTATCTCTCAGAAGCAGATGGAATGTTTTCTGGGGGAAAAAATCATTTACAGGCTCCATTCACAAGTGTGATTTTTAGTAAAGAACTCCCGAAGGAAAGATGGGGAGGGAGGCTGGAGGAGAAGAGGAAAAGCCTTCCAATACTTCTTGCTGTTTTCAAGGCTCGAGTGAAGTAAGGCTGATTTAGTTTCGCCTCATCTTATTGTTAGCTGTGGGTTTGGGCAGTGATAATTAATCACCAGAAGAGGCCTGGGATTATTGCAGCGTGTCCAGCAGTATCTGTTTTAGATGGCTGGGCTGATAGATAGCCTTTGCCTGAAATACATGGCCATTCTGAGAGCTCTCAGCGTGACTAAATAAAATAGCTGTTGTAAAGCTTTGGCTTTTTTTTTTTTTTTTTTTTTTTTTTGGTTTTTTTTTTTTTCCTTCCCCTAGGCAGTGCTGGCACTCCAGTGATGTTTAACAAAAATGGTGACGCACCAGGGCGCTACGACATCTTCCAGTACCACGCCACCAACACCAGCACCCCAGGCTACCGCCTCATCGGCCAGTGGACGGATGACCTCCAGCTCAACGTGAGTCCTTCTGTTCACGTTGGTTTGGTTTTTCAGGTGCAGGGACTGAATGGTCTGGTTTTGTTTTCTTTTTTTCCACCATGCAGAAATTAACAGAATTAACATAATTGCTATTTATTTTCAGCTATGTAGTGCATTATTTTTTTGCATCTGTCCTGACACCTTTTTGCTGTACTACAAGTACCAGAGCTCCTCAGAAAAATAAGGACATTAGGCAGTCATGCAAATTTTATTGCTGTTGCATGTCTGAAGTCCCTAGCTGCCAACTTGGAAAGTGAACCAGCAATGTGTTGCTGTTTGAAACCAGTGGGCTTTCATTTGTGGATGTTCTTCAGTTTTTCTGTTTTTAAGAAAGCTGAAATCAAATATTTTTTGGGTGACTCGCTTTTTCTATGTTACCTTTAAGTAGAAGATATTCGTAAAAATGAGCTGTCTCTTTTGTAACGATGCCTATAAAAATATGTATATATACCAGGATGTAAGAAGAGGTGATCAAAGACTCCCTAGATATTTTGATGTTGCCCAAATGAAAAACAAATACAACTGTTGGCTGAGAAAGCTGGAAGCTCTCCTCAGCTCTGCCCACATGAGGATGACCTGTGACAGGTCCCTGGCCTGCAGGTCTCTGGAGATCTGGCTTCAGGCTTCCTGCTCGACTCCCTGCATGTTGCTTGAGCCTCACATATGTGGAGAAGATGTGCCAGTTCAACCGCGTATCTCCCTGACTCCCCGTAGGTTGTCACTAAAGCAGAAAGCTAACACTCTGAGTTCAGTTCGACCGTTCTCCAGCAACAGAACCTGAACAAAGCCAGGGCACTCCTGAAGTGGGATGTTGATTGCTGCAAAAGGCTCTTCCTCTCGGTCCAAGCAACAATTAATGTGGTTTGCCAAGGGTCCAGCCTTTGAGACTAACCACAGTACTTTGCTCTTTTTGAAGTCTGACTCACCTTGATTTGCTGTATGCTATTTCAGTCTTTTTAAACTTTTGATGCTTGATTTGAGAAAATCTCCTGTTTTCACTCGTAATTTACAGTTGTTCTAGTGAAAAATTTAATATTTTATTAAGTAAGTCTTTATATAAACTACACGTCCTGGTTCATTAAAATTTAAAAGTAAATTAATGGAGCTTGATTTGTATTCCTGTTGATGTGCTAAACGTTTCCATAAAAAGCATTCCTCGCCCTCATATCCTCAAGGCTGCAGCGCTAGGTCAGCAGTTGAGACTGTCTCAGTAACTTCCTTTCTCCTCACTCACGGTTCGTGGTTTCTCACCACAATGCACATGGGATTAGCGTTGATATGACAGTCCCTGTATGTATTTTCTTACAATAATAAAGAAAATCCTGGAGTTTAGAGAAGTCAAGGATTCCCTAAGATAACCAAACCAAATAATAGGTGCTATTAAAGATATCCCAGGAAAAGCTGCCAAAGGCTGCAATTTACCTTCAGTAATTATCGTGGAGATAACGCTTCAGGATGTTTTCCAAATTGTTCTTTCTTTAATGCTAACACAAGAGGGGAAATAAGGGATGTTTGGTGAGAGTGCTAATCTTAATTTAAAAAAGGTTGAACTGGTAGTTCATTTTCCACGAGACTTACCATCTCGGGCAGCCTGGTTCAGTTCTGTGTGTCTGAGTGCCCCCTGTTACAAAGCAGAGTGGTTCTGCCCAGTTATGCAGGCATGAATGGTAAGGGCAGCCTAGATCTCAAAGGTGGCAGGTAAATAAGTGCCAAAGACTGTGGTAGATGAGTAACATGTTCTTCTTTCTTTCTCTTTGTCCTCATTCAAAGAACATTCTGCTGTGTTTTTTTTTTTTTTTTTTCCATGGGAGCAGTGCCATTGCTCAGCCTGCGGTCAGTCCAGTCTTTCAGCGGTAGTGTCTTCCCGTTCTCACTCTTTTGGAGTGAGAGGCAGAAGTGTGGGGTCACAAGGCTGGTTAATCTCTATTAGCTGTACCATATGTTTTCATGTAAAAAAGTTATTCTGAAATTTTGCGTTTCTTTTTCTGTTGCACAAGGCAGACCAGAGAGATCTTCGGCAACATGTGTTTGCGAGTCTGAAAATACGCCGTGTCGGTTTGTTTTCTTTGTCATCATCAGTTTATAAACCTGCTTCCATGAAATGTCTGATGTTGCCAGGGTATTTCTCTCAGTCTCAGTTGCTCCTGCACATCTTTGTATCACTTTTGCTTTTTTGTCTGGCAGAAACGTTCAGGAAAGGCAGATGTCTGCTCCCTGCACCCCCAGGAACCAGACTCCAAGCTGCCCGTAGCGTATGGAGGTTTCTCCTCCGAGTGCAGTTGACTCACCCTGGGTTTACATTTCTGTCTCTGAGGTCAGAATTGGTAGATTATCAAGTAAATATTTTATCGCTTTTCACTGCAGCAAATTTGGGTCATAATGTAGTTTTTACATAAGGCCAATATAATTATAAAATTTTCTTTCACTTGCTTGGTCTTAAGCAACCCAGTACAGCTTAGCCTAATGCTCAAGGCATGATCCAGTAAAAACTTTGGCTGCCTGTCACAGAGATCTGTGAGCAGATGTCGAATTTTAAATGGTTTGGCCAGTATTCCATGAAAAACAGTTGCAGTGCTCTGTTCTCCCTGCAGTGAGGTTGATTACAAGATGCCCAGCCATCTCCAAGAGGTCATGGAAGAGCGTGTCACGAGAGTTGTGTCAAGTTCTGTCAGCCCCCTTTCAGCCCCCAGCACACAGATTTAGTAAAGAGTATTTATAATTTGTGTCCTCCTACAGTTTGAAATGCTTTCCCCGAATGTTAGGACTGGAAATTTAGTCGGCTGCATCCCCGCTGAAATCCAGTCCTACCAACCCCAGAGCCTGCTCGATAGCAGAGATGCAGCTGAGGCAATTAGACAAGAAAGCTGTTGACCACGGTCTTATTAGCGTCTGAAACTCCAACTGTTTTGCTATGCCAGTGCTGAGGGTACGCTCGTGTATTGTAGGAGATCTATAACAAATATAAGCATCATTACAAGGAGAGCTGTTTTGAATGTATTCAGCTTCAAAGACATGTTTCAGAACAAAAAGTGCTAGTGGTGAAAAGGAAGGAATTTACTGTGGGGAAAAGGCGTGTTACATACCAGCTGAGTTTTGTTTTGCTTTTATACTGAGTAACTTTGAGTTTGAAGGATTTTTGTTGTTGTTTTCTTGTTTGTTGTAACAACTTGATTACCGATGTTCCTGCTATTCATGTGGTAGGAAATGAGGACTGCAGTGGGTTAAGCATGAAGGCAGTGGCCAAGAGACAGATTTCATGTCTTAAATTTCACTTTGACTTTTAGAAAGGTAATGAACTGGCCGTGCTCTGTTTTACCCTGTAGATCCTTTATTTGTTACTCCATAAAGCACTTAAAGGTTGCTCAATGGACAGCACTTAGAAATGCTAGGAACTGGCTGATTTCTGTGAGTGCAACTTCCAGGGCTTGGAGGTACCTGGCAAAGAAGAACCCATCTCTCCTGTAGGAGCTGCTGTGCCTGAAGCAGTCAGAAATGGATCACTCCTAGAGGAACTGGGGGTTCTTGTGGGAAATGTGGTGATATTGCTTCTTTCTGAATATAGAGTTAACTCAGCAGTTCCCAGGTTTATTGTGTTTTCATATCCAAACCTCTGCAACTGTCCTTGAACAGTCAAAACCCAAAATAAAAGAAAAAAAATCCCTGTGAAATTGCTGAATCTTGTTATTTCCAAGGATTTGCCTTCTGCATAGCCTGTCACGGCAGCATTCTCTATCATGTTCCCTGTGAGTCCGCCCCATGCTTGTCTCCAGTTTCCCTGCAGTGCCTGTGCTCCCTCCCACACCCCTCTATCATTTGCTGTGCAAGCAGCAGCCTGCACTGTGGCTGTCTTTGAATTATACACATGCCAAGGGTGAGAGATGCTCAGTGCTGTTGGATCTTTCTTCTAACTGTCCACTGAGTCTTACTAATCCTGCAGGCCCATCCTTCAGAAACCTCTGCTTGTAGCAGGTGTGCTTCAAATTGGGCAGCGAGTTCAGAAGTTATTGGAAAGGAAGTTAGCACAGACAGGGGGATGCGTTATTTCGTACTCAGGCGCCTTGGGAGTCCCTAAACCCAAGACTGTTTGCAGCCGGCGTGGCTTTGTCCCGCTGGGCTTGGGCTTGGTGCAGCTGCGGTGTGAGCAGGCTGGCGAGACCTGTCCCATGGAGTCTGGGCCCCTGCAGAGGGCTGCTGTCTGACCCCATGGCGTAGGAACAACTGAGTTGTTGGGTGCTGAGGTCCTGCACGATGCACTGCAGGTCTTGGCTGAAGCTGTCTGTGGGAGAGTCGTGCTTCTGGCCTGTCGGTGCCCGCGTGGCTTGCATCACGTTGTTGGAATTGCATCGGCGTCTCTGACTTGTCCAGTGCGCTCTTCCAGCTCAGTGCTGTGGCTCATAAAGGTGCCAGTGGGCACTTGGGTGCTGATCGGGGGCTGCAGCACGTTTTCAGGATGACTGAGGAAGGTGCATCCTCTGCTGATGAGGAGCAGAGGTGGAAAACATGTTCTGCCTGCTGTTACGCTGCAGAGATTTCTAGTAGCTCTAACTTTTGAAACGTGTTCTGCTTGCAAAGCATCAGACAGAGTTAACTGTTAGCTCCAGGTGAAATTAAAATGTCTCTAATTAATTTGTTTGTAGATAGCAACAAATACATATTAAAGATGTCTAAACACCCTGTGTGCAGAAATGAACAAAAAAAATCTGTTTTGTTTTAGAGATGTGCCCCTGAATTGTAAATTGTTTAGAAACATTAAGCAGAGTACAGCTTGAAACGGCTGCCGCCTAAATAGAGCCTTTTGGATGCAGAGTCAGAAAGGCTTGGCAATTCCTTGCTCTTTTTAGAATTTCCTCCAGCAATAAGTGATGTATTACTGCAATCTTTCTAAACAAGTGCTCAGGAGATTAATAGTATTGATAATTATCAATATGGTTCCATAAACATGTGCATTACACACATCTAGCTCCTTATAAATCCTGGCTCATGTGATATAGTGCAAAGGAAATCACTCTGCACTTATTAATAAACTCCCTCATCCTTGGGGAAATAGCTGTGCTATGTTATTTTCTTAGCTGTAGGTTCAGGCCAGTAATTTGGAGGACCAGGAGGATGGGCAGAAGAGAGTCGAGTTTCAAAGTAACACCTGTGTACCTCGGTGTCTCTGGGCGTAGAGCAAGCGGAGCGCTTGGAGCTCGCTGGTCAGCTTTCACCCTGCAGAGACAAAAGCCAGGGGAGGAACAGGGAGCAGGGCCTGGCCTGAGCGGGGGGGTGACAAAGCAGTGATGCAACTTCCACACTGCAATTGTTTTTTTTTTTTTTTTTTT
>VXAV01007609.1:8607-27232 GCA_013399715.1 Alectura lathami
AAACAACAAAATTTTCTATTGACAACTGGTTCAACAGACTTCCTAAATGCAGCAAGTTATATGCAGCTCTTAGCAGGTGGGATAGCAAGACAGAAAGGTCCTAGTACTTTAAATACTTTTCACTTCTTAAGGCACAGAAATTGCAGACGTTGCTTCCTTTCCCTATTATAACATTAATTTCCCAGTCTTTAAAAATGAAGAAGCTAAAAACACTTCAGTTCATATGGGTTCCAGATCACCTCATAGCCATAAGAAAGATAAAAATATCACAAAATAATAAAATGTGTCTCTGAATATGCTACTTAATTCTTCCTTCTCAGCTTTTAAAGTAGATATGTAAGTACCTAGTTCAAAAATATAGTATGGTTCAATAATTATTGTTTTGTAAAAATGCTGTTGAATGCACTCATCTTCAGAAACTGAAAACATAGATAGACATCTTTGGAATACCCAACTCTCCAAATCCAATAAAATAATTTCTATCTCAGAAAAAATTTCTATCCCAGATATGGCAGAATTAGTATTTCTGCACTAGTCATCCACAACTGAATCCTCTCAAAAGGAAATCCAAATATGTGTCTCCAGAAAACAACCAGAAAACAGGGCCAAAATGATCCTCCATATATGTTCAATAAAATGGTTAAACTGAGAGCAGATGTTCAGAGAGGATAATTAATACCACCAATCTTAGCACTAGGCCAGTTATTTGAAAATCAGGCATGAAAGTTTGATTGTATAAGATATCTCACCACACAGCAGGGAAACATTAGATTCCTCTTGTTGATCAAGTTTTGTATATTCTTATGGAAGAGAGCTCAAATACATTTAAAAGGAGCTATCCATCTATTGTCTCTTTTCAATTACATGTGGACAAGAAGTGGATTGGCGTATACAAATACTATGTTGGTGAAATTGTTCTCAGAATATCGAAAAAGTCACAGTTTTCTTTCTTTTTTTTTTTTTTCTTTGTGTTACAGTATTTTCCACTTCTTATAAAAAAAAATACACACACACATACTGAACAAACAAACAAAACCGCTAAGTGAAAAAACACCTAAGCAGCCAGGGCATGGATTAGAAAAAACATTTTACCCAAAGAAGATATTGCTTGAGGTATGTAGCAGGACAAAAGAGAAACAAAATGTCAACACCAACTCTTCCTCTTTTGGAAAAGAATGCAAATAAATTACATGGAATAAGATTGCTGATATATTCTGATAAAGTATCTTTTTATGAAAAGAGGTCTAAGATTTAATATGCTGGAATTTCCTCTTGCAATAGCCACTGGAGAGGATGGATCCCTCCAGTTCACAGCTGTGAGTTACTTATGGAAAATAAAGTGCAAAGAATGCAATTCTCCCTTTCACATGCTGCACCTGGCTTGTGGATAAAGATAACGGCTCTAGTCCCTGTTGCTTCCCATCCTTTTTTTCTTCAGATGACTTAATTCATCAAAAGCAAGGAAAGCAATAAAATATATGGGAGAAGCAAGTGCTGCAGCATGAGCATAAAATGTGCCTTTTATATATTCAAATTCATATCCAGTGGTAGGAAATATTCATGACTAATATTAAACTAAGCCCAGAATTAAGCAAAATGCAACAGACGTATATTGAAGTGAGCATTTTATTATGTGCTATGTCAGTCAGATTAAAGAAAAGAGTGCATGACACCGACAGGATATTGCATGTATATCAAGCAATCTATTTATATATGACAGGGAGGGTTTGATTTCTGGAAGGAGTGACAACCCAATGAAATAACTGCTCGCCTTCAAAATTACTATAGTCTAAATGTATACCCTTCAGAATACAATTTTAAATTACAATTAACAAAACATAGATAAATATGTTTGGAAATCAATACTGACATACAGAATCGAGGAATAAGAAATAATCTGTAAAGATACCGAGAGATTTCTGAGTGTCATCAGAACCCTGGCTCTGCAAAACTGAAGGAAGAAAGCAAAGGATATTTCTCTGAGAATCCTAGGGAAGGTAATTTAATAAAAGGGCTGATATGTTTGTTGTCAAAAAGGCCTTGAAGGTGGGTGTGGGAATTTATATTGCTTTTTTGTGTGTGTGTGTGTCTGTGTTTTTCTTTTTTCTTTTTCTTTTTTTTTTTTTTTTTTTNTGCAAAATAGAGAAGTGAATCTGCTGTGATTAGCAATATCTGATCAGGATATGAGCCTGTTTGCAATAACAATTTATAACATCTCTCGTGCTTCACTACTGTTCTAGCCAAGTTAAAGCTTTTGTTTTATTGGATCAGTGTTTCTGGTCAGTTGCTTCCTGCTCTGGTGTAATATTGAGTAAATATCTTCAGAGACAAAACTTCAGTGCCAGAAAAGAGATAATTGGTGCACCATTTTTAAATGCTTTCCTCCTTGCTGGGAGGAAAGAAAGAAAAAAGAAAGAGCTAAAGAACTAAAGCTAAACCTGCTATCTTCATTACCTGTAAAGTGCACTGAAACAGAAATTCTTTGAGTTCACAATCATTACACTTGGATGCTTATATGAGAGAGTAGGATAAAGAAAAAGAACAATCAATGGTCAATTGACTTTATTTCCTTTTCTAAAATTATAATTCGCATGACTGTTACATGTTTCCAAGGTTATCTGAGCAGAACACATACAGACCATCTGACACACAGCCCATAAAGTAGGCTGAATGTGAAAAGCAGATATGCCATATGAGACACATCAACCTGCACTCTAAACAGTAATGAGAATCACTGTAGTCAAATCTCTTCCTTTATTTCCATGAGGTTTCAGCAATATCCGACTGGTGCATTTGGGGGAGCTATAGGACAGATGCAATCAGGTATGGCTTTGTACATCAATAATTTCAAACTGTATTTTCTCATAACCTTTCCTTCTTTGTTC
This sequence comes from Alectura lathami, assembly GCA_013399715.1. Lineage (NCBI taxonomy): Eukaryota > Metazoa > Chordata > Aves > Galliformes > Megapodiidae > Alectura > Alectura lathami. The sequence goes on from VXAV01007609.1 coordinate 11,493, forward strand.
AAAAGAGGACTTCCATTTTAAATTGTAATCTATGACTTTTGAAACGGATGTTAAAGTGTCTTGCCGACAAATTCTTCTGGTTGATTTTCTCCTCTCTTCTTTCTTCTTCTCCTTGCTGTTTTGAAAAGCCATCATGGAAGCATTATGTGAAGGTGAAAGGTACTAGACTGTAAGGCGACAATTAAGCTCCCATTTTTTAGTGGGATTGCTATGGGGATTATGTATTTAGGAGATGCTAATCGAAGTTGCACACTGATGTTAAAATTCAGCATATATTAGCTACTTATAACCAGAGATTAAACCATTTCCATAACACACTGCTAACATCTTAGTCTGAATACTTTCTACTTCCAAATCTCACTCTACATTAAGCTTGATTACTTGTGGCTTCATAATGCATTTGCTAATATGATCTTAATCCTTCAGTGGCATTATACTGTATAACAATGAGTAACGACCCAGATACAGGAGCTGCTGTATCGCAAGATCCAAGGAAGATTTAGTGCAAGGAAGAAAAATTATCTGAGGTTGTCATGCTTAAATAATAATTATTATCATGAGCTAAGAAAAGCCTGCTCTCTGATTGGATAAAAGCTGCTAAAGCCCAGGATGATCTTTACCTTCTAATCTCTGGCTCGAACTCCTGTTAAAATCAGGTGTTTCCTGCTGCAGACCTCACCCTGAATAGCAGCATGGATGCAGATTTATATGCTTTTGCACCCCAAACTGAAAGCAGGTTCTTCTCAGAAACATTTAAAAGATGAAAATGCTGTAGCAACAAGGTACATGATTAAGCAACCTTTTTGCCATATGAACCATGTTTTGAAGATGTCAGTGCAATCTCATTTTTTTTTGTTGAAAAATAAAGTGCATTTCTGATTGAAACTCAAGTACCTTTGTGGTTAAAAGTGAAGGTACAATTTCACTATCATGCACCAGCTGCTCAGATAGGGAGATGAAGGCCACATAAATAGAACAAAACTGAGCTATATTCATGAATCAGAGAACACTTTTTCAGTTGGGCATAATACCCTTCCTTACCGCCTGTCCTCAGCTATTGTGTAGTTACACATTTGCTATGCTCCATTGCAGAAGTGACTATATTTCATTCCATTTAACTAATTCTTGTCTCTCTCTGTATAGAAGAAATGGTTCTGTTAGAATGACTGGCTTGATACGGATGTAAATGTTCACTATTACATTTTCATTCTTGTCAGAGATTTTTAAGGTGCTGAATGCAGTCAAGGAATTTTTTCTTTGGGTGACCAAAGTTTATTTCTTGATTCCCAGATGGGAAAGCAAGATTGAAATCACTGCAGGTACCTCACCCATGTCCAAGAGATGTAAAAGTTGTGTCTGCACTGCCTTTTAGAGGACACCCATAGATGTGTTCAGGATCTAATCAATTATCCCTCTGAGCATCAAGACAACAGTAGGGTTCAGAGCTGCAGCCGGTACTTTGTGAAGAACGCAGAATCTGACAAGCCCTAGAAAGTACAAGCAGGACAAACAGAAGTTTAATATATCCTCAAATAAGCTGGAAAAACGTGTGTACAGACTGTGTCATCAGCCTGAGTTAGCCATTAGCAGCTAGGCAGCAACGCAAATGAACTCTCGCACAGGCAACAGAGTTGCTGTGACTTTTCACAGCCACTTTATCTTCCATCAGGTGGAAGATGCGTGAAATCTAATACACTTTCTTCTCTCTTCTCTTTGCCTCACATTACCCACTCATGTAAACTGTAAAAAAAAAGAAGTGGACTGTTCCACAAATCGAATAGTTGTTTTCTTTGATGACACTATGACTGGGAAGAGTCGCAGGGACAGCAGAGGACATAGGGGAACAGTGGGTATTTTAAAAATCCTGGTTGATGAAATTATTTCAGGTTTCTTCCTGGGATGATGGACATTTGTATCTCTGAATGCCAAACTGATTGTACACAGGGAGAAGAATTAGCTATATCTACTTTCTTTCTACCAAGGGACCGTGAATACTTACAATCGACTCTAGTTTCTCTCTGCTTGCTAACAGAGGGCCTTCTTTTATTTTGTGCCTCCCTTTCCCCCCCTTCTCCCAGATGATTTTTCCATTATTATTGGATTCTTTGATTTTCCTGTCTGTGGAAAATGAACTTGTGCAAAGATTGAGCTGTATGGGCTTGATAGTACTTCTAAGACAATGATATCATTTTAATGTCTTGTTTTTATTGGCTATTGAGTTTGGCAACCTTAGCTGGTAAAGGGAGAGGGAAGAGGCCTGCAGACAGACTGCCACTCTTCCGGATACCTATCATGTTCTGCTCTGTCTGATGATGTATTTATTTCCAGTTTCTCAAGAAGGAACATTTTACTTGGAGAGTGGAAAAGAAGGTACACTTAAGAGCTCTCATTTGAATTCCTCAGATGAGATATTAATGTAGTAACGTTGATTCCACTGATGACTAGGGCAGCAAACGTAAAAATGAATGAATGAATAAACAAACACAGGTAGTAGGGAGTGCAAGACTGACCTCTCAAGTATGAAATGGCACTATCCCTCAGGAGAAGCAGATCAGTCATGTCTCATGCTGACATCTGGGAACTTATCCCAGGGCCGTGCTGTGGCCCTTTGCCAGATGCGGCTGCTGGGCTCACCAGCTGGTTGCACCTGGTGCACATAGCTCTGAGTACAGCGAGGTTGTGCCATTGCATTGCTTCTGGAGCTCCTGAATTTGAGCTTTTCCCAGGTGCATCCTGCTGCCTTCACCCTGCCTTTGTCCCCAGACCTTCTTTGCACTCTACAACCCGCATCCGGACAGACACTTTCTTCCTTCCTCAGGTTATATGTCCATAATATGCAGACTTCTAACAGATTGGTTGAAGAAATGCTGAGGAGCCTGACAGAGGAACAAAAGAGTCTCACAGTTTTGCTATTATTGCATTTTTAGGAGCTTTTGTGGGAGGAACTGAAAGCAACTTTAGTTCTATCTCTGTGGGCCAATTTCTAAAGATTTGATCACACACTAGAAGAATATTTTCTCTGTATGTCCAATCTTCTCAGGCAATATATAGTCTTTTATATGTTAGGGGCACATTTATAGAATTCACTTCATGTTTTCATTATTGAGAACTTATGGTACTGTGTAGGCCAGTGAAAAAGAGTCCTTTAGTGTCATTTATATGAAAAGTATACAGTGAGCTGTTTCTATTCAGTGTTTTACTGGTTAAATAGAGCACGGTAATGGTAAACATTTACTGGAATATATAGGCCACCTACATTAGAAGGTAAATTATATTCATAATAAATTGCCTTATTCACTGCATTACACATAAGGAAACCTAGACTGAGCAGTGAAATTTGCTTTACAGTTAACTACTTTATCTGCTGAGTTGTGAGGAAAGCTGAAACAAATTAGATTGTATTCAGGCATTGATTAATTCATGGAAACCACAAATTTCTTCATGTGGAAAAATCTATTTGTTCACACATAGCAGAAAGTGACTGGGATTCCACAACTGTGTAAAAACAAACCTGTCTATGGATCAAGAAAGTTATTTTAAAGTGGAAATGAGGACGACAAAATAGTAAAGTATGAAAGTAATTTGGGAAGAATAGATACTAATGTTTGGATCCATAATTATGAGGAAAAGGTGTGTTGCTTTGTTTTGTTTTAAAAGAAGTTGTGGTCAAAGAGTTAATATATAATATTATGAAATATGGATTCTACATTTTTAACAGTGATTTTTTGATTAAGAAAAAAAAATTAAAGCAAAACACCACTACAGGGACAGTGCTCCCTGGTACTCGTGTAAAACCTGAAAAGGGAGAAATTGTGCTTACATCTGTTTTGCAAAGAATAAACCTCTTTTTACAAAGCTCAAAAGGCCTACATACTCTTTATGTTCGACAGTGTCCAAGATTTATGCAACACATACAGCTTATTGAAGTGATATATCTAAGATGCAGACAGAGGGCTCACAGGAAAGGACCTGTAAATAGTGCCAAATCTTTCCTCTTCAAAATTAATTAAGCTTCTGATGTCAGTATAGGTCTAGCCAAGCCAAATTCTTGCAGTGTCTTCTAACTTTACGTCTTATTCAATTGCCAATTGTACATCAAACTTAGCATTTCCACCATTTATACTCTCCCTGCTTTATCCCACACTAGTGACCAGCTATGAGGTATGTCCAGTTCTACCATATCACTCTCCTTGTCCCAAGTCAATTGATTGATTTCACATTGCACTTGATAAGACAGACTGCTCCCAAAATTCTTTCTCAGTATAGTTAATATTCACAGTTCCCAATCATCAGGAGCATCAGAAGAACATATTAAAGTTAAATGCAAACTAACCCTGACTTCTCTGGTTTAATAAATGACATGCTTTAAATTAAAAGAGGATTAAGAATGTCTTTAACCGTACTCATGTTTTTTCTCCAAGAAGGAATTAACCTGAACAAAATACCCAAGTTTGACTTGTAAATTGGGCAGTATGAAGGCCCCTTTAAGCTATGTACAAAGTAGTGAGCATAAATTTCTGTTTTCAAATTTATATCAAAAATATGCCAGCAATGTGCTGTTATAACCTCATTTCTAAGGGCACGTTTATAGTCACCTACATGATAAAAACAAAGATAGTTTTATTTTCATATAAACTTTCACTTCATTAACAATTCATTACTATTTAAAATTTGTTATAATTAATCATTTACGATATAGTCCCAGTCAGTCTCTTTAGTTAATATAAAGGCTTTCATTGTATTTTCCTAGCCCAGTTTTGTGTGTGTATACTCAGTTTTTTACAGTGTACAGCTGGATTAGTAGCCTATACTCTCCTTCTAATAGAAGACCTGAAGAATGTCCATGAACAATGGCCATGAGCAAGTCGAAAGCATATGGGTGAGAGTTAGAGACCGAGGCAACAAAGGGAGCCTAGTGGTTTCTTCTGTCTGATACAGGCCTCCTGACTAAGCAGAGCCTGTGGATGAAGCCTTCTTTCTCCAGCTATAGAAAGCATAGCAATCATAGAATCATAGAATCATAGAATCATAGAATGGCTTGGGTTGGATTGCAAGCTCTCATCCTACTGGTTGACTTTAACCATGGTGACATCTGCTGGAAAATTAGCATGGCATGCTGTAGGCAATCCAGGAGGCTCCTGGAATGCATTGAGGACAACTTCTTAAGCCAAGTAACAGAGACCCCCACCAGGGGGATGCAATACTGGACTTGCTGCTCACCAACACAAGTGAAACAATTGGTGGCATCAGGATTGGTGGCTGCCTATTGATCATGCCAGGGTGGAGTTCACAATCCTGAGGGATATGGGGCAGACAAAGAGTAACGTTAGGACACTACATTTTAGGAAAGACAACATCCAGCTCTTCAGGGAGTTAGTCAATAAAACCCCCTGGGAAACTGCCCTCAAGGACAAAGGAGTGGAGCAGAGCTGGCAGATCTTTAAGGAATCTTTCCTTAGTGCCCAAAAGCTCTCCATCCCCAGGTGTAGGAAGTCAGGAAAGGAAGGCAGGAGGCCAGCTTGGCTGCATTGGGACCTGGTGGTCAAACTAGAGAGAAAGGAGAAAATGCACAGGAAGTTCAAGCAGGGACAGGTATTTTGGGAGGAGTATGAGGAAGGTGCTAGGCTGTGTAGGGATGGGGTCAGGAAGGCCAAGGCCCAACTGGAACTGGACTTTACGAGGGGTGCAAAGAGAAAAATAAGAAAGGCTTCAACAGGTACATCAGCCGGAAAAGGAAAGTTCAAGAGGGTGTCCCCTCCCTAGTCAGCAATACAGGCAGGCTGGTAACAACAGACAAGTAGAAGGCTGAGAAGTTCAACATTTTTTTTGCCTCAGTCTTCAACAACAACTGCTCTTCATGCATCCCTCGAGTGGATGGGTTGAAAGGTGGGGACTGGGGAAACTATGTCCCTCCCACTGTAAGTGAGGATCAGGTTCACGAGAACCTGAGGAACCTAAATGTCCATGAGTCTATGGGTCCTGACAAGATGCACCCCAGAGTCCTGAGGGAATTGGCTGATGCAGTCTCCAAGCCACCCTCTATTATATATTTGAGAAGTCATGGCAGTCAGGTGAAGTCCCTGTGCTGGATAAAGGGCAATGTTGCACCCATTTTTAAGAAGGGTAGAAAGGATGAGCCTGGGAACTACCGACCTGTCAGCCTCAACTCTGTGCTGGGGAAGATCATGGAACAGATCTTCCTGGAAGCTATGCTAAGGCACATGGAAGACAGGGAGGTGATGTGAGACAGCATGGCTTCATCAAGGGCAAGTCCTGCCTGACCAACCTGGTGGCCTTCTACAATGGAGTAACTGCATGGTGGGCAAGGGAAGAGCCACTGCAGTCATCTATCTGGACTTTAGGAAGGCCTTTGACAAGGTCCCCCATAACATCCTTCTCTCTGATGTCGAAGGATATGGATTTGATGGGTGGACTCTTTGATGGATGAGGAACTGGTTGCTAGATCGCATCCAGAGAGTGGTGGTCAATGGTCAATGTCCAGATGGAGATCAGTGATGAGTGATGTCCCTCAGGTGCCTATTCTGGGACTGATGCTCTTCAATGTCTTCATCAATGACATCTACAGTGGGATCAAGTGCATCCTCAGCAAGTTTGCGGATGACAACAAGCGGAGTGGTATGGTCAACACGCCTGAGGGACAGGATGCCATCTAGAGAGACCTAGACAGGCTCGAGCAGTGGGCCCAGGAGAACGTCATGAGGTTCAACAAAGCAAAATGCAAGGTCTTGCACCTGGGTCATTGCAACCCCCACTATCAATACAAGCTGGAGGACAAAAGGATTGAGCAGAGCCCTGCCAAAAGGGACTTGGGGGTACTGGAGAATGACAAGCTGAACATGAGCCAGCAATGTGCCCTCACAGCCCAGAAAGCCAGCCATATCCTGGGCTGAATTCAAAGAAGTATGGCCAGCAGGGCAAGGGAGGTGATCCTGCCCCTCTGCTCTGCACTGTTGCGACCCCACCTGGAGTGCTGTGTCCAGATGGGGAGTCCTCAGTACAGGAGGGACATGGGCCTGTTGGAGGGCGTCCAGAGGAGGGCCACAAAAGTGATCCAAGGGATGGAACACCTCCCCTGTGAGGACAGGCTGAGAGAGTTGGGGCTGTTCAGTCTGGAGAAGAGCAGGCTCCAAGGAGACCTGATAGCGGCCTTTCAGTACCTAAAGGGGGACATCAAGAAAGAAGGGGACAGGCTCTTTAGCAGGGCCTGTTGTGATAGGACTAGAGGAAATCGTTTCAAATTGAGAGAGGGGAGATTTAGACTAGATATAAGGAAAAAAATTTTTACAATAATTTTGGTGAAGCACTGGAGCAGGTTGCCCAGAGAGGTGATGGATGCGCCATCCCTGGAGATCTTCAAGGTGAGGCTGGATAGGGCTCTGAGCAACCTGATCCAGCTGTAGGTGTCCCTGTTCACTGCTGGGGAGTTGGACTAGATGGCCTTTAAATGTCCCTTTCAACTCTGACGATTGTATGATTCTGTGAAGACCTGTTAGGAACATAAGAACCATTGTGCTCACATTTTCTGGCCCCTTTTCTCTTCTTCCAGGCATAATCATTTTCATTCTACAGTAAAACAGAATAAATCAGATAACATTCTGCCTGTTTATCTTTCTTAGAGGAAGTTTGTTGTAATTTAGTTTAGAGTTCTTCTATTTCCTACTACAGAATATTTAGCCTTTCATTTACTCATTTGTTTAGCCTTGATCCAACTTGAGCACATCAGCTGAGTTTAGAAGAGCTTTTAAGAATAATTTGACTTAGAAAACTGTGACACATTTAAAATGACATTGTTCTCTTTCACATGGATAGAGGATTTCTTTTTTTTTTTTTCTCTAAACTACTGTCCAGCAGTTTTAAACCTGAAGTTATGAAGCACAATAAACATTGTAATTGTTTGGCCATCCATAATGATTCCTGTTATTAGCCTATCTGTATTTTAACATTCTCTGTGTTAGAATTTCAGGCTCAGCCATTGGCTTTGTCTGATGAATGTATGATGGACTGAGCTAATCCTCCCAATCAGTTTTTAGTATCATGACCACTGATAAAGGAACCTTTAGCACTAGCCTCACAAAAAGGCTTTTTTTTTTTTTTATTTTTTGTACTGTAAACCCCAGATTTCTTTTTAATTTACTGTGTTAATATTACTGTTTCAGTTAGCTAGGGCTACAGTGCCTTTTTAATGTGGATTTTCCAACCTGCAGAAAGAAATCTTTAGTTTATCTATTCTCAGATTTCCATCCTGTTGCCCTTGCAGTAAGTATACTAATTTGTGTTTGACAAAAACTTTTCTAAAGAAAATAAATGCTCTTGGTCTTGTTTGGTAAAGATAAACAGATGGAGAACAAGCTGCTTTCTTCAACAGTTTAATTAATTAATTATCCTCACTGTGTATCATCTGTGCCTGATTTCTGATTTGAATGTGTGTCACTTCAGTTTCCAGTTATTGGAATGATCACCAATGTGCAGGAGATGGTCAAAGAGGTTAAGATTGGAGGCAACCTGGGCTGCAGCAACCATGCTCTGGTGGAGTTTGTGATCCTGAGGAGTGTGGGCCTGGCAAGGAGTGGAGTCAGGACACTGATCTTCAGGAAAACAAACTTCAGGCTGTTTAAGGAGTTGTTGGAAGATGTCTCCTGGGAAGCTGTCCCAGGCACAAGGGATTAGAACAGAGCTGGCAGCACTTTAAGAACATCTTTCTGAGAGCACAAGAACTCTCCATCCCCCAGAATAAAAAACCAGGCAGGGGAGGCAGGAAACCAGCAAGGCTGAGCAAGGACCTGCTGGTCAAGTTGAGGGAAAAGAAGGAAATGTATAGGCTGTGGAAGCAGGGATGGGTGGCCTGGGAGAATTACAGAGGTGCTGTCACAATATGTAGGGATGGGATCAGGAAGGCCAAGGCGCAGATACAATTAAGCATGGCAAGGGACATTAAAAACAAACAAGAAGGGTTTCTTTAGCTACATAGGTCAGAAAAGGCAGGTGAAGGACAGTGTTCCCTCTCTGATGAATGGAAAGGGAGAACTGGCCTCCTCTGATGTGGAGAAAGCTGAGGTACTTAATGAGTTCTTTGCGTTGGTCTTCACTTCCGGTCAGGCTGCCCAGGTCTCTCGTGCCCCTGAAAATCCAAGTGGGGATGGGGGAAGCAAAACCCTTCCTAGTGTAAGAGCGGAGCAAGTTCGAGACCACCTTATGGGGCTGAATGTGCACAAGTCTATGGGGCCGGACGGGATGCATCCCAGGGTTTTGAAGGAGTTGGATGATGTAGTTGCCAAGCCCCTCTCCATCATATTTGAAAAGTGGTGGCTGTCAGGCAAGGTCCCTGGTGACTGGAAAAAGGGAAACATCACTCCCATTTTTAAGAAAGGGAAAAAGGAAGACCTGTGGAGCTACAGGCCGGTGAGCCTCACGTCTGTGCCTGGGAAGATCATGGAGCAGATCCTCCTGGAGGAGATGCTAAGGCACATGTGAGATGAGGAGATGATCCGAGACAGCCATCACGGCTTCACCAAAGGCAGGTCATGCCTGACCATTCTGGTGGCCTTCTGTGATGGAGTGACGGCATTGATGGACCAAGGGACAGCGACAGATGTTGTCTGTGTGGACTTGTGCAAGGCCTTTGACACAGTCCCGCACCATATCCTTATCTCTAAACTGGAGAGATACGGATTTGATGGGTGGACTGTTTGCTGGATAAAGAACTGGCTGGATGGTCACAGCCAAAGGGCTGTAGTCAATGGCTCTACGTCCAGGTGGAGGCCGGACACGAGCGGTGTCCCCCAGGGGTCCGTCTTGGAACTAGTGCTCTTCTACATCTCTATTGATGACTTAGACTGTCAGATTGAGTGCACCCTCAGCAAATTTGCTGATGACACCAAGCTGAGTGGTGCAGTTGATAGCCCTGAAGGAAGGGATGCCATCCAGAGGGACCTGGACAGGCTGGAAAAGTGGGCCCATGAGAAACTGAAGAGGTTCAACAAGGAGAAGGAACAGCCCTGCAGAGAAGGACTTGGGCGTTCTGATAGATGAAAAGCTGGCCATGAGCTGGCAGTGTGCTCTTGCAGCCAGGAAGGCCAATGGCATCCTGGGCTGCATCAAGAGAGGGGTGGCCAGCAGGGAGGGGGAGGTGATCGTCCCCCTCTACTCTGCCCTTGTAGGGCCTCACCTGGAGTACTGTGTCCAGGCCTGGGGCCCCCAGTACAGAGGGGATGTGGAGCTGTTGGAGCGGGTCCAGAGGAGGGCCACCAAAATGATCAGAGGGCTGGAGCACCTCTCCTGTGAGGAAAGGTTGAGGGAGTTGGGATTGTGTAGCTTGGAAAAGAGAAGGTTCCGGGGAGACCTCATTGCAGCCTTCCAATACTTGAAAGGAGCTTACAGGCAGGAGGGGGACCGACTTTTTACACAGGTGGATAATGGTAGGACAAGGGGGAATGGGCTAAAACTGAAAGAGGGGAGGTTTAGGTTGGACATCAGGAAGAAATTCTTCCCTGAGAGAGTGGTGAGGCGCTGGCACAGGCTGCCCAGGGAAGTTGTGGCTGCCCTATCCCTGGCTGTGTTCAAGGCCAGGCTGGATGGGTTCCTGGACAGTTTGATCTAGTGAGCTAGTGGCTGGCAGCCCTGTCCATGGCAGGGGGGTTGGATCTAGATGATCTTTGAGGTCCCTTCCAACCCAAGCCGTTCTGTGATTCTATGATTCTATGATTCTATGATTCTGTGATTCTATGATTCTGTGATACTCTGGTTCCTTTTTGGTAAGAACCTTTCTCTCCCACACCAAAAATTCAGCTATCTCCTGGTCTTTTCTCTGCTGAACTGTACTTATTTAGCTAATCACTTCACATCTTGCTGTTCGTTTTGATAAGAGTTTTTTTTGCATCTCCACCTGCAAGCCAGAAACTCAACACTCATTCCCTCCCCAATTGCCACGAAAATACACTACATTCTCTGTGACAAACAATTCACATGACAAAACACAAAACACCAAAATTTCCTCTAAGGATTTTCAAATTGCCATATACATATGAAATATTTAGCAAAATTCTGCAATACACCAAAACTTGAATATTTGAGGGGAAAAATAAAACTGAGTACTGATATAAAATTTCAACAGATACTTTTCTATCTGAAGTGGAAGAGAAGTCAAAGGCTATGAAAGTGTGTGAGGCATTACTATCTTGTTTTTGCTTTTCTACAGGGACGTGCGTGCATGTCAGTGTATCAAAAGATGAATACCAATTCATTATTCCATTTAGTTTTGAAAAGAAGAATAATGTATGTGAGGTGACATTAAACACTGGGAATGTTGCTCTTTTAAGCTTGATCATTTAGTCATTACTATAGTGAATGTGAAGAGAGAAAGCTCAGGAAGTTAGGCCTGAGATTTGTCTTCAGAGTATAGTAGAAAGAACTTTGTTCCACATTAAAGATATTGGAATTCAATAAACCCATAATTCTCTTGGGGATTGGCTCATGAAAAAAAAATGAATACTTCTTTTCTGAGGTGTCCGGAAGAGTTGGGAAGTAGATAGACTGGATGTCAACAAATGACAAATAGAGTAAACGTGAAAGTAGAGATTTTGCCTTTGTGTTCACACAGTACTTAGCACAGAAAGAACTCTTTGGCCAAAGAAAATATGAAGATAAATAACAGTCAGTGCCAGGAGCCTGTATTATTACTGTATGGCATTGTCTGGGTAGAGTGTGCTAGGGATTCAGAATGCTTGGTCTTTATAACTGTTTTTTTCAATTATTTTCCCCCTAGATTCTTAAAATTTGGGAGAATTAGTTTCAATAAGGGAGCACTGAAAGAACCATGGCACCCATTCTTAGATCAGTCACAGGTTGTGGGAACTTTAGAGCAAGCCTCTTAGTCAACTGCAGGTCTCAGTTCCCTATCTGTTAAATAGGAACCCTACCTCTCCACCTTACTGGCTGCAAGGCTAAAATCTATGAAGGTCCTCATATAAGATGCTCAGACACAATAGTGGTTAGGACCAGGATAATTTTGGTTACTAGCTAGGAGGAAATGGAGACTCTAGCTCAATCTGTTGTAGGGGTTATGCTAAATTTTACCAAGATTATTATACATAAAACCAAAATGGGCTAGTTGCAAATACAGAGTTTTTAAAAAGTGAATGTTACCGTCAAAGCTAATGGATGTTCCAGTGTGAGATATTAAGTTCAAACCAGTTCTGTAAGACATACACAGATGGAAGTAAAATGTTCAATGTTTCATCCAGCAAACTTAAAGGCTTCTAACCAAAACATTGCATTTCTTTACTTCCAGCTGTGCACATCTAATAGCATATTTCATGATGTTTAAATACCAACCACATCACTCTACTCCTTGATACTGGGTGCAAGAAAAATGACTTAATTTGTTGATGAGCAGTCTGTTACAGGCTGGCAGTAATGGCAGCAATGATTTTACTGGCTCAGTACTCCTGCCCCTCTTGCACCCTCCTCCTCTTTCTGAATTTGGATGCCTATAGCATATAGCACACCACTGTCTGTGTTCCCTAGTTCAGGATTTCATTTCACTACATCATAAACTACTAACACAACCTTGTCATTGCAATTTGTCACGCTTTTTTGTGTGCTCTATATCTGACTGAATTCTCATCTCCCCAGCCCATAGGCTACTAGTCTGGAACAAATCTCTGAAACATAATGGAAAAAGAAAAAGAAAAAAAAAATCTAAAAAATATAGGAAAGCTAAAGACTCCCAGTTGCCATCTCTTCTCCCAACAGAATCAGACACATGACCATGGGCAACAGTCATTTCTTCTGGCTGTGCATGCTGTACCAGATATGCCAATGCTTGCTATCAGGAATGCATCCTGGTGCTTGGTGCTGCCATTCTGCGCGCTGGGGTTGCTGTTCAGGGTGCCCAGGGGGTCAGCATGGAGGCATTTTCTGAAGAACAGCTTGGCTTCTCCAGGATTTTAAATCCTTTTTATCTCTTTATCTTCTGGCCTTTCCTCTTCAGTAAACAAGCAAAATTTTGTGGAGGAAATTCTTAGGGATCAACTGTGCTGCATTTAAAACTGAGCAGCATTTGGAGAAGGAAAAGGCACATGCTTCCAGGCTTTGAAGAGAAGAGAGGGGAAAAGCACCAGATGCCACAAGCAGCAAAGCATTGTGGCCTTACTCTGGCCCAAGTAGATAGCTTATGTTTTAGAGGTTTTGATGTGTTTTTTAAATAAGATTATTAAAGCTTGCTACTGTGACCTCAAGCAGGTCATTCCTGTTCCATTCCATCTCCTCCCCCCTGCCTCATGCCACTTGCTCTGTGAAAAGAAAATATTTTAATCTTCAACATATTTTCGTTTTCAACATCCACCAATGACCACCAAATGCAGATGTGTTTTTAAAACTTTCTACGAGCATGCATTGAACACTACAGCATCCACTGCATTTTGTGGCATCAGAATAAGCATTTTCCCTGTCAAGGTGACAGACATAGTCTGAAGTAAAATCAACTCCACTGTAATGACAAAGATTAAGATTTCAAATTTTAATTCATTCCTCTTGTACATCCACGCCCTTCAACTAACATGTGCAATCAAGAAAGCAAGATGAAAAAAGTTCCACATACATGTAATGCAACTAAGATAATGCTACCAGAACTATAACATCAAGTGATTTTAGTTGCATTAAAACTTGCACTAATATTTTTTTTCCACATGAAATATATATTTTTTGTTACTGCCAATCTATGAAGATTAGACAATACTTCTTTCTTTATGTTAAAGGAAAACCATATGAGAAAAAATGTAGTGCTCTGAAGCATATTTTCCCCTACTGCTTTACTTGTCTCTGCTTGTCTTTACATTTACTTTATTATTATTATTATTATTATTATTGCTTCTTTTCTTTTAAACTCCTTCAGCCTTTTTGACAGAATTGGGCTTCCTATCAAAATGACACGCTATTTTGTCAAATGCCAGCTAGTCATATTCAGGTAACTAATTTACTTGCTGCACATCTGACCCATTTTTCTTTGTTAATTGGCAGGTTAGACAACTCTGTTACTCGCAAGTAATTCATATATTGTATCAGCTGATAAACATTTCTACATAGACATTAAGAAGAAAATTTGTGCAGTTGTTCTTATACTTTTTCTAAGCTATATGAAAACTTGTAGATCACATTTGCAAGTATGATACATGTAATAAATGAGGTATCAACTCCTTCTGTCTGTAAATGAATCAAGACAATCAGAAGCCATGCATCTATCTCATCAAGGGGAGCCTTACTGTTCAGAATTCTCTGAGTGTTTTGCTATTTTGTGTTTTCAGTGTGAAGTGACTTCTTATAGTGACATGTCGAGTACTAGTCCTGCACTGCATACTGTACATGAATAGTGCTTGTCTGGCCAAGGTTATGTCCATGCTGAGTCATGTGCTGTCATTCCCAGTCTGGGTGACAGTCAACAAAACTGGAACAAGTGTGTCCATATTGCCGTGGTGCTTCACCCAAGCAAGTTGTTCCCAGAGGACTAGAGCACAATGGGATTAGGCAGCTCTAAGGACTGCCAGGACACTGTTCAACATGTCCTGTGCAATGAAATAGATAACCATCACCTACCTCTAGTGAGGTCCTACTTGCACAGTGCAGGTGCAAAGAATCACCTCTTACATCAAAACAACTTCTCACGCAGGTAAAACTCAACCATCACTTTGGGATTCTGAGGCTACCCTTTATATTTTCATTATGATGGACCCGAGCTACATTGCTAGTATGAAGAGTTCAAATATGTTTTCATGCAAGAAATGCAGACCCACTGGAGTGAAAATATTTGAAAATGTAGGTCTGGATATAGACTTTTAAGGGAAAAATGTTGGTTTATTTCTACATGATTTGTAATAAAAATTAATATTTTTAATCCTTTTTAAATGTAATGTACCACACTGTTTCTACCTCATCGATTGATGTATAAAAGGTGAATTTAAACTACTAAATGCTTCATTCTCTACATCTTTGAGGAGATACTTCTATCTGGAATGAAACTTTCACTAGATATCACACATTTTATAATAGACTTATCTGCTGAAAGGAAAAGACTTGAAATAAAAAGTTGAACATTCTCTACTGTGAAAATTCTTGCATGGGGCACTGGCAATTTAACATAATTAGTTTCTATAGTCTCTTCAAACTATATATCATTTTAGTGATGAATTTGTAGATTATTTCTTGCTGATGTTTTGTTATGTAGGAGTGTAATATATCAGGCATAAAAATTAAGCTTCAGAATATATCTTCATATGCTTTCTCTTCTATCTCACTGATGTTGAGCAAGTGGGATTTCTGATTTTTAAGAATCATAGAAACTAGAGAAAACTCTGCAACCCCATGTAGTAGCAATGCCTAACAACAACACTTATTTTGTGCTTTATTTACGTAAATTAAGTAAAAGTTAAAAAAATCTAAGTTGAGTTTGGAAGGTTTTTAGTGAAACTGCAAATATATTAAATACTTATTAAATTATTAGGATAAATAACTATTATTATTATTATTTTTTTCACCAACCCATACAAACCACCTTTAAAACACGAATGCCACATACTGGTATGAGACCCACTTCCTAGTTTTATTACTGGTTAAAATTGCCTTAGATAGATTCAGTATTCAAAGAATTTCCTATGTCATGAACATGACTGCAGAAATAATTTTCAACATTAAGTTTGGTGAACTGGTGAACTTTGTTAATATTTTTT
>VXAV01007612.1:13343-31102 GCA_013399715.1 Alectura lathami
CGCCATGGCAGGTCAGTGAGCGCGGGCGCACGCCCTCGCAGGCTGCCGGCACCTTGCTTGCGACTCGCGCGGGCTGCTGGCGCTGCGGGCTGTACTTGTGGGGCCGGTATGCTCTCCCCGGTCGCGTCCCGGCCGCGTCGCGGGATTAGGGCTGGCCGCGTCGGCGCCTATTTTTAGGCAGCGATCCCTGCCAGCGGCGAGCTCCTGGTGGCGGGCTCTTAACCTCGTCCCGCTTCGCGCTGGGATGCGAAGGCGCGGCGAGCCGGTGCCGCAGCCGGTGGGGGCCGGGGCTGCACGCGGGGGACTCTTGTAGGCGTCCCGCCGGGTACCTCCGTGGGGGTTCAGAAGACGCTCTCCCTCCAGGCTTGCTCTGCACCGCCGGCCTCGGCACCAGGGCCTTATTCCGTGGCAGAAGGGATGTGGACGGTGTGCTGGGAGGCAGGAGGGTACGGAGAGCTCACAGCTGAGCTGCAGCAGCTTCCTAGGAGAAAACGTAGCCCTCTCCTGAAGAACTACTGAGAGCATATAACTCTAGTGCATACAGACACTTTGCAATGAATTCCTCACCACCTCTCTCCAAGTATGCTGGCCTTTCTTTCTCCGGATTTTTTCCTGATTCTTCTGGTGAAGCTGTCAGTGACGTCAGTTTCACTTTCACCTCTGGAAGGCTGCAGGAAATCATCTGCTCTGCCTCTCCCAATGCACATCTTGTTTAGATGCTCCTGCCTCTAGGAACACTGTAGTCAGAATTGAGAGGTGCTAGTTCCTAAATCAGGGAATAGACAAACAGCTGTGAGAACTCTGGGTGTGCCAGAGAGCACATACAAAAAAAGTTAAATGCTCCTGGGTGAAGTACAAAACATCTGGGGCGAACACTTTAGTCCACTACTGCAGACTGCCCAATGAAAGGTTGCTGCTGGGTCAGGCTTCCAGAAGGCTCTTCTTACATGTGTAAGGGACAGTGCCAAGACTGCCTGTGGACTGGGCAGCAAAGCATGTGCTTGAGCATGGTTTTGACCACATAACTCAATTATAAAGCTGTGCAGATGGCCCATGTTCTCTGTGTTGTCGTGGCTACACTGTTACTAAGAGTTAACTATGTTTCAGGGACAACTACAGTGCGAACATAAGTATTGTGGAAAAATTCTTTAGAGAGAAAAGGAGAGGATGGGAAGGGAGATATGCAGATATGAAGTATTTGCGTTAGGTAGAATGGACTTGTCTCTTGCAGATTTAACTTCCATTTAAAGCAGTAGCTGGTCTTAACTAGATTGTAGTATGATTTCATATATTATATGTGAATGTATAAAATAGAATGTACTATTCCAAACTGTGGAAAGCTTTACTGATTTTACTGTGCTCTACAAGTTGCCAGTATCCTCCTTCTGTCAGGCAGTCATAGTGCATCCTAATGCAATTGAGATGTAATGGGGGATTCTTAACCCTTACTCCCTTGTTGAATTCACTTTATTTTCACTAAGACCTTTGTGTGTGTCATGCGAGCTGCCTAAACCAGTAAATATAGCAACACAGAAACTGAATGCTTAGTTTCAGGAAAATGGGGAGGCTTTTTTGGAGTGTAAAAGCTAAAAGTTAAATGAAAAAGACTAGATTGTCTGTGGCAAGAATTAGTCATACTGCTGGGGTGGGGGGAAGTAATTCAGATAAATGTTGCTGACATAGTTACACTTTGCCCACCCTGTATTTGTAGTAAGCTGAGTAAGCTGTCCATCAGCATAGACTGGCAGATGTCAGATGTCTATTTATTGAGTAGTTGAGGAGTAACATGCAAATTCAGTAATAAACATGCATACCTACTAGAAGGATGTTTATATCAGTTGTGATGTTACACACTTGCTGTTTGTAAAGCTTCAAAGGTCTAAAGGAAACTGGAGATTGTTCTATAGATTTGCTGAATTACATGAACTACTACAAATTAAATGAAAAAAAACACCTTCATTTCTAGCATTACAGAAGCTTTCTTAAATTTTGTAACTGACCACCAGAATTTATGTTACCAGGGACTGGTTGGTTTTGCAGCTAAGGAAAGTATATACCAGCTACAAAACTCTCTGGAGTTTCTAAACCAGGTTTGCTGAGCTTATAGACCATTATGGTGCATGGGTTTGTTGTCAACTGTTCAGATGGCATTAATTTAAGAAGATATTGATGAAAATGTAACTGTCCCATGGTTTGAGTTGTCCCAAAAACCAATCTATGTGAAAACAGAGCAGTCAGTATTTTAGTCTTACTACTACATTTGATTTTAAGCCTCAGCATGCCCAGAACCTTCACTCTCCAAAATCATCTAACCTATTTAACTTTTGTAAAGAAAAATGTTAGTTTCCAAATTGACATTCAAATGTAAAAATCTATTATTGAAATTCTTTTCAAGAAACTAATTTGTTCATTGTGCCAAATTATTTATTGGATAGAAGCTTGCTTCTTTATAAAGTGCTGTAGCTTGGAAAGGGCTACTATGTAATGACATTTCACAATGAATTGAAGAAACGTAGAAGTCAGTCCCATCCTGGCAGAAAGCTTGTATATTATGGTCTCCATAAACATATGGCAATGTGATGCATCTTAATCTATTTTTAAGGTACTGCTGAAGCAGAGGATTATACTTTATAGTAACAATCCAGCCATGACTCTCTAGAGTTATTTAAAGAGCAAAAACTATTGCTACAAGTCTTCAATTGCTAATCATATTACTAGGTGCTTCTAGTATTTAAATCTAGCATTCTTGTTACATAGCTGCAACCATTTCTTGCTAAACAACTCATCTGCAATAAAACTGTTCTGCAGGAACTAATTCAGTGCTTACTTTCATTTGAAAATGAAACAAGTTTTATTCTACCCTAGCTTCACATTCACAGCTGAATCCAGCTTTACAAAACTCTGTTACTAACTTCAGGAGAAAAAAATACAAGCTTACTGACTCTAATACTTTTAGCTTAAAAAATAGTATGTAATTAGCTAAAATACATCTCTAACATTTGGCATGGCACACTTAACCTGTGGGAACACTGAAACTGTTTTTTTCCTGCAACAGTCTTTTTTTTTTTTAAAAAAAAAAACATTCTATTTTGCCATGTGTCAAATTACTAATAGCAACTATAATTATGCAAAGGAATCATTCTTCATTCTGTCATGTGGGTAGGCCCAATAAACAGAATTCAAGTGTGCATCCTAGAAATCTTTCAGCATGATTATCTGATTAACAATATTAGATTTCTAGTATATTAGTCTCAGAATAAAGTAGTGGATTGTGCTAACTTTGACCAAGTTAATTTCTTCCAGACCAGTCCTTCGTGACTCTAGCCACAAATGATTCCTATGTGAAAGGAGCACTTGTACTTGGTTCATCCTTGCAACAGTACAGAACAACAAGGAAGCTGACTGCACTCATAACTCCTCAGGTTTCAGATCCTATGAGGTAAGGTCACTTAAATATGTCAAACTGCCACAGTTCCTACTGATGTGAAGGTTGAAGAAAGTAAAATTCCTTGACAGCGACATTCCAAAATTCTGAAAACTTAACTAAGCTTACAAGAATTGACAAGCTATCTAGAATTCTGTAAGTGATTCAGATGAGGGAAAAAAAAAAAAACATACTTTTCACATAAGTTTAAAACAATACTCAACACTTAAGAGCACTAAAGTGTGACTTGATAATTCAGCTGGATCTTTGCTCTTTTGTGGTCCTACTTAGAATTGTCTGACAATATTACATTGCCCAAGCCTTCATTAGCTGTTTATGCATGCATATGGAGGTGGGAGTAGGGGATTAATATCTGCTTGCCTCACAGAAGCATTCCAGATTGAGCTATTATAACATTATTGAAATCTAGCAGATGCCTCAAATCAAATTTTATCATGAGAGAAGAAAATGAGTAGAAGTGGAGTAACATCAAATATGTTAAATCAGCAGAACAACAGAGGCATCTGAGGTTCACTATGGTAAGACAAATTAATGGACAGCTGCTTTTTACAACCTCACTAGAATTAGTCTCAGCATGGAACTGACAAAATCCTTTTTCCATGTTTAAGGGCCAGGATTAGGGGTCAGGGGAGGAATATTTTACGCGGGGAACTACAGGCCTGTGAGCCTCACATCTGTGCCTGGGAAGATCATGGAGCAGATCCTCCTGGAGGAGATGCTAAGGAACATGCAAGGTGAAGAGGTGACTGAAGAGAGTCAGCACGGCTTCACCAAGGGCAGGTTGTGCCTGACCAATCTGGGGGCCTTCTATGATGGAGTGACGGCATCGGTGGACCAAGGGAGGGCGAGAGATGTCGTCTGCCTGGACTTGTGCAAGGCCTTTGACACGGTCCCGCACCACATCCTTATCCCTAAACTGGAGAGATGTGGATTTGATGGGTGGACTGTTGGTTGGATAAAGAACTGGCTGGAGGGTCACAGCCAAAGGGTTGTAGTCAATGGCTCTACGTCCAGGTGGAGGCCAGTCACGAGCGGTGTCCCCCAGGGGTCCGTCCTGGGACCGGTGCTCTTCAACATCTTTATCGACGACTTAGACTGTGGGCTCGAGTGCACCCTCAGCAAGTTTGCTGATGGCACCAAGTTGAGCAGTGCAGCTGATACCCCTGAAGGAAGGGATGCCATCCAGAGGGACCTGGACAGGCTGGAAAAGTGGGCCCACGAGGACCTGATGAGGTTCAACAAGGCCAAGGGCAAGGTGTTGCACTTGGGTCAGGGCAATCCCAGGTGTGTGCACAGACTGGGAGAAGAACTCCTTGAGAGCAGCCCTGTGGAGAAGGACTTGGGCGTTGTGATGGACGAAAAGCTGGCCATGAGCCGGCAGTGCGCTCCTGCAGCCAGGAAGGCCAATGGCATCCTGGGCTGCATCAAGAGAGGGGTGGCCAGCAGGGAGAGGGAGGGGATCATCCCCCTCTGCTCTGCCCTTGTGAGACCTCACCTGGAGTGCTGTGTCCAGGCCTGGGGCCCCCAGTACAGAGGGGATGTGGAGCTGTTGGAGCGGGTCCAGAGGAGGGCCACCAAAATGATCAGAGGGCTGGAGCACCTCTCCTGTGAGGAAAGGTTGAGGGAGTTGGGATTGTTCAGCTTGGAAAAGAGAAGGCTCTGGGGAGACCTCACTGTGGCCTTTCAGTACTTGAAAGGAGCTTACAGGCAGAAGGGGGACCGACTTTTTACACGGGTGGGTAATGGTAGGACACGGGGGAATGGGCTAAAACTGAAAGAGGGGAGGTTTAGGCTGGATGTTAGGAAGAAATTCTTCAGTGAGAGAGTGGCCAGGCGCTGGCACAAGCTGCCCAGAGGAGCTGTGGCTGCCCCATCCCTGGCTGTGTCCAAGGCCAGGCTGGGTGGGTTCCTGGGCAGGGTGGGTTCCTGGGCAGTTTGATCTAGGGAGCCAGTGGCTGGCAGCCCTGTCCACGGCAGGGGGGTTGGAGCTAGATGTTCTTTGAGGTCCCTTCCAACCCAAGCGATTGATTCTATGATTATATCATTCACTTTCTGTGTGAACTACAGATTATAGATCAATATTTTCTACATGGGTAAGTTCTGAAAAGATAGCTTATAGAGTTTGTAATGGCTCAGTAACATGGAGTGAATCTCTCTGGAGTTCTGTGACAACTGAACAGCCTTGTCACTATAAAGGTACTCCACATAGGTACATCTATTCTAACCTATTAAGTGAATGCATGTGCATTCAGGATGAATCATAGATTACTGTGCTAGCGCTGCTGGTACCATGCCCTTATAACACCTATAGCAACCAGCCTTCTACTGGTGTGAATGGAACCTGCATTTCATACTCTGTATCCAAACAACTTCTGCCTTTAATTCAGATGCAACTGTTTGTATCAAACTGTCAGTGTAAAGACAGCAAAGTTCTAAAACTCATTAACAAGCTCTGTGACTCAAATTGTACCGATGATTGCATAGCGTTCAAGATACTCTATAGAATGCATAGTTGCCTTACAGATGCTTCATATTTTAAGCAGCATGAACTTATGAGTTGAGCAGTGATGGTAAAGCAAAGGTTGGATATCTGTCAAAAATACACTATACCTTCTGAAAGCTTAAGATGAACGTGATACTGGGTCCAAATGTTACTATACCCAGGACCATGATTAAGTGAGCCCTTAAAACTATATCTTAAAAGTTCTGGCAACTGGGTCTGATCACATAGCCCTGCCAAGTCACAAATTCAGGATGGTGGTGTACTTACGCATTCCAACACATGTAGTCAACTCTTACTTATGGCGTAAGAAATACTGCTGGCTTCACTGTTACTCTGCTTTCATTCATGGAATCTGTTAAGTGGTCCAATACTGAAACAATAGAACTAAATCTTTGCAACTTACACTTTCCACAGGAGAGCGCTGGAAAAAGTATTTGACAAAGTAATTTTGGTAAACATCCTGGATAGCGGGGATTCAGCACACTTAGCATTACTGAAAAGACCTGAGCTGGGTGTCACATTAACAAAGCTTCACTGCTGGGAACTGACACAGTTTTCAAAATGTGTTTTCATGGATGCAGACACAATGGTAAGTAGTCATGTCATGATAAGGAACTGTGAGACGTGGCATGAGGGTTGTCGGATTTTTTTTGTGTGTGTGTTGTGGTTTGTTTTTGAGGGGAAGGAGGGGTAATGGAGGTCTTTGCCATTTGGACTAGTAACTCTCTAAAAATGTACATGCACTTATTTCTAAATTTCTTGTAACGTGTAGTCTGTGGGTGCTATCTTGATAAAAGTGTATCATTTTCCATAAGACAAGAGCATCAATATGAGAATTTTCTTTCATGTCTTAAGGTAGATGTCAAAATCCATTAAAACAAGATACCCCAATTCCTACCCTAGAAACCAGAAAGCAATTTTTTGCCCCCCCTACAACTAGGTTTTGTCAAATATCGATGAGCTTTTTGAGAGAGAAGAGCTGTCTGCAGCACCAGATCCAGGCTGGCCTGATTGTTTTAATTCTGGAGTTTTTGTTTACCGACCTTCCATTGAAACATACAATCAGCTGTTACAGTTTGCCACAGAGAAAGGCAGCTTTGATGGTATGTATTAATTTGTATTCCAATATAAATTAGACCAAAATAGTAATGGTGGTTGGGATGGCTCAGTACCACAGGGGTTCTTTATGATGGAATTCTAAACTCCAATGTAACTACACAAAATCATTGTTATCACAATAGAAGATATTCCAGTATGTAGAACTACTACTTTCTTTGTATTTCCTAGAATGACAAATAAGAGTTTAGTCTCCAAAACACCTGCTATAAGCATTAGCAATGCAAAGTCACAGAGCACAAAGTTTTAAGATACAACAAGTGCAGTGAATGCATGAGCAAATCAAACTGCAGTACTATACTGTCTGCATTCCTAAATTCAGCTTTTCAGCCATCTCTGACAAAGCTAGATGTTCTGTGCTAACTTAAGTTGTTGGGGTGGGGTGGGGGGGGGGAAATGTAGTACTGAGCAACTTGAGTGCGGCTTCAGAGAAACTGAAACACTTGACAGAAGAATTTTATGTCATAGCTTCCTGCCATTATAGGATGGTGACCATATTTTCCCTAATATGAAATGTGGGTAGCAGCCAATACAACACACTAGTTCCCTTATTATTGGTCACTGTACTGCACTTAAGCTTCAGAAGCCAACTTCTGCTGTCCTACTAGTCTTAGCAATCTATTACTGTTGCAGTAAATGTGCATTGCTTGAGGCCTGCTGTAGTTAAAGGCTTCTAAATGACTAGCACTATCTCAGACGCTTAACTTCATTATATGCTCACTGTAGCACAAAACCAAGACTTACCAAAAGAGTTGCAAAAAACTATGTAATAAGACCATTAAATTGTACTCTTACTTGCAGGCAATTAGTTAGCTTGTTGACTTACCATTCAGTACTTTGTGAACAAAAATTCTGGATGTCACTCAGTTTGCAGAATGATCCCTATTACTTTATGGGCTCCTATGTGTGGCTTCCCACAGAACATAGGTCTCAGCTGGATACAATAATATTACCAGTTAAATATCCTCCAGTGATAAGGAGTAGTGCAGTGAAGGGGTCTGTCTATACCTCATGACTAATAAGGTAGTGGCTGGTAGCTCTGGGGGTACTCTCAAATACTGGGAAGCCAGTAGATACTCTAGATATGCCAAAAGCTGCAATATGGTACTGAATTGTTACATTTAAAAAAAAAAAAAAAGTGGAAACTGACTGTTAAAGAGCTCCAGGTACATCTGAGACTTGTCTTCTCTGAGCTTTGTGCTTGACTGCTCAGATGCCGCCTTCTAGGTCTAAGGCCCTTGTCTTTAAGACACTAGAACTTCCACAATGTTCTGACTTGAGAGCTAAAGCCACCTAATGAAACTTCCTTGATGTTGTCAACATAAAGCAGTTGTTGTGGCTGTTACAGGAAGAATGGTGGGTTAACGGTTTACCATATTTTTTTGAACTGTAGTTCTGTTCTTTAGCTATAAACTTATTCAGGTTCTAAAGAATGGTAGTAGTGATCTGAGTAATGAGAAAGTGGAAGCTTACTACCTGCATAAGCTGCTATTGAGCTTATGAACTTGGGGAGAAAGAGGATTTAAAATTAAATTGATTTAGATAGTAATAAGTTCCTAGGAAACAGGGAAATCTGTGAAGTCACTGCTTGTAATAGGGCACAGGGATGCAAACTCCACTATCTACCAAGTTATGTGTAATTGAAATCAAGCTCTAAGCACCCCATCTGCAGTAGTATGAACTACAAAATATAAAATCTTCCAGAGTATAAAGATTATGAACTATAGTAGATAAAGCTTTTGTCCAAAAATGGTAGAATGACAACTACCTATGTGGAATGACAATGGCTTTATCTAGAAAAGGGAAGTTCAAACAGACAGTAAGTAACTAGTGGGGAAAAAAGTGTTTAAGGTATCAATATTGTAATAATTCTAACTAATTTTTTGCACAATCCTCTGGCTTTTTATCCTGTGATCTAAAACAGTTGATTTTACATAAGATATTATGCAGCAAAACTCCATGGAGATATGTAGCTAATGTAACTACTGCCTGATTGTCTCACCTTATGTTTAAGGGCCAATTTGTTGAAGATTACTGCTGAAGTCTGAACTAGGACAGCTAAACTTTGCTTTCAGTGGCTGGTTTGGCACAAATACTCATCTTTTTTTCAGACTGCATGCATGTGGAACAAGTCTGAGTGATAAAGTCACATAGAACAAGTTAAATACACCATTACTACCCTTTTAGTTAACAGATCTCTATTCTGAGAGGCTCTCCCAGACTTTCTTCTAAGTTCACTGTTCATAGTGTTATGAATGCATATGCTAAATCAGAAGTTAAAATGGAACATAGTTGAGTAAAGACCAGGGGACTTGTCTGGTTTCTTTGACTTTGCTCTCTTGTGATAGCTTGTTCAAAAGTGCTTTCCATCCTTAGGGGCTGAGAGGCATGTAAGAGGACTGAAATTACTGAACTGAGTCTGCAGGCAATGTCTCATTCTGCAATCTGCATGTATGCTGACGGCTGTAACAGAATACTTAGAAATCGCGTTTGTCAGTGCATCTCATGTACATCTAAGTGCATGCTCAGTGTAGCTACTTCAGTCATAAAAAGCAAATTCTGTTCAGACCATGAGGGTATAAGCTTTAGTACTGTCCTAAATTTAATCATAGGCAATTAAAAAAAAAAAAAAAAAAAACTTTTCCTGAGCCAGCAGAGACTGCGTGCTTCAGAAAATTAAAGATTAAAATAAAACATACTGTCTCAACTATGCTACCTGCTTCTCTGTTTAGCAATGCTATTTGTGAATGCAGTTATAGGTGGAGGGAAGACAGCAAATGAAAGTTTCAAATAAGATTGAAGAATCCTTCACAAGAGGAAGTAAAGTTCTTGAATATACTTAGACTAAGTATATTCACTGCAACAAGTAGATCTTTTATATAAAGTGTTTTTTTCTTCTCAGGAGCTGCTTGTAAACTCATCTACTTTGGGCCAGGGCTTTTTTTTTTTTAGTTACTCTACTACTGATATACAAAGCAACTTTAAACTCATTGACCTTCTTACAACTTGCAAACTGATAGGTGACCCCTCCCAACACTGTAGCTCTGGCCATGATTTAGATGGTTGTCCTCACTTGGGAGTTAGTCAGCAGCTTTATGCTACAGAACTAGGAATGTCCTAATGCATGTTAATGGATTTGATTAACTTTTTCTAGTGCTGTCACTAAGACTGAATGTGCTTTTCTTATCAGATCACAATGTAGCTTGATGCATCTGGGGTTGCAGGTCTAAAAGACCACTGATACCCTGACTCCCTGACTCTGGCCCCAGGACCTTGGTCATGCATCTGTAAGCATAAGTAATGAAGCTAATTGTTGTCACTTGATCATCTGAGCTACAACTTTCTTGAAGGTCTGCAGTACCCAATTGTCAAATCCTCTTATTTGCTGCCTTGTACTGCTTGAAGCAGCACTGTAAAAAACTGAACGGCAGGGTTTGTGAGCAGCTCACTGTGTTTTTAGAAAACTACCCTCACACAGTNAGTGGTCACTGCCAAACAAACTCCTGCTGTATGTGACAAACCGCATTACCAACTCCTTAATTAGGAAGGACTGGTGAAGTAATTGAAATTACTCTAAAACAGCTGGATGATGCCTGTAGCCTATTAATACATTCTCTTTCAGGTGCAGACCAGGGGTTATTAAACACCTTCTTCAGCAGCTGGGCAACAACAGACATGAGCAAACATCTACCATTTATTTATAATCTGAGCAGCACTTCTGTATACTCTTACCTTCCAGCATTTAAAGTGTAAGTTCAAAATTCTAAAAAGACTTTCAGAGCATACGTAAACTAATGTATTGTAACATTATGAACAAGTACAATGTGAACCTGAAAGATTTTTCTAAATGGTGACTATTATTCTGATTAATGCACTGTACAAGTTTCTACCCT
Source organism: Alectura lathami (assembly GCA_013399715.1). Lineage (NCBI taxonomy): Eukaryota > Metazoa > Chordata > Aves > Galliformes > Megapodiidae > Alectura > Alectura lathami. The sequence continues at coordinate 24,301 of VXAV01007612.1, forward strand.
TTAAAAAAAAAAAAGCTGAATAAATAGTAATGAAAATGAATCATCCATTATGGGAAAAAATGAGCATTGAAAACTGTATTTGTAGCTTAAATCACTCATTCCTGGTGGTAATGTTAACATTGATTTAGAGTAAGCACATTTGACAGGTCACTTGCAAAAGGGAGAATCACAACTCCAGTACAGGATATTGTTCGTTTGAGATAATGCTCTTCAAAGGCAATAGCTCTTGAATCATCTTGAGCTGAGCTTCAGCATGTCACTGGTGGTATTGTTGTTGTCGAGATAATCTAAGTAATTTCAGTGATGAGGGAAGTTAACTGTAATTACCAGTTGTTACATCAACTATTCAAATAAACATGGTGAACAAAGACTTGCATAGAGCAAGAATTCTATCCCCACAGTCCTTTATATCCAAGATTCCCAAGTAATGGCAAAAGGAAACAAAGGCTATAACCAGGCACTGTATTGTTGCACATTTCCAGCATAAGGAAAAAACTCTTCCCTAACAGTATTGGGCTTGTGAGTAAACCCTCTGTCAGTGGCAAGGTCACTCTTGAAACAAACAGAAGGAAATGGGACAGCATGAGAAGCTGAAATGTTACACCCAAGCCCATATTCATTAAGAGCTGTGAATGCTGGGGGAGGGGGAAAAGTACCAATTGCATAAAAACAATCTGATATTTTAATGACATCAAGCTATTAGTGTCTAAAGCAGCAGCTAGCATAAGCGGGACTGTGCTGGCTCAAGGTCAAACTATGTCTTGTGATCAGAACACCATATGAAATACTGTCATGCTAAAAGTGGAATACTTATTTAAAGAAATACATGCAAGCCTGTGAATGACTAAGTAGTTGGTTAGCATTTGATAAGCTAACATCTATTGTAAACTGTCTTTCTGTGGCTGCTTGCTTTTTAGTCATATGACTTTAAATTTACAAATGACTTTGTCACCAGAAAGGACTAATTGCACTGGAGGCCCTGACAAAGACTCCATATAAATGATTGATTCAATTGCCTAGCTGAACTCTGGAGACCTATAAAGGCTGTGCTTCCAGCATTATGAGTACAATGTTCTGTTCAACAGATAGAACTTCCCTTGGTTAGATCAACAACTAATCAGCAGTTGGAATAAAATGAAGTTTAAATGTAATGGCATCAATAGCTAGTTTTTTTGCAGCCTTGGTAATCATATCTCCAGAGGAAAATGCCAAGCTATCAAAACTTGTTTTTTTGTTTTGGGAAATGGGGAAGGACAGATTAGTTGCAGCAGCAACTATAGACATAAAGCTTTCTTCTGAAAGCTGAACTGTTAGAAGGTACTGCATCTCTTCTAGAAAGAAGACACTGAGGATATCCTGGAAGCTTGGCATCTATCATCTGTTAGAGAAGTCTTCAGTGGACAGAATACTGAGAATACATTTGTAAAAGCAGTGTAATGTGAAGCTTCTTAGGCACTCTCTAGCTTAAATAGCTTTGATTTTAAACAATGACAAGTTTCACCTTAGGCTGCTGTTGCTCTGAGGAAGAAAAACAAATAGTGCTGTCACAGCTACTAGAACTAAGGTAGCCCTACTAAGCCAAATCTTGATATGTGGGTTTTTAAGGTTAGAGCCCAGGAAATGACTTTAAGGCAGTTTTGCATGCAATACTGCAATTCTAGACTGTTTCACGTGTGTGTGGGTTTTCATTCAGCCTTGGTTGTGTTCAAAACATTGTATGGAAATAGTCAAGTATCTTACAATAGCCATGCATATTGCTTTGTTTTGAATATTCTAAAGTCTTAGAAACACATCTGTGCAGTCTCTGTACAAAGAACTCAAACATCCAAATCCTAGTCAAAATCACCACACTATGCTTAAGAAAAAAAAAAAGGTGATAGACAAACTTGCTATTATCCATACTATTTTGAGAAGAAATCCCAACATGAAATAAGCAGCTAGATGAGACAGCTACTGTTACTAGTGAGTTCTCACAACTGACTCAAGGTGAACTCTTATTTCTGGAGTTACAGAATAATGGAATGAATGCTCAGTTCTTCAAAAGAAATGGATCTCATCTATGCTCTTAAAGCAAAAGAGCATAGCAGTTAACAGCTGGGACAAAGCTTGAACTCCATATTGAAAAGGGATTTAAAATAGCTCAAGAAGTGTTTTTAAACAAAAAGCTAAGATTATTTAGAAAGTAATGGTTGACTTTCTAACAAGACACTTGCAGCACAATCAAAAGTCCTCTGAAACGCCTTGATTACAAAAGGCTTAGTTTGCAGAGGTAGTCTTGCAGCAGGGCCTTCTAATGTTCCCTTCTATGGGAACATCTAGGGTTACTCTAATACATTGATTCTTCTTTATATAATGCTTGTAATGCTTAGCTAGCTGGATCACTGACTTTGGAGTAGAATCTGTTTCACTTTTAAAACTAGTTCTGATTGCAGTGGCTGCTTGAGACTGCTTTCTCCCAAGCTATGGACATCACTCTACCTAAAGACTTGAGTTGGCTGTAAGTACTTCAGTAGTTCAAACCATTAGGTTTTGGTTGTATTCTGACTAGCATACTGTAGAATTATTTGTATTTTTTTGGTTAGTGATGCTTTCAGTCCTAGTAGGTATTGGCAATTTTATCATTTAGTGTTCCTAAATATATTTGTATTCCATTTTCTGGATACCTACAAAATCACAGGTTAGAGCTTTGTCTGATAGTCAGAACTCTTCTCTAGATGTTTGCAGAGCCTATGTTTTCTTTCTTTCCAACAGGTTTGGTGCAAATACTAAAGTGGTGCATTTCCTGGGAAGCACAAAGCCATGGAACTATACCTATGACTCCAGAACAAAAAGCATAAAAGGCAATATTGATGACCCCCAAATAGTTCACCCAGAATTCCTCAACTTGTGGTGGGATACCTATATGGCTAATATTTTACCATTACTAGAACAGCAAGCAGTTGTTAAAGAAGCTACCACAGGTGCAAACATGGTATGTCTTAATATTCTTGTAGAAATTACCTAAGCATACAGACCAGATTTTTGTGCATTCTCACTTATTTCCCCTCCTGTCCATCTCAAAGCATGGGTGTGGTTTAGTTGGTGAGATGCAGAGATTTTTCTAGGTTTGTTCTTTTACTCCTGGAATAAATAACACATTAAAAGTGTGCTATATTGGTCTTGAACATAGCTGTCTGCTTGCTTAAAATTACTGGAGTGCATAATGTTGCACCAGAAATGATAGTGTAATAACTTCAGTACATAACAAGTAGGGCCCTCACACTTAGTGTAGAATTGTAGAATCATTTGAGTTGGAAGGGGCCTTTGGCCATCTAGCCCAGCTCCCCTGCAATAAACAGGGACACCTACAGCTAGATTAGGTTGTCCAGAGCCCGATCCCGCAGATCTTGCATGGTGCAACAAATCTAGGTAGGCTATAGTAATTAGAGAATAGTTGACTAAAGATTCATCATGGCAAGTCTACTCAATAGTTGCAAAGTAAGCAAAGTAAATATTATGCCACTAACTCTCTAGGTCTTGAGCACATTTCAGTAGCATGTTTCTGCAAACTTTTACAGTCTGTTAGCTTAGTACAGCGGCCAGTTTAAGTTCTCAACCTTTCTAAGCCTAAAGTTACTGATCTCTTAAGATATGCTACCTTTTTAATCTTACATCTTTCTAATGAACTATTTGCAGCTATCAGGCTTGGTCTATACTCTGGCTTTCTCTTGTGGCTTTTGTAGAGAGGTATGAAGAACTTAACCCCCCCCCTCCCCGCCCTTTCTCCCTCCCTGACCTCTGTTACTCTGCTTTATTTTGCTAGGAAAGCTGCATAATCCCTGCTTGTTGGCAATGCTCACTGCTGTGCATGCGAACATCTACTTGGTTGTCCTATTCTATGGCCTGTTGCTTGCTTTAGGTATGCAAAGTCTTTCTGTATTTTTACTCTGCCTTTTATTTTAGACAGAGGTTACAGAGGCAGTGTCCCACATGTCAGTATCAGCACCATCACCAGTATTACCAAGCATATCTTCAGAAGAACGCAAGGAACGGTGGGAACAAGGCCAAGCTGACTATATGGGAGTGGATTCCTTTGAAAACATCAAGAAAAAACTGGACTCCTACCTTCAGTAGAAGTGCCAGTTTCAAGAACACTGGCAGTACAAGGACTTGTTTCAGAACTAACAGCTAGAAAGGTTGTAGATGGTGGTCAGTTAAGTTTGCTAGTAGCTTGATGAAAAGCTTCTTGGCTGAAGGCCACTGCAGTGCTACACAAAGACTGAGCAAGCGCTAGAAAGCAGAATTCCTTGGGCCAGTTGCTGCCCAATTTCCAGCTTTCCCCACTAAATTTAAAGTAGTATTTTCAACTCCATTTTTCTTCTGTTGTGATAACTGGGTTTGTACCTCACCTCATTAAGGTGATTAGCATTGATTCATTTGCTTGCTGTTTTATATCTAAAATCTGATTTATGGGATTGCTCATTCTCTAGAATGATTGCCATTCTGCTTCACCATTAGTGTATTAATTACACTAGGATATATAGAAATGTAGCAGTAATAGCACTGCTTTGTTCTTCTAGTCACAATTGCACTGAAGTTTTGACCAGGTTTTTACACAGTGCCTATAGCATGGCAGAATGCATTTGTTCAGTTTTATATTCTGCAGGCTTAGTAAACTGAGTTTGATCTGTTACTTGCAATCTTGCACTTGATGCAAAAATAAAAACTTGTCATGTTTTTCTGGCTTTTGTAAACTCTTGAGGAAATTGAGAGTGCTTTGAAGCAACCTAAAATAAACTTTGCTAATTCCATTCTAGTTCTACAAAATTCCATTTTAGTTCTATACTAATTTACAGAGTATATAATCACTTCCCAGAGAATTGCTGGAAGAAGCACCTGCTAAAGCTGTTCGCACAAGTAGAGTGGAGCTTGAGAAAAGGGAATCTTTCTTTTGGTTGCTTAAGAATAATCTAAACATTAAGTTTTTAAAAACAATGGTGATACTATTTAGGCAAGTAAAGACCAAGTAGCTGCTTAAGTAACTGTATCTACACTGATTAGGGAAACTATTCCAAGGCACTTCAGCTGGGCTATGGGTTTCCCCTCAGACCCTGGCACACCCCTCATAGGCTGATCTCTGATGCCCTCAGCTTCACCCCCTTCCCCCTTCCAATCTATTTTAAAGCCCTCTCCAGTAGTCCCGCCAGCTGCTGGGCAAAAATCCTTTTCCCCCTTTAGGATAGCTGGGCTCCATCTGGTGCCAGCAGACCAGGCGTGGAATAGACTGCCCCATGGTCAAAAAACCTAAAGTTCCTCTGACAGGACCAGCCTCTCAGCCAGGTGTTGATGAGGTGGGTCTCCCCGTACCCGTCACCGCTCCTCCCTGCTGCGGAAGGGATGGAGCCAAACACCTCCTGCACCCCAGACCCCTCAACTAACCACCCCAGCTCCCTGAAGTCCCTCTTGATCGCCCTCAAGCTTTTCCAGACACCATGTCACTGCCTACCTGGACTACCAGTAGTGGGCAGTAGTCAGAGGATTTCACCAGGTCAGGGATCCTCTTTGCAATGTCCCTGACCCGGGCTCCAGGAAGGCAGCAGACCTCCCTGTGGGTAGGGTCCCGTCGGCAAACAGGACCCTCCGTTCCTCTCAGGAAATGGGTCCCTTGTCCATAGAATTTTAACTTGGGAAAGGTGACAAAGTCAGATCTCTCATTCATAATCAGAAATTGTTTCTCCAGCTTACATCTAAACATTTAAATGGGAGTCACAAAAACCGAAAGCAAGTTAAACTTGCATTAACTGCAAAAACCTGAAAATTCATTCAGGTATACCTCTGCTTTCCTGCTCTTCTGTCAGACTTCCAGCAGTGTAACCAGGTACCATGTTGATTCTTTGTCTAACAAGTTTACAGAACATTTTCCTCAAGGCTAAGATATCAAGCTAATGCATTTATGGGGAGCGGACAGCTTACACATTTTGAATTCCTTTCATACTCTTTCCATTAGCTCACTGTTTCTTAAACTACCAGACGTCTTCCTTTTATTTCTCAGCCTCTTCCATATCGTATGTCTGGAATTCATTTCATGTCTTAGAATACAGCCAACTGATTTTAAGAGGAGAAATGCATTACAAGCAAATCAGATTCCATCTCCCTGCTGTTAAATACACTTTCAGAAACTAAAACACAGAATCTAAATGGGAGCTAAACATAGCAATCTCTGCCACCAATGCTACTAAGTTATATTTAGTGAAATTGCAACTGAAATGTTGTTATGGGCAAAACAGATCTATTCTTCAGCAAATGTTTAGTTCTGCAACCACTGTTACTCCTGACTACCACTGACTCCACAAAGCCTAGTTTCAATAGCAGAAATACTTTGTGTGAGACTGTCTCTGCAAAGCATCTCAGGTCTGCTAAGCTTACTTGTTTAAATACCACTACAGAAAGAAACAGCACTGGCCCAGAAACACGCTACAGAAGGGTCTCATCTGTTTCTTAAACAAAACCTTTGTTTCAAATCTGAAGAAATGCAATTATTATGAATTTCTAAGGAGGTAGTAGACTTGAGTACGTTTCTGAGGTTGCCAAAATGCCTTTCCATTTGCTGACAGGTAACATTACAGTATAGTTCCTATTAGGTTTAACAGTTGTGGACTCTGCATTATTCCCCAACTAAGTTAAAGTCATTTTGTGAAGGACAAGACAATGATCAAGCTCTTAATTTCTTCCAACCATGGGCAAAAAGAAAAAAAAAAAAGCAAAAAAAAAAAAAAAAAAAAAAAAAAAGGAAAAAAAAAAAAAAAAAAAAAAATAAAAAAAG
>VXAV01007612.1:34457-45183 GCA_013399715.1 Alectura lathami
CTTGCCGTGAAATGGCCCGCGCTCCAGACCCGACAAGGGCAGCCGCCAGTCCCTGCCAGAGACTTCATGGACGCTGGCCAATGAAGACACCGCGGGCAGGACGAGGCTCTTTTCCCGCGCCTCCAACCCAGCGCGCGCCGCCGCTGGCGCCGTGACAGGCGCGTCATCCCCGCCGGCGGGCGTGCGGGACCGGCCGGCACGCCGCGGAAACGTCGTCGCGCAGTTGTCAGTGTTGAAACAATCTGCTCGCAGGTACGGGGTGTACGCAAACAACCCTAAGTTAAATACGAAACAATGTTTATGAGTTTGCAAAGATGACAAGAAAATTAAAGGGGATGCAAAGAGCCACTACGCATTTGGTTGCCAGAATAGGATTTTCTGAAAATTGTCTTGGAAGAATCTGATTTTAAAGTGGTTTTTCTAGTACACTAAACAAGATAAAAGCACACAGAATGCTATCTTATGCAGAAATAGTACATTGGTCAGAATTGTTGAAGTATCTGGGCATGAACTCATTCATCAGTGACATAGATAGTGGTACTTGATGTATATCCTTGCAAGGTATAGCCTTTTGAAAAATATATTCCTGTCTTGAGTGAAACCCCTCAGAAATTTCCTACAGTTTCTTCCAGAATTGTAATGTAATAATCTGTAATTTAAGTCAAATAGATACCACTGTAACAAACAACAGATGAGGAAAATAAAGTTTTTCTTCTTCATTGGTTGTTGTGGTTTTGTCTGGGATAGAGTTAATTTTCTTCATAGTAGATTGTATGGCACTATGTTTTGGTTTGAGATGAAAAGAGAGTTGATAGTACAGTGCTATTCTAGTTGTTATTGAGCAGTGCTGAGGCTGAGGGTGCACAAGTGGTTGCTGTAGGGAGACGCAGCTGGGTAGCTGACCCATTTTGGTGCATTCTCTTGCATAGACCAGAAACACAGACCTAGACATCTTTTTTTTTTTTTTTTTTAAACAAACAAACAAATCAACAACACACACACACAAAAACCACATATTCCAGCCTCGTTATCTTCCACTTTGGTACAATCAACATGGCTGAGACACCACAAAGATCAGCACACACTGTATCCTGTAAAGGGTTAGGTAAAGCTGCTTTGTCCAGCCTCTGTTGTCAGAAGAACTGCATTTTCTGCAACAGTTCAGTACTTACAGACAAAATATCCAACAGTGACGGGACAGCAAGTCCTTTCAAGTTTTCAGTGGAAGAATACACACAAGAGGCTGCATACACAATCCCTTTTAGCGGCTCTATACTACAGCCAGTATTTTCAGAACTTTCCTTTAGACTCATTTCCTAAAGTGAATGGAGTAGGCAATGCTGCCTACTCTCATTTCTCCCTTTGCTGGCACTCAAACTTTTTCCATCATTACCATAAGATGGCACTACCTCTGCCACAGTCATTGCTGTATATCTAGAATAATAAATAAAAATTTATGTTCATGAAGAAGATCAAGGTGAAAAATCTTCCAGAGCTCACATGACCTAATCAATCTAGAAGGGTTAAGATGTACCATAAATTCTGCAATTAAGATTATGGAAAGGAGTTCGACAGGTATAAAGAGGGTAGCAGGAAGAGCTGAACATATTCAAATCAGTCAGTGATAAATGGATAATTTTACAATTTAAATTTTATCTAGGCATGTATCCACACAACTCTTTCCAGTAGAGAGTGGAATTATTGGCACCACAAAAAGTTTTGCCAGTAAAACCTGAAATAAAGTTTGCTCAGTTTTATTTAGGCAGCAATACAGAATAAAAACGTATTATGAGAGGTCTAAAAGAGTTGGCTTGCTTAATGTACTAAGTCAAAAACTGAGTAATAGGAAACTATTACTTTTTATACACATTGTGCAAACAATGGAGAAAAGAAAGTGATTTTACGACCTAATAGAAATACTTAATAGCTTATCATAAATACCATTAAACGAGAAAAGATACTAACAAGAACTGGGTTCTAGGTTACCCCTCTGGAAGAAATTAGCTCAAAATTGTCTCTGAGATCTAGTGAAAATAGGAATTCTGTGACATGGCTGCCTCTGTAAGCAGGCAGTGCCCAGTAAGTCAGCATTGATGACAGACTGGTAAATGTAAGAAAAGTAGTAAATCTCCTTAATTTGCTACTGTCAGCTAGCCAGTGGTCTGAAGATGCAGGAAGGTACAGATTTGGTGGGGCGTGGGGCGGCGTTCACAGCACCAAGGCTGCCTGAGTTGAAGAAGCGTTTGGGCAGTGTTCTTAGACATGGGTTTTGGTCCTCTGTGTTGCCAGAAGTTGGGCAATGATCCTTGTGGGTCCTTTCTGTGACTCTGAGTATTGAGACAAAGTGAAGTAGATCTAGGGGTCACTGAGGGAAAACAGTGGGGATCTTGGGAGTATTCAAGAGCCCAGAGGGTCTAAATTACCCTCTGGAAGTGCTTTTCTCTCCTTTGCTTACAGTAGTCTAGAGCAATCGCTTACAAGTGAGTTGTTTCTGTAGGCTATGCAAATTAAATGGGATTAACGAGGGCCACTGTCCCTCCGTGACACAAACCAGTTTGGACTGTGGTAATGCTATGCAGGAATTTAAGGAGTAGGTGGCAAATTTGCCTAGGCTCAATAATTTGACCCTGAATTAGCTGTGCATCCCAAGCTAAAGAGAAAAAAAAAACATCTGGAGAGCGATTTAAAAGCAAACAAGTTAAAAAGCTAAGCTGTTTTAATGAAACTGCAAAGGTCACAGCATGCATCTTTGCATGTTTTCCATTACACTCATTTTAAGGAAACACAAAGCCCTGCAATTAGAAATACATCAGCTTAGGTTAGGCTCATACTTAACATGTATTAGCATCACTCCACTAGCTTCAATGAAATCATAAAAATTTCTTCATCTTATTTTTTAATGTTCTTATTGCTAACAGCTAATATATCTTTTGTATGGATGCAAAGCAGGTTCTTCTCTTCACAGATTGTGTGGTACAATTTTTCTAGTTGGAACCTCATTTGAGGCAACCTCTACAAAGCCTGTTTTATTCCACTGTAATTTTATACAGTTTAACAAGAACAATATACCAAAAAAAGCTTCAGTTGTAGTCTAATCGTAACTACTGTTTTAGATTTTATTTCTGGTAAAAATAAAAGAGAGGAAGAATGTATATATGCATTTTTAATGTAACATTTAAATTTTCATTAACTAGAATAGTATGCTGCAGCTGTCATTTTAAAATCTAAATTAAAGCTAACACACTAGATCTAGTTTATTTGTTGGATACTCTTGTAATTTAAAAAGACACCAAAAAGCATATAGCTATGTATATGCCATTTTTGCTTTACCAAAGGGTGAACTTCTTTCAAATGCCTGTAACAATTTATAAGCTTTGATGTTTTACTCTCTTAACATGGAATTTCAATACACACTAGTAGAACAAAGAAAGAAATAGATGGCTTTGAATGAACAAAGAAAAAGGTATTACTGAAAGCCTGCAATTGAGTATTGAATTCTACTTATTGTTATGGACCACGAAAGGCATGCATATCATCACAACATCAGAGGCATCTTCAGAACAATCTTCAGAGCCAGCAACCAAGAGTATTACAAAGTCCAGAGGTACTCATTAACTGAACTCAGCTAGTGCCAGCCCAAACACTAGTCATTATTAACCAGAAACTGAGTACACAGAACTGACTGTAACCAAATGTCTTCTGCTGCTGTCATCTCTCATTGTAGAGGTACATGAGGATTTGAATAATGTAGTCGTAAAGAAACCAATACAGTCTGGTTCCATCTTAAATTTAACAACTGGCTAGGCACCCACATGCAAGCAGGCTTGTAAGTAGTGCCCAGCCATTTGCACGCACTCATGGCTTTCAATAATCACACACTAAATCAAACTCCAACTGAAGGAGGTCCCCTCCAACTGAACTGTTCTGTTCTCACTCCTTGTCCTCTTTGTATAAAGAGCTGATCAACAAGCCAGTCAAATCCACAGGACAACCAGAGACATTTAAATTATCATGACAACAGAAATACATTTAAATTATCATGTGCAAATGAAAGCAAGCTTTGCCATAGATCTCCTTTTGCTGAATCTTCCATAACACAGTAGATTCCATTCTATGAAACAAATTTAAAATTGCAAAAACCCTATTGCTAGGTTCTTGAGTACAACTGCGAAAAATCTGTTTAGTAAGAATACAACTGTTCCTGCACAAATTTGCAGGTATGAACTGCTTTTCTGAATAGCTTTGTTTAAAAACTCTGAATACAATAGCAGGAAACAAGTGTTAATATCAGTTTGCTCCCTCTGATGTAGCTTTAAATGCAATTGATTGCCAGTTATGGAAAACCTCAAGTAAAAGTTAGATAAAACTTGCATCGAAACTTAAATGTCACAGCAAAATACTGTAGCTTCTGTCTTACAAATCAAACTAAAAAATACTGAGTTTTGTAATTTCCTTTTAAAACTTTTATCTTCTACCAGAACCACAGCTCTGGTATTTCACAGAGAAACAGAACTTCACTACCTCCAGCGACCTGCAAAGTCGCGGCGAGCCCGCGCTGAGCCCTCCTGGAGCCCTCCGCGGAGAGGACGCGGCCTGAGGCGCCTCGTCCGGCCCCAGAGACCGCGGGCGCGCACGGCCCGCCCACCGCCTCGCGCGCGCTACCAAGCGAGCATGCGGCAGTTACCGCCCCGCGTGGGGAGGATTGAACGCTCGGCGAATCGGCGGCCTCCGCCTCCGAACGGCCCTGCTAACAGCCAATGGAGAAACAGCGCGCGAAGGCGCGGGGCTCGAGGCCGTTACTCGTCGGCGGTTATTCGTCGGCAGTTGCTGCTCTTCGGCGGGTGGTGGCGGACGTGGCCTGGTGCAGCCGAAGTTCCTGAGCTCAACGAGACAGCATGGTGGGGAGCGGGGCCTTCGCGGCCGGGAGAAGGGAGGGAATCTGAGAGTGTTGCTCTGGCAGTTTCGGGGGGTTAAGGATTACACGTACTATGGCAGGATTTGCAGAGAGCCTCTAGGTAAAGTCCCTGTGGTAGGAGAAATTAATGGGAGGAGAAATGAATGTAAGAATTAATAGTTCAAGGAAGATGACGTCCTATTAGCCACTAGCCAGCTCCTCCGAGACATGTAGGAAAGCAATGACAGGCAGGTTACAGTGGCTGCCTCTGGCCTGTAGTGGTAGAGAGAGGGTCGTAGAAGAGGGATGGTGGGAAAGTGCAGGGTAACAGCCAAGCACTTCGTGCCACAGGTGATTTAGCAGAGGAACCCAAGGATATATGGACTGCCAGGCAGTAGGTATCTCTGTGTTTACTGTAAAAGAAAACAGAGGTCTTGTGCTGAAAAGATTCTTGTAACATTACCCACTGACAAGAAATCAAGGAAATTTGAGGTTATTACATAAAGAAGGCTTCTAAAACCAAAGAAAGGTGAAAAAGAGACTAGACAGAATATTACAAATAGAATACACATGCAGCAAGGTAAGGGATGATGATCCTGCATTCATCGTATGTGTTCATAGTGACTGTTCTATCGAAGATCCTCCAACCTTCTCAACATCCCACTGTGGGTCGATTGAGGTGAACAGAGTCTTGCTGGCAGCAGACAATTTGATCAGTGTAGTTGTCTCTCAAGAGCAACAGGGGAATACTGCAGCAGAGAAAGATCATGGCAATATAACCCACAGACTGCTAGTTATTATGAGAATGAAGTATAGAAGATGTGTAGCTCCATACCTCATGTTATCATTGTTCTGCTTTTAACTTGTAGCGTGAATGCATATCTATCCACATCGGTCAGGCCGGTGTTCAGATTGGCAATGCATGCTGGGAGTTGTATTGTCTTGAACACGGGATCCAGCCTGATGGCCAAATGCCCAGTGATAAAACTGTTGGAGGTGGAGACGATTCGTTTAACACTTTCTTCAGTGAGACAGGAGCTGGTAAACATGTTCCCAGAGCAGTGTTTGTGGACCTGGAGCCAACTGTAGTTGGTATGTACCCAAGACATAGATCTTCAGTGTAAAAGTACTCCTTTCTTTGCAGACTTTTTTTTTTGTATTTTTAGAACACTGGGGATTCTAAAAGGTGTGTACCTGGATGCTGTTTTGACGTTTCAGGTTACTGTTATTTGAAAGAGATGAAATAATGGTATACAGGTAACATTTGGAAGACAGCTTTTTTTTTTTTTGCGGATTTTGGATATCTTTCCAAACCACTGCACTATATCCAGAGCTTTGTTTAATTGCTATCCAGAATATGTCTGTGCCTGTAATATGGCTCTCTTGAGTTACCTCTGTGTTCCTAGATGCAAATATTGCTTTGTGAGTGCCTGATATTTTCCCCTAAACAAAGGGCCTGAAGTTATGCCAACTTTTTATGCTAGTCAGACAACCTGCATGTAGTCACTGATGCTGTATATGCCCTGTTGAGGTGTGCTTTTACTTGGTGGGTCATCATTTGGCAGCACATGCAGAACTGAACAATTAAAATTTATGTTGGAGTATTTTCTTTATAGATGAAGTACGTACAGGCACATATAGGCAGTTATTCCATCCTGAGCAGCTCATTACTGGGAAAGAAGATGCAGCTAATAATTATGCCAGAGGCCACTATACCATTGGAAAAGAGATTGTTGATCTAGTGTTAGATCGCATTCGCAAACTGGTAAGAATTCATGCTGCAGATCAGTATTTAAAACCATAGAGCTGTAAGTGATACAACTCCATAGTTACCTGTAATTATGTTTTGGTGTGGTTGTTGTTGTTTTTTTTTTTTTTTTTTTTTTTTTTTTTTTTTTTTTTTTTTTTTGGGGGGGGGGGGGAGGAGTTGTTTACTTGTTTTAAGACTTTTAGGCATAGATGGCTTAAAAAAAAAAAGTCTCCCTGCCTCCTCCCTCTTGAGTTAAATAAAAATTCAGTCAATGAAACATGGAAGTTCTTGGCATATGAAATATCATTAGATGAAGATATTTTAAGGATACCTCAGAAACATAATATATAACCTTTAAACAAGAGTAATCACTTGTTTGTTAATTTTAACTTGAATTGCCCCAGAATATTTCCAGTACCCTGAAACTCAGGTTTTGGTTGAAAGCTCATTAATGTCAAGTATTTTTCAAGTTTTTCATATCCTGATGTATTGTGAGAAACTTGCATAACATGATTCAAAGTAAACAGTGATCTAAAATTATAAAAATACTTATTTTCAACACCTAACTGATACTTGCTGCTATCTAGAGTAGAATATTAGTTCCCAAAGCTGTAAGTCTGCTGTAATTTATAATAACCTTTCACAGTGGTGCGCAGCTGCTGTTGCTTATGGTAGTATAACAAAGGCATCAAAGATGATGCTACTTTCAAATGTGAAAATACTCATATTTAAAACAAGGTATACAGTGGTAGTTTTGAGTAAAAGATATGCAAGAAAAAAGACCACCTTTCAAAACTAACAGAATTAAGAAAGAATTACTTTTGAATGCCTATTTTAATATTGATGATTTTGGAAATGGTAACTTTCTTTTTTTTCTCTCCCATTTTTTTCCACCCTGTTATAGGCTGATCTATGCACAGGGCTGCAAGGTTTCCTTATCTTTCACAGTTTTGGAGGAGGCACTGGTTCAGGGTTTGCATCTCTGCTCATGGAAAGGCTGTCTGTTGACTACGGCAAAAAATCTAAACTAGAATTTGCAATTTATCCAGCACCACAGGTTTCCACTGCTGTAGTAGAACCTTACAATTCAATTTTAACTACACATACAACACTGGAGCATTCAGACTGTGCATTCATGGTGGACAACGAAGCCATTTATGATATATGTCGTCGCAACCTTGACATAGAGCGTCCTACTTACACCAATTTAAATCGGTTAATTGGGCAAATTGTTTCATCCATCACAGCTTCGCTGCGCTTTGATGGAGCTCTCAATGTTGATCTGACAGAATTTCAAACTAACCTTGTTCCATACCCACGAATCCATTTCCCCCTGGTAACATATGCCCCTGTCATCTCTGCTGAAAAAGCCTATCATGAGCACTTATCTGTGGCTGAAATTACCAATGCTTGTTTTGAACCAGCCAACCAGATGGTGAAATGCGATCCTCGTCATGGCAAATATATGGCCTGCTGCATGTTATATAGAGGTGATGTTGTTCCTAAAGATGTTAATGCAGCCATTGCTACTATCAAGACTAAACGTACCATTCAGTTTGTGGATTGGTGCCCAACTGGATTCAAGGTACTTACATAACTACTGAAGTGCTTAATGCCTGAAATACTAGGAATTGCATAGTATTGAGAGGTAATGGTCATTGTACTGTGTTGTAATGTGACTGAAGTGCTTACGTTTCAGATTATATTCTTAAGTATAAATCCAAGATACTGCAACACAGATGAAAATTCTATACCAAGTTACAGAATAGTAATCACGTTTTTTAAAGGAACAGGCAATACTGAGTATCTGAAAACAACTTAGAAACATGTAGATACTGAAAACCAATGCCAACTTTTACTGCAAGTCTTCAAAAACCTAGGTAGTTTTGTATAGAGGGAATACAGACAAGCCCCAAGCAACTGTAGAAACACTATGTTATCAAATAGTAATTCAGTGCAGTAACAACATTTTTGAGATGTGTTAAAATGACAGGTGCTATCAGTTTCTGGATCTGTGGGGCCTGGCTGCTATTGCTAGAGCAAACCCGGTGCTTGTTTATTTAAACACAGGCTGCTCTAAGTAGACCTTTTACCAGATCAACATCAGATTCTTCAGCCATGTGTGTTTTTTCTCAGTTCAGTGGCAAAGTCACCTTGCAGATAAGTGATCAGTTCTTCTGGCTACTGTTTGTGCATTCATGACTTTGCAAGACACAGATTCTTAGGTTCTAATTAGAGTCCAGTAAGCTCTTGCTATCAATAATTTCTTCCATGGCCTTTCCACAATCACTTTGGTGGCTTACGCATTATGATATGTTAGAAAATATTCTGTAGTACTTAGTGCTGGCTTAGTGTGATCTGATCTTGAACTTAGGATTTAGTTGAATATTTTGATGAAGGGCAAAATAATTCTAAGCTCTTTTATTTGTTCATAACTATGGTGACTTTTTGTTGTTAACAGAAGTAAGTCTTTAATGCTTCCCACTCATCACAGTGATTTTTTTTGTTTGTTTGTTTTCTTGAAGGTGGGCATTAACTACCAGCCTCCAACTGTGGTGCCAGGTGGTGACCTCGCAAAGGTACAGCGGGCTGTGTGTATGCTGAGTAATACAACTGCTATTGCTGAAGCGTGGGCTCGCCTTGACCACAAATTTGATCTCATGTATGCTAAGCGTGCCTTTGTACATTGGTATGTTGGGGAAGGAATGGAAGAAGGAGAATTTTCTGAAGCCCGGGAAGATCTGGCTGCCCTTGAGAAAGATTATGAAGAAGTTGGAGTAGACTCGGTAGAAGCAGAGGCTGAAGAAGAGGATGAATACTGAAAATATTAATCTGAAAATACTGAAAACTGAAGTCTGGAAAAGTGCATTCAACAACAAAAGAATGGCAGAAACCTGTTCACTTGTTTGATTGTTTTCAAATAAAGTTTTAAATGTTCTACTGTCCATTTTTTCTTCATTACTATTTATACATATTATGTAAGGACTACTTGAAATTAGTTTTTGGTAGCATCTAGTCATGTGCAAATTAAAGTTAGGAAACTGTGTATGTATCAGTAATATTGTACTCAATTTGCCTAACTATAGTCATGGTAGATGTCATTACACTTTTGATCTGAACTAGCACTTAGCTAAAAGCACAAAATTTGCTCCTTTAAAAAAAAAAAAAAAGGTAGATTATGCAGACAAGAAGTAAAATTTTCCAGTCAGTCTGCGCTCAATCCCTTTATCTAAACGAAAATAAAAGATCTGATTATCTGCTTTAAAACAGTCATATTTCAAAGTCCTACATTAGCCTATTAAATACTAATGTCTTTTAACAGTACTTCCAAATTAATACAGCTCTGTAGACAAACTGTTAAAAATAGCACACAGCTCAGATGAAAACTGCTGACCTGCTTGCTTACAATTGTTTAGTCCTGAATTCTGTAAAGGAGAAAAAGTACGAGTTTTCAGTTGTTTGTTTTCTGGATTATGTTCTATTAAACTAGGAGAAAGAATTTTCTACATGTGCTAAAGATATCTAGGGGTAAATTTTTGAAAGTACTTGTAACTTTTCTCTGTACAGCATACTATGTATGCGCAATTTATGAAGTTCGATAGAAAGAACTATTTAAAACCGAAAATGCCTTTGTTTTTACATCCAGGGTGCTTAAAGATCCCAGATTACAGCAGCGTGATGTGTCTGCCACATTGCTGCTAGCGGCAGCTGCTCCACCTCCGAGCCCTGCTCTGAAACTTATCTTGCCCCCGCAAGGGCATGATCTCCGAATACACACACCTCTCTCCACGACGCTCAGCGGCACCTTTGTTTCTAAGGCACTGCTCCCAGTGCCGCCTCAGTGCAAACCTCTCTTGCAGGTTAGCCCCTCGCTCTTTAAGTCCCCCAGTATAAAGAGCTGCTCGCCCCTTACAGTGCAAAACAATGTATGCACGAGGATGCCTAAAAGTACTAACGTAGCAACGAAGACACGGTAACGCTACACAGCGGTTCGTACAAAACCACCCGCAAGGCGGCAGCGCCGCACCCCGACCGGCAGGCGCCACCCCGGCAGCGCCTCCGCGCTCCGCCCCCGAGGGCGA
>VXAV01007616.1:5364-47617 GCA_013399715.1 Alectura lathami
TTTTTCTTTTTTTTTTTTTTTTTGCCTCCCCAGTTTTTTTTCATGTACTTGTTGATGACTTTACTCTCCCACTGGGTGGGGCAGGGTAAAGGTAGGAGAAGTACCAAATGTAAGCAAAAATGAGTATTGTAGTATTTTTGCTTGGAATTAAAAAGACTAAATGTAAAGGCAAAGCATAGGGCAGAAATTGGGTGGCTCAGAGCAATGCAGAAACAAGGAGAGGAAATCTTGAGAGCAAAGACAATATTACTGGAAGGGAAAATACTTTCTATAGAACTGCTTGTTAGCCACAAATCTAATTTTGTTCTCTTAATTGATGAGATTTAATTTTTCTAATGATTTAACTGATTGATTAGTCCCTTAGAGAGTATTAAGAACTGGAACTGTTTGCTTTAATTCAATCTCCATGTCAAATAGGAAAGATAAAATGTGAGTAAACAGTTCCATGTGCACAAATGTATGGTGCCTTACATCATTGTCTGGATACACTGAAGTCAGTAAAGCATTCTACCTTGCTGTTCTTTCAGAATTCTAACCTTTATGGCAATTTTTTACAATGTAAAAAATCCTTTCCCAAGCATGGAGAACATTTGATATTCATGCAAACTGAAGCTTTTAAGGTAATAATGTTAATTCGTGCCTGTTGCCCAACTTAATTGCATTTTAGTTTGGGTGGTTTTGTTTTAGGATTCAGAATCTATTCCATATCATATTTCTGCATATTGAATTAAATGCATTAAGCTATTATCCCAAATCGCGCATTCTGGAAGGTTAAAGCTCTCTTTCCTGTAGTGTGTGCTACTGGAGATGACTGTAAGTCTGGGAAAAGGAATCCAAGTTAACAATGATGTTGTTATCAGATAGGGACTGCAATCTCCTGGGGTATTATGGCAAAGCTGTATTTGAGTTCCTGAGGGAATGTTTGCTTTTGTTCTGTTGATCAACTCATAACCCGTGCTCACCTGATTTCTACTGGTGAGGGGTTTCATGTGCCTACAGATTTTTCAGATGTATTTCTTACACTGAAATATCCAATACCTATGAATTCTTCCTTTCAAACAGTGAATTCTTTGTCTGTACTCTTGGTCAAGAACTCAGGCACATGACTAAAATCTCAATAAAATGAATTTAGAAAACATGAGATTCCTGTGCCTGCTTTTAAAGGTTAAACACCATCCTATAATCAAAGCTGCTCAGGCTGCATCAGCTCAGCTGTGCTTAGAGCTGTTTATTCTGATCCTTGTTCCCTGGACTTTGTGTAAACTACTGTTGGCATTAGTGTGTAACCAATATGCAGAGATGCAATATGAGATATGCAGTAGGAGTAAATTTTTATATTAAACTAATATCTTTGGATTTTTATCTGAGCTTTGCTTGGTTTTTCCCTCAGCATGTGCTAGCTGTATTTGTAGCTGTTTGCAATGGACACACTTCATACACTGCATTCATGAATCTGACTGTAATTGCTTGGTTCATTTCTCATACCATGCTTCTTCAAAAGAAGAAACAAACTTCATGGTGTTCCCATCCTCATGTCCATGGCACCAGCTGATGTACCAGATCTTTTATTTCTTATGGTGCAAAGGTATTCTTACTTTATCCTTTGCCCTTCTCTCAATTTATTTGTGCTGACTATCAGCAGAGCCGATTAGTTACATGACACAAGCACAGATGCTGTGCTTAATCATGCGTTCAGTTGGAACTTTCTTATTTGTAGGTGTGCTATGAAGAAGAAATTACTACTTTCATGCAGCATAACCAATCCCTGGCTAATTTCTCCTATCATGACTTCAAGTAACGATCTGTGTTCTCTTCACAGTGGTGCTGCCTTGCGCTATGTTCAGGATCCACTGTCATTCATAATACAACAGAGGTGTAATTGTAGAATGATAAAGATATGGAAGCTTCCACTTTGAACTTCCCTAGATTACAGAATCAATACCTTTAGGCTGTTTCTGACATATTTAAATTTTCTTTCTCTTTTTTTTTTTTTTTTTTTTTTTGTCTAGAGCTCACGTTTCATTTTGTGCCTTCTCAAGACATAGGGTAATTTAACAGGCTTTTTAGAAACGAATTGTCACTTACACGTATGAGTTACTTGACTGTTCCCTTGTCATTCCTTACCCTAGCTACCTGCAATGTCAGTCTTCTATTTGCAGTATGTCTTTATAGTTCAGTGTGATTCTCATATTAATGAGGAACACTCAGTCTTTGCTTTTTTGTTGTTGTTGTTTCTTTTTGATTTAAAAGGAATGGTTCATGGTAGTGTTAGGGGAAGGGGTAGAGTCACTGTTCTTCACCTCTTAAATTTTTCTTAAACAGGTCTCAGAAACATGTGGGATAGCTCAGAGTTCCAGACCAGACATGAAGTCATTATAATTTGATCTCTTCTTACTTTCTCTCATGATTACCTTATTATCTGAATTACCTTGGGAATGCTCACTTTTCTTTCCTATCGTCATAGCCCATGTTGTCATAGTCCATGTTCACCTATTACCTGCTGGTGATGGTTTTCACAAGCTTTTAGATTTTCAGAATTCAAACTGAAATGGAAGAGTCAAGCTCCCTTTATGCGATGAGAAAGAAAGTTTCATAGGGTCTTGGACTACATGAAATCCCACTACAGAAACATTCGGCAACATTTAGAAAGCTAGAGAGTTAACAATATGCCTCAGGTCTGTCTGGATGGACCAGTTTTTAACCAAGCCTGATTCCAGTGCAGTGTAGTGTTTGCGCAGCCAGAGGCACAGCCTGCCGCTGTAACAGACCTGAAGATGCCCTGTGGCAGTTGGCAGTGTGCTTTGTTTCGCAGCACCATGCCAGGGCCACAGCGAGCTCCCTGCTGGTCCTGGGAGGCTGCAACCCTTCTCTTAAGCCCTCTAAATGCTTCTCCATTTTTCACTTTGGAATCATTAACACTTAACCCTGTCGGGCAGTCAATGAAGGCTGCACACCAGCTGAAGTGCTCTGAATGTGTTGGCTCTGTATTCTGCGTTTGGTTTTCGGTCTTTGGTTAAGTAAGTTGTCCTGTAAATTGGCAAGTGGAAGTGAACAAAAAGCTTAAAATGTCCATTTATTACCAAATTGATGGGATTAGTTGGACAAATGCAAGTCATTTCTCTGGAAGAACAATGCTTTCTTCCCACTTGTCCCGCATAACTATTATCTACCTTTTTTAGGTTTGACTTGTTCGTGCTCTTTAGTGTGTGGACATGTAGTTATCCCAAGAATGCCATATGTACAAAGCCCGATGTGCTGCATTTCTGCAGTTAGCCCTCTTCTTTCAGTAGGTTCATGCGGGTAGGTCTGTGGTGACCTCACTCAATTTGCACCCTAGTATCTGTTCTACTCAGGGATCAAAGAAGAAAAACTTGAAGCAGAAGATTCTTGAGTTTTGGACAGATCAGATAGCACTGCCAAGTTGCTGACCAGTCTTTAAAATCAAGGCAATTTTGGAAATGCACAATGTTGATACCATCGTTTCATTTGTCTTAATTACAGCAGAGGAAAAGACAAAAGCTCTGCAGCAAACACTGTCTTAGAGCCTTTTGTTAGTCAGTAATAACAGAGAATTTTTCCAATAGCTTATCAAACCTAAAAGCAATGATGTAAAAAGAATTGGAGAAGTATTGCTTGGATTAGAACTTCATTACAGTTATTGAATGTTACTAGTGCAAAGCATCCAAATAAAGATGTCTTTTATTACCATATGCTGACACACAGTGGGCATTGTATGCCTGTTATATCTAGGACATTGGTGGCTCATGAAGAAAGAACCACAGAAAACAGAACCATATGTTGGCAACTTGCATATAGTGGGGAAAAAAAAAAAAAAGTTCATTTCTTTTCGTGCATTGAAGATTCCTTGGGGCTAGGATGGAGTTTTTTGCTTGGTTGGTGGGTTTTTTTTTATTTCGTTTTGTTGGGTTGGTTGTAGTTTTTTTTCTGTTTGTTTGTTTGTTTTGAGTTTTGTGTTTGAGTATTGGGTTTATTTTGTTTGTTTGGTTGGGGTTTTTGGGTGATGGTGTTCCCAGGCTGACCACAAGCAGAGCACAGGATGGTTTTGGCTGAACGGAATTAAAAAAAACAAGAAGTAACTCTAGGGCAATGTTCTAGTTTGTAACCAGTCCTTATCTTCAGTTCTTATCTAGCCAATAGCATAATTCTTATTTCACAAATGACTTAGTTTAATAGCAAATTTGTCTGATTTATTTTTCAGCAAGTTAAACGAAAGTATGTAAGAAATTTATATTTGATAAAAAGAGTGTCCATAAATTCGATCTACAGGGTTTTGCATACATACAGCTATTCAAAACTATGGCAATTCTCCCTTGTGTCTTCAGAATCTACCAGAAGGTTTCAAGGTGTGTTCCTAAATTGCGGATAAAATTGAATGTGTAACTTCAACAGATAAATATTTTCCCTCCATGGCTTGATTTACGAAGTGAGGGTGGTGTCATGCCTTTCCATTGTTTGCATTCAGCACTCAGGTGGTCATGGCATTTGCTGATGATGGGGAAGCTGACATTCAGGTTTTCTGAGGACAGAACTTGAACTTGGGTTGCTCGTAGCCCATGGGACCCTAAATCCGTGGTTCACATCAGGCAGGGGAGCCTGGGCCTCTCACACTGGAGATGAGGGCACTGAAGCAGTCGAAGACAGCTGTGCTCTCTGCCTGCTGTGAATGCGTGGGAGGTCTAGCTCTTTTCTGTGGCTGCTCTCATTAACCTGTGTTCCATTTGGACATGTTTGCCATGTTTTTCTTGATTCAGAATGAATCAAGGCCTTTTGTCCCTCATCTAAGAGGAATAAAATAATCCCCACTGCATTGTAGCTGAATTTGATCTCAGTCTTTATTTAATACAAATGCTTGGGTTTGGTGGCTAAACCAAAATACTAACCATGCTCAGGGGCCCTGCCTGAAACCCTCCCTCTTGCTCACAAAAGAGGCGTGACCTAAGCAGAGGACAGGAGGAGTCTGGGAATGGGGAATGGGAAGTCATTCTGCAAAGCGTGATAACTCTAGTAACTACAGTACCATCGTTCTTTGTGTCTCAGTGTGAGGTTGTACTGAGCGATGTGCAAAAATAACAGAAACAACAAGCCAGAAAGACCTTGCTGGCCGAAAATACAGAGAATACTGTGAAAGCCATCATGGTAAATTATTCCAGTTATTACATAGCACCAACCTCTTTTTTATTATTGGCCTCAGAAAATGACATGTTTTGTTGTATTATCAGCACAATATTCTCCCAGCTGTGTTTAGCTGCTTATATAGCATCATAAACCTCATGCAAGAACTTGTCTGGCCTCCAACCTCTTAAGGGGATGACTTTCTCCAGGGAAACTGCCTTCTCTCTAGGAAGGACCGCTGCAGGGTCAGGGGCTGAACTGGCAGTCTGGGCAGACCCTAAACAGAACAAGCAGGGAAAGCTTTGGACACATCTGCCTTTCCCATCAGGTGTAGGGTTCATTTATTGATGCCAGCTTATTTGCAAACGTTTTCTTGTGTGAGAACAAGAGTCATTGTCACCAATAATTTACTGCTGCTTTCCAATATTTCAGTCAGCAGCCAATCCATTTTATAGCAATTCTGTGTGAAGAAGTGCAATTTAAGGCATCCAAAAATTTCTGCTTTTATAGCATATGGAGAGATTTGTAAATGTAATTTTTTAGTGGGTGTTTGCAGAAGCCATACCAACCAGAGGATGCTTATGGATGTTTTCTGGGCCATTTCTTCCACAAAACCCTGCTTTGGATTGCAGCTAGTTGCAGAAAGAAGCTTAATTCTGTTTGGTACATATTTATTGCAAATTTTGTTAGCAGAAAAACTCTTGTCCTTCAAGTAACAAAGGAAGGCATGCCTACGGAATTTTGGAATTATTTTCATCCCAGAAGAACAGAGAAATTTGCTCAAAATCATATTCAATATAGAACCCAAGCTGAATTTCCCAACTCGTGGTTCTCTGTTCTACTTATTACCTGCTATTTTCATGCATATCAATGAAATACAGGCAGCTTTAAAGACTATTGGATTGGAGGGAAAGAAAAAGCATTTGCAGTCTCTGTGAAACTTTGCATTTTCAACATGCTTGCTTCGCTGAAAATAATCCATATTGATTATAAAGCTTCAAGAAGTTCTGCAGATAGATGTTGAGAACGCTGTGCTGTTTGCATTATTAAATGCAAGGAGAAACTGCCACTGATTTCAGCAGCTTCTGGATGAGTCCCATATTTGCCAACTTGTAAAAATGCTGTCAATATAGATTTTAAGTTATGACTGGAGAAATTTCATTTTGACAACCCAACTGGCAAAAACTTTAACACAACTATTTATGCACTTGTTAATTTATGAAATATATTCTGCAAACTCAACAACTTGATCATTCTTTACTTATTTATGGAAATCCTAACTTTCTGTATGATGAAAAGGTGTTTTCAAGGCTTTAATTTCTGGTAGTTTTCCCTCTATCAATCTTGAATGTTTTGCAAGCATTATACCCAAAGCACAGAGCATGCCAGAAATACAAAAATATTCCTAAATTGTCTTGTTAGTAAGTTACTTCTTAGAATACCCTTAAAATACAAGTGCAGAGTTTTAACTGAGGAGGTGTTTGTTTTCAAATATCAGAAGGCAAAGAGCGTTCTGTTTGGCTTTCCCCCTGCCTTTAAGTAGTATGCTTATTTTTAAGGGATCTCTCATTCTTTAGTGAACTGATTTTGTCAACAAAAGTGAAACAGATTGAAATGCTCTTATAACTCCCAGTCTGAGGGAAGTGATAATAGCTTCAGGAACACTGTGGTTCTGAATATACCAGGGAGAAAAATAATCAAAACAGGATCAAAAACAGAATGAGTAATTGTGTGTCCATTTTCCCTTGGAATTTATATAGCACGTATTTATTTAATCTCTTTCACATATGTCCTATTCATTAACAATTAACTGTACCGTTAATTAACTGCTATAGTTCTATGCTTGGACTAAGTTGTGCCTGATCACTTTCTGATATGATTCCACTAGCTTCAGATGGAATGCCGCCTGAGCTGAGTTCGTCCATTTCTAGCACCTTCCACCATTGTCTCCTGTATAATTACTCTGAGGACGTAGCTACTGCAGAATGTAGAAACCTACCCTGGAGGCAATAACTTTCATAGGAATACTGTCTTCCAAAAGTGTCAACTGCCTTTGAATGTTCAAGGTTTTTTTGAATCAACAGGCTTAATTAACAAAGTAAGTCAATGTCCTCCGCTGTTTCTGTAGGTATGTGTTTGTGCTGGTAACTCAACATAACAGCTAATCAGCTGTAACCTCATTAAGACCATGTTTTATGAATACTTCTAATACCAAAAAAAAACCCACTTTCCCGCTCTAGGTTTTTTTTTTCCTATTTGTTCCATAATTGTTATTTTGTTGTATTTATTTTATTTTATTTTTTATTTTTATTTAATTTTAATTTTAATTTATTTTAATTTTATTTTGTCTTATATAGGAGAAAAGGTGTTTGCCAGTTGTCCTCTAGTCTTATTGAAGATCTTTCTTTGACTCTGTCCAAGCCAAACAATGGTGTTCTTAGGCTGATGCACAGCTCAGCTGGGAAGCTTGGTCAGGCCACGTGTATTGTCAGCACCAATACCGTCCTCCATCCTACAGGTGCCAGTCCACACCAGGTAAGAATCTGTTCCACACATTTATCTCCACCTTAATGCCTCATGATGTAAATTAGCAGAGTTAACAGTTAACAGTGTGGGGCGGGGGCAGAATCTGTGCTTAGAATCTCCCGAATTTCATCTACAGCACCACATCCATTGCACTATAAATCCCTCTATGACTGTTGGATGTTTTCTCTCCCATTATCTAAGACCAAATTGCTGCCTAATTACCTCACCTCCGTACTGCAAGTAGTGTATTTTTGAAACACCGTAGAAATTCCCTTTGACGCTGCGATTTGTGCGTTACAGACATCAGACTGCTAATAAATGTCCCAGAAGCATGCCCGTACCCCTGACACCCTACAAACAGATGGATTTATGCCCCCTGCCCCACACAGGTGGCCGAGTCCATCAGCAGGAGCCTCGCCCTGCAGACAGCTCTGCCTTCCACCACCGCCCTGTGGGTCACTCCTTTGGCAGGGCTGCCGTGTTCCTCAGCACCTTCCCGCAGGCTCCAACTGGATGGGAGCTTTGTGCTGGGGCTGGAGCCAGCTCGGGTGGGATCTGCAGCCAGAGGAAGAACCTCCTGTGCTGGGCATACCAGCGTGTCCTCGGGGCGGGATGGCCCAGAGCGGTGTGCCAGGGCGGCCTGGCAGTCACAGGCTGTGCCTCAGGCAAGTACCAGGGCTATTTTAGACTTCACTTGAACACGTTTCCAGAGATAATATTCTCACTCTCACAGCTTGCTGCAGAAGCTTCTCTTAATGGCCTGCGTAGTAGTTTACCAAGAGATGGAAAATGAATTGAAACAAGAGGGTTTTTAGGTTCTTTTTACCTAAAGTGTCAAACTCTGAGTTTAGGCTCATGTTGGGTCTCGCTGACAGTGGCTGCCCTGAGTCTCCCGCAAACCAAGCACACTCTCTGAGCCACTCGCCAGTGTTCAGTCTTGCTCTCGCAACCTCCGGGCTTCCTGAACAGGTACAAGGAAAAGGAGGAAGAAAATGGCAGACCGTGTGAAATAGCCTTTTCTTTCTCTGCGCAGCCCCAAGTCCTGTATTGTCACCGGTTCTGTAACACCACAAGTGACCACAGGATGCTGCAGAACAAAAAAAAAAAACAAGTCCTCTACCAAGTGCCAGGGGAAAAAACACGCAAACAAAAAACCACCAAATGGACATAGCTCATCCGCCACGTCAACAACATCACATAGCCAGTGCCTGCTCATCCCTTGGCTGCCGGTTTACAGATGACGAGAAATGTGTGTCAGCTCCTTGAGCAGCCCACAGCAAGAGGCAGAATTTCAAGTAAAATGTAAGGTCTTGGTTATCCTTGGTGCAAGGATTTCATCAGCAAGGCATGTTCTGTTTCCCTGAGGCTGGTCATCACAGCAGACTTGCTAATAAATCTGGTCTGAAAGCTATGTATCTGATGTTAAATTTTTGTTTCCTTAGCCCTTTTCCAAGGTTCACAAACTTCCTGCATATCCCAGATGGGGATCTAACCTCTATTTTGCTTTTTCAGGCTTTCTTCATGATTAGTATTATAAAAGTCAAGTAGAAGTGTAATGAAAATCCATCTTTCTGGCATCTGCTCTGGGGGAAAGTAAGTTCATGCAGAGACTAAATTCAGAACTGCCACATGCATGGTAAGTCTAGATAACATAGTTTGCAAAATGATACTGCTCTTCAGACTCAGGATTTGATATCTTTTGCGTGTCTGCCTTTCTGGGTGAGGAGTGCCCTCAGGACTGCTGTAGCAAACCTTCAGATGCCAAAGTCTTTCTTGCCAGCAACCACGTGCTGTATGCAGGTATGTCAACTAATGCTGGTAAAGCATCTTCTTATTGAAAACTGACACGGTACGCTACTAAATCCACTGGTACTTTGGCACTGACAACTGGTTCCTAATGCCTCTGACACTTCCACTGCAGCTAGCATTTATGTGAACCAGGGATACAAATCTAGCTCTGAATTTAAGTCCTTTCACACTATGAGCAAAAAATATGTTTGTGGGAGCCTTAGCGGTGTGATAATATGTATTCATGTTACAGGTATCAGTTGTGTATCCTGGAAAAAAAAGATTTATGGTGTTATTAATAGGCAAATGTAAAGGCATAAAAGTAATAACCTCTGCCATCTTGCAGTACTTCACTAAAAGGGTGAACTGAAAATGTTGATTATAGTGATAGTGAATTTTGTTGACGGCGAGCTCTCTCTTGTTCGGGTATGAAATTCCTAATTTGCAGAAAAGAAATAATTTCCCTTGTAATCTTTTTGTAGGGTCCAAATGATTTCTTAGGCTTGCTGCAGGAATATAGGTCTGGATGAAAATAACAAATAATTTCTTAAAAAAAAAAAAAAAAAAAAATCTATAGACTTATAATTTCTTTGGTGTTCTAATTTCTGTTAAATCCTAAATTCAGCCCCTGGCTATGCACTAGGCCTTTTGCACAATCCCAGGCTGCAGCAGCAGGCACCCAGGTGCTGCTGCCCGTGCCCGCAGGGCATGTTGTGAAGTGTGCCTTTGGGCAGGGCTCCGCAGCTCCTCTCCTCTCCTTTGCTTTTGGTTCTACTATGATCCACTCATTCCCTGAGCTACACAGCTTGTGTGTGGTGTTGCTTCTGTGAACATCAGTATGGTGCAGTACGGCTCTGGTTTGAAAGCCAATAGCCTGTACCTGGGAATTATGGTGTGTTGTGGTTATTTTTTCCTCAAAGGAGGCCTGGCTGAAACAAGATTGGAAATTACTAATCCTACAGTAAATCAGATTATCTCTCTAGGCCACTGGTTTCCACACACGAAGAAGTGGGAGCCATGCAAGGTTTTACACTTGAGGACCCCAGCCAGCAGAGAGGTGCTCAGGTAACCTCGCTGGGATGAACCTTCCTTAAAAACCTTACCTCTGGGTGCAAGTTACAATTAATTTTAAAAATGTATATGCATCTGAAAGGAATAATAATACTCTGAGTTAAATGAAGATAATTCTAAACTTCAAGCAAGTATAGCTGAGCTTTCAGCTAGAGACTGTTCTGATGCCAGAATAAACACACTCTTGGGGTTTTTTTTGGCCTTCCTTTGAAAAATTGGCTACACATACCTAACTGCCAACTTCTGTTGGCTGGGTTAATGTGCCTCTTACAAATACAGACATAACTCAGTCAGTGATTACAATAGACTTTCTTTGTCTTTATATGGTTGTTTCATACTTCTCCACATATAGCTCGACCTGCTCCCAGTGATCTCTTCGTAGATTAAGAAACAAGTTTTGTGTCTCTGGGGACTCTTTGTGATTTCTTAAAATAGTGTGGCACTTACTTTGGTTTTTTTATATTTAAAGGGTACTAAACCCATGACTTTTAGTCAGTTGTTGAAACCTGATATCATCAACTACAAACAATTTTGAAACAGGATTAAAGCAACCACATTTTCACCCTGAGAAATATTTGTTCTTGATCATTGTCCCCTAAGACTGATGCATATTCAGCTTTCAAAAAACATATTATTAAATGAGCAGCAGACCTTCTTTACACTTGGAATAAATCTTTGTCCAAATCTTCACCATATTTAAGCAGGAGGGTGTTTCTATTCCCAAAAGAAAGAGGTTTCTCCAGGACATGCTCTATTAGCGCTGCGTTAGCAGAACAGCTCAGGAAGCTGCTCTGCCTGTATCCCTGCTTTACTGACTTCTCTTTTTAACCAGGACTAATGAATGTCCAAAATGGCATGTGACTGTTAAGCCGTATACAACAGCTCCCTGGATTCTCACTCTCAGCAATTACAAGTACAGCTGAACATTAGTTTTTTCTCCATGGTTAAGAGGAGCTCTGTGGTTACCCCGTCTTTGGCCAATGCAGTGGAGGGAAGGGGAAGAACAGTTAAGGACAAAAAGGGAACAAAGCCAGGTCAGAAAGTACTAAGGGATATTAGTGTAACGTAAGCAGTGCTAGTGTTTGTCACTGGCTGAATTCCACTGAAAACCTAGATGCGTTCTTGTAGCTCACAATCATCTTTTGAATTCAAGACAAATTAGTCAGGAAGTGAGAGAAAATAATTTACTGGCCAAGGAAAAGAGTTAAAATTCTCTGGAGTGAAAACACATCCTTCCATGGTAAGCACCACCTTGCCCTGTTTTATTTTGGAGCGTAGTACAAGCAAGTGCTTTGTTTGCATAGTAGGACAGTGCTGCCAATGTCTCTATTTTTTTATGGTGGTTTTCTGCTGTAAACCAGGTTTATCTTAGGGGAGACCATTTTGTTTCTTCATGGGAAGCATTTCTGGAGAGTAAACAGGATAATGTCCTGAATCTGTAATAGTCTGCGTTATAATACTGACAATTTTTTAGCCAGCCTCAAACTTCATCATCCCTGTGTCAAAATAAGGCATTGGGGTGCCAGGATTGTTGCTGTCATTCATTTTTACTAAGTTGCCTTTTGTCTACCACTTCTTTCTTATTGCAACAGACCTTCTTTCTCCTCAGTATCCTTGACAATAACCTTACAGCCAGTAAAGTGTAGTTACATTTGGACCGTCTGGCACCCCACCTGCTGCAGACCTGGCACTACTGCCAGGATCATTAGCAACACCGAAGTTCCCTGTTTGTAGTCACAAGAGCAGAATTCCCTAATGAGAGCTTAACAGAACAAGAAGACAATGCTGGCTGGGGCATCAGAGGGCAGGCAGGGTTGGGAACGTTAGGGAAAGAAAATGCTGAAGCTGCTTCAGCAGGGGAAGGCAGAAGCCAGAGAAAAGTCTGGCTCCCAGGAGCAGCCCCTGATCAGCGAGAGCTCGCTTGGACTTTCTCTGCTGGCAATGTGCACTGGCTTTCTGTGCTTTCCATAACCTTGTTGGCTAGGGGAAAGGAAAGAGAGGCATTGTGACTTTGGGAACAAGAAGTGACATGTACGCAGGTTGGCTCGGGTTTCTTCAGCAGCCACATTTCAGAGGTTTTTCCTGTGTTTGCTTCTGAACCTGCCCAAACTGCCCTAAGCTGCTGGTCCCTCTCTGTAGGTTATACCTGTAACAGCATCTAGTTTCCTCAAGGACAGAGAAAGTGTGAATAGGAGCCACTGAAGGAGCCCAGGAGGCAAACACCAGCCACAGGAAGGGCATTTCGACACTGAAGTACGGCATGGGTATTTTCTGTGCCTGAAATGGCTGAGTACTTGCCCCAGCTCTGTCCTTCCCTTTCTTTCAGCAATATCATTTACCCCACACTAAAGCATACAAAATAGCTGGCTTAGATAACGTGTTGATATGGCTTATGTTATCTTTTTGACATGGTGAATTAATCCCAGTCAGAGCAACGTTGAGCAGGATGAGGATTTTGGCTTCTGAAACAAAAGCACCACATACAGCTTTCCCGTTCCTAACACCTCAGGCAGAATCAAGCAGGTAGGCATTTGCGTTTGGACAGCAAACAGCTGCTTCTGTTCATTGAATTGGGAGGACCAAAACCTGTGATCAAACTCAAAGTCAGCACTGAGGTTCTGGCTAGCATCCTTCAGCACCCAGCAGTACAGAGGTGGGCTGCATTTGGAACAACACATCACTCTCAGCTTCTGTGTGTTGTGTTGCAGTGCTGTGGTTCCTCTCTGTGTATGAGTTTGTATCACAGCTTCTTACCTACAGTGTGGTCCAGAGCTTGTGTACCACTGTGACCTAAATACTCACTGACAAAGTGTAAGTGAAAATTCAGTGTGTACCAAAACTGCCCAGCGCTGACCCCAGGCCCCATGGTGGCAACTGAGACCTGTGTGGCCAGCACCGGGCAGCACCACAGCTGTTTGAGGGTGGGTCGGTGTTCCCTGTCCCCAGAAGAGCATCTGTTTGCCCACGTAGCAGCCTTTGGGAAAACTTTGGCCACCTGACCTCATGGCTAACAGATCAGCTGTGAGGATTACGCATTTTCCTACAGTTGCTATGAAAGTTTTAAACAACACATGCGTATTTGTGCTAACCAAAATCTGTCTTTTTTGTTTTACTGCTAGTTGAGATTGGAAAAACTAAGCAAATTCTCATGGGACAGAAAGGACTATGTGCCTTTCTGTCAGTTAATGGGTCCCAGGATACTTCTATAGTTAATAGCTAGTAAATATGGAGATGGAATGAAAGCCACAATGTGATTTCCTTTTTGGCAATATTCCTGTTAAAGAAGCTTAAATATGTGTTTAGAGGCAAAATAAAATACTTGCTTGGGTATGGAGGAGAGGAAGGGAAGATTTCTGGTTCATGATTCAGTTTTGGCTGCAGAGTGTTTACATTGTCGCTTATTAAATGTAGAAATAGCACACCTATTTCAGCTGACAGTGGCTTCTGGGAAAATGTGTTGAAACACAAGAAAGTCTTATTATACTGCAGTGGAGTTGTCCTGTATATTTCTGGAAGGCATTAGTGGCAGAATGTAGTTCAAAATGTAAAATAAAAATAAAAATAAAAAAATAAAGTGGGAGGCTGGGAGGTGGATTCCACATTTTGTAAAAGCTTTCATGCAAATGAAGGTTGTTACACAGCTAAGTTTGTAAGTGACACACACAATTCTGGCAAGCGTAGTATTTCTAACATAACCAGGAAAGTGATCTCTGCTTCCTACTGCAGCAGCTTCGAGGCTGCAGAGGCCACAACAAAGGCTTGTGGCTTATTACTATTTCCTCACATGCCTACGTTAGTTGTTGAAGTGTCGCATTACAAAATCAAAGTTTACACACTACTGAGCAACGCAGATGGAATTGAAACAGCGTGCATTTGCTGACATGCTTCGGGCCACGTTACTGCAAGCAGAGGCTCCTCAGCATGCTGGAAGTTTGTGTTGTGGCATTTCCAGATCAGGAGCAGAGGCTGCAATTCACTGCAGGGTTTCAGAGAGCCCAGAAATGTTCTGGTGATGCACAGGCACTGTGTACAAGTCCCTGAGCTGGAGGGGAAGTTTGTCCTGTCAGTCCTGGGAATTAAGCGAGCATTTTTTTACCATAAAAAGAAACACAAAGTTGAACCAGCAATCCTTGTCTACATTAAATGTAAAAAAAAAAAAAAAAAAAAAAAAAAAAAAAAAAAAGACATGGAAAAGCTATCCACTGTTGGCTGTCCTCTGAATTTAATGATAATTGGATTTGAATGTGGTGAGGCTTTGCTAATAGGATAGCAGGAGAAATGTGTGTCACGTACAAGGCATATAGATGAGGACAAGACTGCTATTAGCACTGGCAACAAATGACCTCTTAAAATTTTGGCATTGAAGAAAAACTGACAGGGACTTCCATTTTTGAAAGGCTTGAGGCAGCATTTTCCAGAAGAGGAGCACAAACCAGTAGTGACATGCCTCAGAGTTATCCAGGGTGGACCGGGAACGGGGAGGAAACATACAGGACTTCAGCAGCAGGCAGCAGAATTGCTCTTTTTTTGTGAAGCAAGAGGAGCAGCCTTCACAAGTTTAGGCAGCCCTGCTGCAGCTGAAGGGAAGTGGTTGTCCTGGGCATCCAGACAAATCCTTCCCTAAGATGTGTGCTGGCACAAGCTAAACTGAATGAACAGAAAAGTTTTACCTAGTGTCTGTCTTCACCTTCCCAGCTGTAAAGAAAGGTGTGCACGGTGCACACTCAGGCTCCCTTTGTCGAAGGGCTGCCTCCAGCAGACATTTGAAGCTCAGTGCAGACTAAAATTCCCTGCTGCAGAGCAGGATTTACCTATACCTGGGCTGTGCAGTACTTTCAGCGTCAGCTGCGTATGTGAACAACTCCACTATTGTACTGAGGAAGGAAGGAGAAAAAGGGGCAAGAGAGTACCATTGTGTTCCCATTGCAGCTTCAGTAAGGAAATCTGTTTTTCTGAACAACCTTCATAGCTCTAAATTCATAATAAAAGATTCATTTTGGCATCAAATGCAGACTAAATGAGAAAAGATTCTGCTTTTGATTGCTCAGCCCCATCCTGAGGTCTCCAGCTTAGCCCATCAGACAGTTATTAATTAACATCACACTAGAGTAAATATCTTTATTTAGTAAAACATAAAAAAGGATTAGGCAATCCCTGCTCTGTCAACAATCTAGACTTATCATTAGGGCAATCTTTTGGCTAAAATTCTGTGCTTTTTTTTTTTTGAACTTAAAAGGTACTCAGAGAGGACAGAAACGTGTAGTGAATCTGATCCAAGAGCTGAATTTCATCATCCTCCAGTCAGACATTATCAAAAAGGACCATTTGTATTGGCAGTCCTTCAAGGAGTACCCTCTGCTGGTGCTCAAATCAGGTTACTGCCACAAAAAACCCCAGCTTTATTCTGGATATGGCTTCAAAGTTCGTGGTAACACCAGGAGAAAGACTACTGTTACATTTTAACAAATATCTAAGTTTTTTTCTGCTGTGTTAAACTCAGATAACCAGTGACTGGTAAATGCATGCTTTTAGACATCTGCATGGTAGTAAGCAGATGCAGGTTTGTGATGAAAGTTCCTTTCTTCTGTTCCTTTTGAATGCAACATTTTAGTTTAAAAAAAAAAAGAAAAAGAATTATATCTTTGGACAGTAAAAAATATCTGTTCCATTTCTAGCTAAGCATTATTCAGATGAATTTTAGGAAATCAGCAAACTTTTGAAATTAGCAACAATTTTTTACCTCTTTGTTTGTATTCTACATTTTGCCCATCAATGGAAGGAATGAAAAATGAAAAAAAAAAAAAATTTTTCACAAGCTGTGAACTACTTCCTCAGTTCTGCGCTAGGCAGGTTGCCAGCCACCAGCAGCGTGCGTGATCTCCATTGTGGGCTGCTGCAGACCGCTGCCAGCCGTCTGGCTCGGGCTTAAAAAAAGAAGTGGTGCTGGTTGTTTGGATGTCTTTTACAAAATAAACCTTGTGAGTGAATCACATAAGCAAAACCCCAGCCCCAGCAAATCATGTCAGTATTTAGTTTATCTGCAGTAGTTATTTAGAAATTTGCTTAAGTGAGTGAGGGAGCTGTGCTCTTTTCACACCCTCATTCCGGAATTTCTGCGGCCTCCCCAGATACGTTTCCTTGGGGCTGGGGTGTTTGGGGTGGAGGAGAGGAGATCTGAGATTTTCACCACAATTGTAACAGTAAGAAATGTTCTTCATGCTCCTTTCCTTTTTTGCTTGATATTCTTTGTTGTTTTCCTGTTAATGAAAGTTGAGTGGAAGGTTCCAGGGAGGCTGGCAAGACACACTGGTCATTTCTGGGCCCTGATTCTTGCAGATTCAAAGGTCTGATCCAGGCTGCTGAAAAGAATTAGCAAAGGTGAGTTGCTCTGGGGGGGAGAGGGATCTGCCCTGGAGTCCTGGGGTCTGTCTGGGTGCAGGTTTCTGGCCACGTTGGTCAGGTGGGGGGGTGGTATCAGGTGTGGTACAAACATCACCTTCTGCTTTTCTGAAGAGGAATAATGTAGCAGAGGGAACAAATTATTTTTTTCTATTCTTTTCACACGACAGCTCAAGTGTAAGATTGGAGGTACTGGTGGATGACAATCTGACATGAACCAGCAGTGTGCCTTCACAGCCCAGAAAGCCAACCATATCCTTGTCTGCATCAAAAGAAGCGTGGCCAGCAGAAGGTGATCCTGCCCCTCTGCTCTGCGCTGGTGAGACCCCACCTGGAGTGCTGCATCCAGATGGGGAGTCCTTAGCACAAGAGGGACATGGACCTGTTGGAGCGCATCCAGAGGAGGGCCACAGAAATGATCCGAGGGATGGAACACCTCCACTGTAAGGACAGGCTGAGAGAGTTGGGGCTGTTCAGCCTGCAGAAGAGAAGGCTCCAGCAAGACCTGATAGCGGCCTTTCAGTACCTGAACGGGGGCTACAAGAAAGAAGGGGGCAGACTCTTCAGCAGGGCATGTTGTGATAGGACATGGGGAAATGGTTTCACACTGAGAGAGGGGACATTTAGACTGGATAGAAGGAAAAAGTTTTTTACGGTAAAGGTGGTGAAGCACTGGCACCAGTTGCCCAGAGAGGTGGTGGATGCCCCATCCCTGGAGACCTTCAGGGTCAGGCTGGACAGGGCTCTGAGCAACCTGATCCAGCTGTAGGTGTCCCTGTGCGCTGCAGGGGAGTTGGGCTAGATGGCCTTTAAAGGTCCCTGCCAACTCAAGCAATTCTATGATTCTATGGTTCTGCTGATATGGAAAAACAAACAAACAAACAAAAAACTACCACATACTTGGTGGGTTTTTGGAATAATATGGTACGTATTTAATGTGGCTCTCTAAAGCTGCAAATATTCTTTCTCTGACCTCTCTAGTCTTACTAGTCTTCCTTCCTGAGCAGCAGTTCTGTGAAACATGTCACTTTGTACTGTCACTAGCTGAAAAACAGTTATTCTAAAACTGTCTTCTTTGTGTCTAAAGGCGTTGTGTCTGGCTGTGAAAGCAGCCCTCTGCCCTTGGTCTGCCATGTGCCAGTACTGAACTCAGGCTGTCATCACCCAGGTGTGCCACAGAAGATGCTGACAGGCTGCAGTGCCCTCACTTCTTCAAACTTCCAGAGTCAGAGGGAGGAATGGGCAGAATATTCAACTTTTCAAAAAAGTAGGACATGCAGATGCCTGTGAACTGTCACCCAAGTGGCAGCAGCATGCTATAGCTGGAAAAAAAAGAGCCCACAGACCTCGCAAAGCCTATCTTCGTACGCTCTACAAAGTAAATATTTAAACCAAAGCAGGCCTCTCAAGGGAGTCTGCTCATGTGCAACGTTACATGCACTGACTTCCGTCCCACTGACACAGTGAACACGAGACGTGCCTTTCAGATGGACATGCTCTCATGTTCTGGACTAGCTTAAAATTCAAAAGGTCTTGGTAACCTTTAGTCCTGTGCCCATGATAAGTAATCATCCTCTGCAGTCAGAAGCGGTGGAGGAGCACGCGTATTCTGCATGAATTTACAAACACCACTGAAATTTGGCATCATGGTTGTAGTTGTAGTTATAAGATGAAATAATTTCTTCATTCTTAGTTTTTAAAATCACAGCCTAAAGGTTACATCAACTAAGTATTTTAGCTGTGAAAAGCCATACAGCAAGGCACCCCAGGGCTCACTTGTGATAAATGTTCATTTTTAAAAGTATGTTTAGGTCTTCAAAGAAAAATATATGGAGTTAAATCATCAAACAATCTTCTCACTATAGGTTCTCCTACATGGTGATATTGCTATGTAAAAATATATTTTGTATTTTTTTTTTTCAATTTTCTGATGCCAAAAGAATGTAATGAAAAGCATAGCTAAAAGATGCAACAAGACGTCTGAATCCAGCAGAACATAAGCCTCATTCAGCAATATAGACCAGAAAAGACCATTATTAAAAAGAAATCTAACCTAAACACATTACAGCTTAGACCAGAGGCTTTTCTGAATTAGTTCCTAGTTAAGTGACATGTTGTTTAGAATAGCATCTGATTTCATTTCAAAATTGGCACTGAAGGAGAATTCACCCTAGCAAATTGTTCCAGCCATCCAGTTTACTTAAATCATTTACTATCAGCTCATAGATCTTGTCACATAGGTAAGCTTATGGTCCTTCCATTCTCATATGTATGACCTCCGTGCAGGTACTGACAGGACACAGTCATGTGACCGCAGAACGGTGGGGACCTCACCCAAGCCCCCGCTCAGAGCAGGGCCACCCAGTGCAGGTTGCCCAGGACCATGTCCAGTCCAGGTCTGCATGTCTCCAAGGAGGGAGATTCCAGAACTTCTCTGGGCCACCTCTTCCAGTGTTTGATTACCTCACAGTAAAAAACTTGTGTGCGGGATTTTTTTTTATGTTTAAAGGGAATTTTCTGTTTCTCAGGTTTTGCCCCTGGCTTCTTGTCCTGTCAGTGTCCTGTCACCACAGAGAAGAGCCTGGCTCATTCTTCTTTGTTTCCCTGACCACCATCAGGTATTTATAAATACCCGTACAATGTTCAGTTCATTACCCCCTACGGTCCCATACTCTTTATAGAATGAATTTCTTCCCTCTTAAGTCGCTATAGTCTGGCTGCTTCCATTTTGGAATAATTCCTGACCATTTGCGAATGTTCCTTGATCATTCATCTTGTCAGCTCACACAGGTTAACTTGCATTAGTGGGCTGGCCACTTTACAGTTCACCAGCTCTCAGTCTTCATGGTAAATTTTCATACTTGACTTCAAATAATTTGTATGTGTGGGATTTGCTGAAGCGCTTCCATGGAGGACCATAGTGAATTCACTTTTGGTTTTGCTCTGTAGTCAGAATTCCTATGCAGTGCAACAAGACAGAGCAATGGGCATGGAAAAGAGGCAGACAGGAAGGGACACTGAACGTCCTGATTTGGTCGGATTTAGGAGTTCATAGCAATTTGCAGTTGTTTACTACTCTTGTTTGTTACTTCTTTCTCCAACACTGAGGCAAGAGTAGATTTTACTTGCAAGGTATGGCAAAGGGTTGGTTACTACTTATTAACAGAGCTTTGTTATTCAAAAGAATGATGAAGATCTAAATTAATTGACAGTCTACCCTCAGCTGCACTTTACAATTCATAATGTAGTGCATGAACAAGAACAGCCTATTCTATAAACCTGCTCAGGTTCCATAGATCTATAGACCTTGAATAGCCAGGCCAGTGACTCAAGGCAATCCTGCTAAAAGTTGCAGTAGTTGGGGCTCACAAAAGCCCGCTAAAGTCACGACCAAAGAAGTATGAGTCACGAAGTGTGAGCACCATGACCTTCATCCATGCACTGCGCCTTTACCTGACTGTGCTTTCTGATCAGTGCAAAATTTACAGGGCCTCATATCCCAGGAAAACTTTAGGTATCTCTCATCTGTGTTGTGAACTACTAATATGCAACCTTAGGCCATTGAACTCCACCTGAACCTTATTTATTTTTACTTCTGCAGAGAGGACATGAATTATCCTTCTGACACCAGATCTGAGTAAGTAGATGCACGGCATGTGATCACATCACTTCTATTGCAGGAGGCAGCTGTGGACTTCAGTGCTTCCTCTCGGTATGCATCTGTCTGTTCCTATATATATTGCTGCATGGCAGGGATATGCTTACAAAGGCCATCGTGGTCATGTGGGAAAAGGATCATGTCACTTGGGAATAAGTGCTTAGGAGTGAATTACTCTCAGAGAGTAGAGAGCCCGTGGGGATTCATGGCTGAGCAAAGCTTGCAAGTCTTACCTGAAAAAATTGTATGAGTTGCACATGGACTTCTGTGCTACCTGCAGTAACAACAAAAAGTATAGGGGAGCCCAGAAATGCCCAATATTTTGATTCAGACATAAGCAGAAGGCAGATTTTACAATAGGAGTCTCATTCGGACACAAACAGTGGGTTGGTGCTTCTTGCAGCTGCTTGAGTGAGTCTGATAACACTTCTCCAGAGGCAGGGGCTTTGCTTCCCTGGTGTTTCCTGTGCACAGAGGAGATCCATTGGCAACTGGAGAGCCTGCTCACGAGGATTTGGGGCTGGTTGCTTGATATGGAAGTTCTGTAGCTGGTGCCTTGTGTTGTGCTTTTATTCCTCAGCAGAGTTTGATGGGAAGGGAAGGGGCAGCTCTTTCGTAATGAAAGCAGCAGCGTGTGAAGTTTTTTCTGTGCCGTCAACTATATCTTGAGGAAATGAGGGAACTGAAACTTTCCTGGAAGTCAGACTAAAGGCCTAATACAAAGTGCTGCAATGCTGCTCATTTAGCCAGCTGTCAGGGAAGCCCTTATCATCACCTGTGATGTACTTCAACCAGAAACTCAGCTTAGCAAAAGCAGTGCTTTTGCAGGGCTGGTTCCCACAACTTACAGGGGAAGGTCTTGTTGCTGTCTTTTAACCGGGCATACAAGAAATAACAAATCATTGCTTTGCATGCTGTTACTGGAAGGATGGCAACTGAGAAGGTTGGAAAAGTAGTGTGACAACAGGGAAGGACATTTCAGCAAGAGCTTTTATGGCTCAGGCCTGGAAGAGGGGCAGCAGACTTTAGGTCTCATCGCTGCCTCTAGGAGTGAAGTCCTAGTGCTCTTAGGAGTTGCTCAGTATTCTGCATCTTATCTCACTGATTTATTTCCTCAAAGCTTGCAGGACCACTGGGACATAATTCTTCCAGGTAACCTCTCTGATGACATTCAGTAACAAGGATAAATGGAAGAAAAGGAGAGGGGAAATGCACTGCACCCGGAATCATGGGGGTGGTGGTGACTGAATATGATCAGGTGCAACAGCTGCTCCTAAAAGGGCAAGAATTGATCTCCAAAATACAGAAGGGTTTTATTCAAGCCTGAATGATTTCTATATATTTCTTACCATCTCCCTGAATAGCTGCTAGCTTTTTCTTTCACAATTTCTTTTGTGATGTCCCAGAAGGGAGATTTCAGTTCTACAGTGCTAGCCATTTCTGCAGGTGCTGTGCAGTAGTCAATCCACCTGCAGTCAGCTCAGTAAAAACCGGTTCTCAGTTGTGAGAGAGTTGTCTCCTCTGTACTCATGGAGTTTTTTGCTGCTTTTCACAAGAGATTTGCTGATATTTGTCCCATTTTAAGATAATAATCTGAACTAGTTCATGTTTAAAAAATCCAGAATTCTCCATGTCTTCTGATGGTCTTGAGACGATTTATTTAGTTCTGCCGCAGACAAATAAATTGATCTCTGAAAGAAAGCAAAATGGAGCTTTATTTATTTGCTCAGGGTTCAACTGTACCCATAGCACAATGCATCCCTTCTCTCCAGGGCTGACTAATACCCACTTAATAGCAAGCAGCCTCACAGAGAGCTCTGCAGTAGCACAGCAGCACCAGCAAGTTTTGGCAGGGTTTGCTAATAAACAAAGAGATAGAAACACAAGAAATGCAGCTTGTGGCAAAAGAAGCTGCAAGAGATCAGGGGAAACAAGAAGAAGATTAATTTAATATAGTCAGAAACACTTGGAAGTTGTATGGATGTTATTAAAAGGATAAAAAGCTTTAAAAAGGGAGGGAATAAGGAGAGAAGGCAGCACAAATCACCAGCAAGTCAGCAAAGGTTGTACTGAATTAGCTGTGTACACAAAGCCTCTGCCAGAGGAGGAAAAGAGCAGAATGCAATGTTCTTTCTGGTCAGATTCAGTCTTGAATGGTATTGCAGCAGCACGCATGGATAAAGAAATCTGGACTAGATCCAGTGGCTGTAAAGCAAATACAACGTGATGAGCAGGAATTCATTTTATCGCTGAGACTTGATAAGCTCAGCAACTTTCTCCACACGATCCAGTAATTGCTATCTGCAGAAAATGGCACAGAGTGAATCTCAGTAAACTGAAGCACATGTGATTCATTTGGCTTTGAGAAAGGTGGTCAGTAACTGATACCAGCCTGGGAATCTTGATGACCGCAAAGTGTTTTATATATAGTCCAATAATTTGATTCACGGTGTTTGAATTGTAATTAATTATACCTTTTCCATAACTACAGCAAAATACAAAATTAATTTCTTAGTCATTTTGTTAAAGGCAGTTAGGCAAACTGGTTTTAGTATTTCCAAACACCCTGAAACAAACTTTCTTCAGAAATAGTAGCAATGTAATGAGAAATGAACTTGTGAAAAATAGCTGTGCGTGTCACCAGTAAAATTTACAGCAAAGGCATGATCAACATTTTCATTACTAATGTGATGAAGGTAAGAATTAAATTGCCAAAAGTAATTTATTTTTGGAAAAAAAAAAAATCCACCAGGCAGCAAGACAAGAAAAGATTTGCAAGGCTAATTTTAGCAATCCTGGATTACTTATTAAGAGCCAGGCACTCCAGGCATGGCTGAGCAAGATGTTTTCTATCGCAGCTCTGTGAAACCCTAACCCTCTGCCATACAGCCAAGGGTAACAGCCACTTCTACGCAAATTTGCTATACAACTGTCAACTTTTTGACTGCAAAAACTATGATGCTTGTGTTACCTGGAAGTATCCTACCCACCACTGCTTGACTGGAATTGTATAAGTACTTTCAAATAATTACAGGGTGCTTTATGAATGTATAATTAATAAACTGAGAATAAGGAAGGGGCTGTTTTCACACAGTGAAGCTTATGTACCTGCAGATAGTGTGTTTACACACAGGTGACATGGTTAAACAGAAGAGGAGCAGGTGAAATTTCTACATAATTTTGCCACACGAGTGCTGAATTGAACAGTTTGCAAGTGCCACACACGTACAGCAGCAAATTCCATATTTCTCTGTTTGGAGAGATTCACGTGTATATTTGGTCATGTACATAAAGGCATGAAGCTATTGTTGATCTTGTGGAGTGTGTTTTTTTACCAAGGCATTTAAAAACAGACAAGAAAGGAAAACAATACTATAGTACTTTACAAACTATAGTACTTCAAAATGTCCAGACCAATTTCAGCCAGCCTACCGTTCTCTGCACTGTGCAGAGTGTACAGAGTGCACATTACACCTAAATGGTGTAATGATCTGTCCCAGGACTGCTCAGTTTTAAACATCACAGAATGATGAATTTTAAGATTCACAAAAACAAACAAACAAACAAAGAGACAGTTATGGAGATGGTCACTGGGCCTGAAGAGGTTCTGTGCAGGAAAACTGTTTCTACCGAAGTGTATTACGTAGTTACTTGTCGGCATTGTCATAGATATGTGATATGTACCGTGAGAGTTTATGGTTTCCCCAAGCATTTTGGAGCACTTACCGTACCCATGATCATGTCTTCCCATCGTGACTGAATGCAAATAGATGGTGTTCAAGAAGCAGACAGCATTAAATGGGAACATTTTGCCTTCCATTGATTAGCCAGCATTGCAGCACTGTTTACAATGGGTTTCTGTGTTGCATCTGTTTCTCTCTTACAAAACAAACGTACATGTTTACCATTGAAACTGTTGGGAGCTATATTAAACTAATGTACACTTTAGAAAAATTACTAGTTTTAGAATGATGATGAATATTTAGACCAAGCAGACCATAAACAGCACACTAGAGATTAGGCTGTCTTTATATTAACCCCTCTTCATGTAGAAAATACTGATTTGATAGACTGAGACAGCCATATCCAACAAGCATGTATTTGAGAAAACTGCTGTACAGTCTCCCATGACCAAACTCGCCCCATTTGCATAGCACTCAGCATTTTTTCCTAACTAAATCTACTCATAAGTTCCCCAAAACAATGGTACTACTCATCTAATATTTCCTGTCCTGCAGCACAAAATGGGAATCAAGTTGACCAGAAATCTTGCCAATGAGAAGTTGCTCGCCAAGGTGCCACATCATGCTAAGAGGACAGAGCATTTCATACACTTGCATTAC
This sequence comes from Alectura lathami, assembly GCA_013399715.1. NCBI lineage: Eukaryota > Metazoa > Chordata > Aves > Galliformes > Megapodiidae > Alectura > Alectura lathami. The sequence goes on from VXAV01007616.1 coordinate 30,283, forward strand.
TGTACTTCTTTTTTCTTTTTTTTTTTTTTTCCCCCCTTCTGAGCGAAATTTCTTGGAAATGGAGCAATTTCAAAGAAAATGACACAGCACAGTGCGAGCAATATCAATTGAGGGCTCTGGGTGCACAAATACCTTTGCATCTAGTTTTAGTGACACAGTGTGGGGAAAGGCAGTTCTTTTAGAAGGATTTTTAAAATTGCGTGATGAGGGCACATGAGTGTGACTGAGCTACAATAAGCCTGGCATTTTCTTTCTGATATTCTGATATCCAAATTAAGTTGAACTGTCCTTGGTCTTGTTCTCTGCCTTAGTGTTATAATAGTTTAACAACATTCTTAGCAAATTTACTTAGTAAACCCAGATAAACCCAAACTCCTGCGAACATGTTGGGTCTGGTGGACTGCTGAATCTGTGTTTTCATCAGAACGTTTATTTTGGTGCTTTGCCCATCTGCTAGACCGCTCTTAATACTTTTTAACTTTGCTGCTCATTTGTTACTGCTCTGCACAGAAATCAATGATGGCATCGTATCAATTTGACTATGACTTTTTCTAAATATATCTGGTCTGTATGGGATAAATTCGAGCCGGTGGGTGAAATAATGAATTCTTGAGAGAACTACCCAGAGAGATGTTTCTCTAGAAATGATGAGATTGGTACAGGGTCATACAAAAGTAATTCACTGAATGCTGCTGTCTCACAGGCTCTCTCTTGATTTTCTCTGCAGAGAATGAATGGTTCTTGTGGCACAGTACTTGCTCTTCACATTAATTCACTCTCTTGATAAAAACCAAAAAGTAGAACACCAAAAAGTGCATCTGGAGTTCAAAGGATGCAGAGGATGGACTCCTGTGTAGTGATGTTAGGGATACTTAGGGCAATTTCTTGGAAAGGGAACATACAGGAGAACCAGGGCTCACATGTTTCTACAGCAGATTTCAAAATGAATTCTGCTTTTCCACAGAAACTTGCTAACCTATTTTATGTGCTGCCATCTCTTGCAAAAAAAAAAAAAAAGCTTTGGTAAGCTTTTTGGTCTGTGACTTCTATTGATGACTAATTTTCAGACTAAGTCTGCTTAACTGACAGCCTTCGTATCTGAGCTATGCAATGCTAACTTATGTTGGTGAAATTATTATATAGGCTGGATGCTTTGGGTGCATCTGGACTTGCTGCGGTGAGGAAAGGTTGCAGCCTAGCCCCTTAGTGCTCGCACTGCCCTGTGTGGTCTTCCAAGTAACATTGTCCCGAGGAAAATGGTTTGCAGGTTGAAATCAAGTGGTTGTATTAACCAAAATTGATACCTCCTAGCGCTAGAAATATGAGCTTGGATTTGAGTTCTGACATAAGTGTGTGAAGCCCTCCTCCTCCTGGAAGTGAAGCTGAGGACAGAGTGTTTTTACTGCAGCTCCAGCAAGAGAAACCTCCCACTGAGCACAGGAACTGGGCTGGGGGTAGAGAAAGATATCAAACACTGACACTTCTGATAATTCACCTCAGCTCTTCAATTGTATTGTGGGTTTGGGTTTAGTTTGTTGTTGTTGTTTGTAAAGATTCTTTAGCAGTTCTGAGAGATTAGATGTGACTGCCAGACCCCAGAAGAACACAGAGCACAAAGGGCAGGCTGCAAGGCCTCAGGCCCATCGTTTTGCAAAGATTTAAGGCTAGAAATGCATCTGTCGTCTGACCCTGCAAATAGTTTAAATAGTTCTTCTTCATGCTCTTCATATCTCTGCTTTCAAAACCACAGACTGACCATAGTGTTTGTGCTACAAAGGGGCTTGGCAGAAGGCCTGCGCCCCACTTTCCTCCTCCATCTGTGAACTCTCTTGGCAGCCTCACGTAGCCATGGCACCTAATGGCCTTGCCTGCTGAGTTCTGCCATGCAGACCTGAGTAAGGCTGGGACTCAGGCTGCCCTCAGGAAAGATCTGGAGGACAAGCTACATGGTCAGAAATGTCCACAAATGGGACATTCACCGACTGCCCTGTGACTTCAGAGCAACCCACCCTGCTGCTCAAAGCAGCTCCTCACCTACCTGAGTTCTTACACCAGGGCCAAATCTAGAAGGCACAGAACCGACTTGGTCTACTTCCACCTGCCTTCAGTCTCCCTGAAAATCTCTGGGAAGCTATGTGGGGTACAGTCTCCAGCCTGAGATATAGTCTCTTCCTCATGACCTGATATTCTTGTAAGCTCACTGCTCAATTATCCAGGATAAGGATGAGGTGGGATAATCTAGAGAAAGTAAAAGAATCCTAATAGAAAACATATGTAAATTAGTGTATAAGAACATACTGAGTGTGTTCACCTTTGCCATCAGCTCTCTAAAGAGAAGAGGAAAATCTTTAAACAAAAGTAGGCAAAGCTATGTCTGAGGTGAGCATAGAATGTTTTCTGTTACGAGCTCCATAATATATGCATCAGATGAAGGCAACGCACAATTAATCCACGGTTTGGGTAAGTGTATGCACCTTTCAGATGATGTCACATTTTTTATATTGAAAAGAAAACATTGTTCATTGAAAATGAAGCTGCAAGATTACTTTATAATGAAGTGTAAGACTGTTGGGGTGATCTCCCTGGAAACTTGATTGCTCTGTCTTTATGGTACTGTGTGGTGAAGCGAGTTTATGAATACGTTTTTTGCTACATCGGCATCACCAAAATCAGTATAACACGATTGTGCTTTATTTCTTATTAGGGAAAATATTTTTATGATATCTTGACTGTATTTATAACAAGGTATTTGTATTTACAAATAGAGTTTGGGGAAGTGTTCTACCGTGGATTCTATTTCTAGCCATTGTTAAATGCCCATTGAAACTCTACATACTTGGACAAAACATTTCTTTTTACATTGAATAACTGTTTAAGATCGCTATAGAACTGTTTAAAGTAATTAGCTGCATTTTTTTTCTGGAAAATGCAAATACCATTTGCATTTCAGAGAGGGTTTCTGCCATTCTCCCCATGAAAATCAATTTCCTCTGAGTCCATACAAGTTATCCATGAATCCCCTCGATCTCTTTAGTTGCTACCTCAGGTATTGTCAGAGGTATACAGTAATCTTAGGAATTCACCTTTCATTTGAAAATGAAGGGAGGACCAGAGGTCAAATGACACATTCCTCATTGAAATCTAGTGGGAGATTCATTGCACTGAGGTCCAGATCCAGAAAGGAATTTGGGCATTGAAATCTCTCTGCTCCTAACTCCATTTAGCTGCAGCTTAAGCCTGCAGGCAGGTACAGTCCACAGCAGTTTCAGTTCCACTGTTATATTTCCCAGTTGTCTAGAGTTATGGGACTGTATGTACCCCAGAAGAACACCAATTGTGAAAAATTCCAGCAACTAAGCACCTGCTTCCAGCTCATTCCTATTCCAGATGAGTGGAGGAATACATTACCCCCGGACTGCTTCAGGAACTGCTTGTACATTTTATCCAATGACAATTTAATATAGAAATATATGTGTTCATAGAACAAGGTAAGCCAGGTGAATACTTTTAAACAAAAGCATAGAGGCATTTGGCAGCCTTGCATTGAGTGATTTTTGCAAAGTACAATTCAGTAAAGTGCTAAATAAGTTATTGACAGGAGTAAGGCTTGACATGCTTTCACACTGGGTAATTTGAATGGTTTCCATAACCATGTAGATTTTACAGAGATAGTTTCGAAGTGCCTTATTTCCCCTTAGGAAAAGCACAAGCCATCTCAATTTTGAACTTAGGAAAAAGTTGTTGCAGGATTGAGTCTCATCTGCAGGCTTAGGACCCATCATGTCTGCCGTCACATATGACTTCCTCAGTACGGTCACTGCAGCCATTCTGCTCTTCTCTTTCCCTGTTCAGCATTCAGATCACCTCTTCAGCTTACATTAAAAATCTAGCAATTCCCTTCTGACATGCCTTCGAAATATTGTCAGCATTAAAGAAAATATTTGCAGAATGTAGCATCTTTATACTAAGTAAACAAATAATAAATTGCAATTCTGTAAAATTAGAACATCCATTGAAAATACTGTCTTTATTAGTTGCTGCAAATGCTGTTCAGGGTATTATATAAAACATATTTAGGAGATAAGGAGAGATTATCCACTTGGCCTTACAAAACACTGAGAGGACAGTATGTCATTGCTGTAAAATACTTGATAGGCAAAGTATGTCGGGCATTTCACTCCTTAAACAGGCCACAAACTGGAACAGGAGTTTCTTGGTCTCATGCTGGCCTTTAACTGATTTGTCCCACGCAAAACATTGCACAATCAGTCAGCTTTGTTGTGAAAGGTAGACCAGAGGGGGAGGTGCGGACAGACGAGGTCAGTGTGCTGGCAGGGCTGCAGACTCCCATGTAGGGCACATCAGCCGGCTCTGTGCGTGCCAGTTCAGTGATGTTCCACCTTCAGTCTCATAAATAGCTACCCCCATCCATATCAGTTTTAAAAGAAATTAAAGTAGTTAGATCTTTGAATAAATGTCTTTGACTTTAGCTTACATTGCTAATTACTGCAATTTATAACAAACATTAACTAAGCCAATCACACAATTAACTGCTGGTTCCTTTTACGATATTGGTATCCAGTGCTGTTTTGCTCTTGTTTTAATGAATATGGCAGCTTAACCCCACAGTGGATTCACTATATATGTTCAGTCTGTTTTGTTCAGACAGCAGACTTTAACTCTGCAGTTAGAATGACATCAGCACGGCATGACTCTGGTACCTTCTTGGCCATCTGCCTCCACCTCCTTCAGAGCAAGTAATAAGCCAGAAACACATGAGAACTGGCAGTGATTAAAAATGCAGAACAACTGGAGAACAAGGTTTAATTGCTAGTGCCTCAGTGTGCCAGGATAATACTATGAGCACTGACTCATCAGAATAAACTAATTTCTGACTACAGTGCTGTGTTTTTTGAGAATTGAGAGAAGAATGGTTGAAAGGATGGTCAAATGTGAAATTGCTCATAGCGTTTAGGAACCATCCCTACACTTCCATAGCGCTTTGATTTGCAGCCTGTAAGTATAATGCACCAGCATATTTCTGGCTACAACAGAAAGCCTTTAGGAATAACTCTCTGTTCATGATGGCCTGTGACTGTGCAGCCTGGAGCTGATGACTCAGGTGTGATGACTTCCAGAGATATTGCCAATGAAGTGTTTTGCTGAATCACCTTCAATTCCATCCCCGCTGTCTTTCCTACAGATGGACTGTAATTACGGCTGACTCACAGCAGCAGATGCATTCTGTGAATTTCAGGCAGGATATAAGGTGAGAATGGCTTCATTGCAGGTGTGGGAATCTGGGAAGTGTTTAAGAAAATATTGTATGGAGCCTGGGAATGGAGGCAAACAAGGTGGTAGAACGGCTATTGCCTGACCTGCCAATTAAAAGAAAGGGGCTATTCAAGAGGAAAGTAAACTATTTGCATTGTATCCAGAGTAGGGTGGGAAATCCAGCTGGTTAGTCCAGGCATGAAAATCAAAAGTAGATCCTCCTGCTCCAGAAGCAGTCTCTGCACTGAAAATACATTTACTAATTATGTTTAAAATATTAAACTAGCCTGCAAAAACATGAAAATAGGTGAAATGATTTAGGTTGGCCACACATTTGTTTTAGATCAGCCAAACCTTTACACCTCCATCTTCTACTCCACTTCTTGCTAAAGTAAATATAAATCTGATTTGTAGCCCTGGCCTTTGCTGAATGAAAGGAGTAAGAACCCCGTGAAAATAGAGAGGGATAAAAATACACGTATTTCTCGGTTATGTTTCCAAATCAGCAAAATTAGCCGGAGGCATTCAGCACTCATATCCCTATTGCTGGTCCATGTGTCAAATGTAGGAGTAAAATAGCTGTTTAAGAGGAAGCAGATGCTGGCAGTGCAACTATTTCAGTGTCTTCTTAGAGCAGAGGAACCCTTCCTTTAACAGACTGGGCTGCAGCACAGCCCTCACTGACCTAGCCATCCCCTAACCCTTGTCTGGTGCTTGGCAGCCAGTGTGGGAATCAAGCATTAAGAACCGGATGGTGGAAAACATCCAGGGACTCTAGTCCACATTCTTTCATTTCTCCCTTTTGTACTGCTTGCCAGTTTGGGAGGCAGTCACACACGTCCCCAATTTATTGAAGGATAGAGACACTTAATTTGAACCATTATGTGAAGGGAAATCCACACTGTCTGGGGAAACCATGTGGGCTTACAGTGTTGAAAAGGAGTGCCCTTTGGAGAACAACAGCTTAGGTAAGATGCTTAAACATAATGGCCAGAGTCACTCCTGCAGGACTGGCAGTAGTTCAGGAGGAATCACCCTGCAGAGCCCTCCCCAGCAGCAATGTCAGACAGAGCCCCCTGTGTAGTCGCAAAACCAGCAAACTCACAGTAACATCAAAGATTAGTTGCAGGAGGCTGGAATTTAGAGAGTAATTGAGAAGAATACATTGCAAACAGCTGCGCAGAGTTGTCTCTGTAAAAAAGCACAAATAAACACAAAATGCTGCAGAGGCTCATGTGCTGTCATACACAAACTCATGACTCAGAGCACGAAAAGCAAGAAGATGCTCTGTCAAAAAATTGAAACCATGGATGAAAATATGGCCACCACTGTCTCAAGATTATTTTAAACCAGTGGCAGTGGCAAATGTCCCTGTGGCACGTAAGCGGTGTGTTCCATGCCTGTGAGTTATACTGCTCTACTTAGCAAAAAAACAGTATAAAAATAAAGGTAAACTATTAGGAATTTATGCTGGTTTTCACTCTTGCAGGTGAGGCGGTAGCCCTGCTGTCTGAGCAGAGTTTCAAAAGTGTGATGGGAGAGCATTTTTGTAAATACAGCTATGCCTTGAGGGTTTAAAAAACACTCAGTAAACAAGAGGAATGGAAAAACGGTAGAATGGTGTCTGGAAAATGTCCATCCGCCACGTCAGAAAGTGACATCTGGAGCTGTTAGTACAGTTGCATTAGGAGCAGAAAAAATGCACTTCCCATTCTCCTTATAGTTTTTAAGATTCTTAGCTTGGTGCATCAGAATGATCCTCTTCCTTTACTTTCTTTTGTCAAACCATTTTGACTGCTAACAACTGCAGTTACCAACCGACCTGTAATCCAGTCCTTTTCCTGGCCAAAAGGGCTACAGACAAAAGCACATCCCTCTTTTCTCCTGAAATAACATCCCAGCGGGTTTCTGTGCCAGATAACACACGGCAACGAGCATCCAGCAGGGCTCGTAGCTCCGGGGGCACACTGTCTCCCTCACCTCTGGCTGCAGCCTTGCCCCAGTGGCTCTGAACCCAGCTCAGATACATGCCCCCGGCACTTGTATGGAGCCAGGAGGAGCTGGATGTGAGCTGTAGCACCTGATAAGTATGATGTGATTACTGAATTGAGCCTTGTTTCTCTTTTTCCTCCTCCCTCTGTGAATGAGAACTGAAGTGCAGGGAGGAGGAATCCAGCACAGCCTCCACAGTCAGCTAGCTGCTCGAGGCCATGACTGCATGCACCTGAAACTGCACTTGCCCAGAGATTAGCTTTGTGGCATTTGTGTGTCAATTTGTATTTAAGAAGTAGCATGATTTTCACTGGGTAGAATAAAATGCAATGTTATTTATGTAACTGATGTTGCCAATAAGATGATATATTTGACATTTGCAGTTCACTGAAAGTATCAAAATAATATGTTTTATGTAATTACTAGCTAGAATGAAAAATTCTAGCTATTAGTTCTAGCTAGAACTTGACTAGTTAAGCTCTTTGGTCAAGCTGCTTGTGGATTTTGGAATGGAGGCTCTGAGTTTCCGCACATGGTCAGCACAGACTGTGGTGCCCCACTGCTCTCTCTTCCAGCTGAGTGGGCCCTACAGGTAGCCAGAAACACCTCACACCTGCACCAGTCCTCTCTTCCTCTAACAAGGTCAGTGCTGCACTCAGTGCAGCCTAAGGGATTTCCTACAACCTCTTTCCCATTAACATCCAAGCTGCTATGAGTGGGAGTATGAATACTGCCCTGCCAGACCCCTGACTTACACAAGCAACGGTGCAGATTGATTATTTTTTTTAGAGGAAGGGTAAGTTTTTATTTACCTTGTTCATTTTCTACATGCAAAGGCAGCAAGCACTCCTGGGACATCTCTAAGACAACAAAAATGAAAACTATCCAGTATTTTCTCTACTGATTTCTTCAGTGGTGCTTCAGACTTACGGTTTCATGTGAACCAATGTAAAAAGTTGGGCAGCTGGTCCCAGTGCAGCTAGGATGCTGAGATAAGGGCCTGTGACACCTCTCTTATTTCTCTCAGTGGAGGAGAGGTTTGATCTGGAGGAGGATGAATGCCATTCAGTCATTCAGCAAATAATTACCATGGGTACCACACAAGAAGCATTTGCTACTCCCATTTTCTCAGCTGCTGCTAATGCAGCACTCAGCTGCATTCCCACCATTCCCAGGCTGACATGAAGCCTAGAGAAGATTGACTGACTTCAGAAGTAACACCTATCCCTTAAGTATCATTTTTATCTTCTGCTGGTAGGAGTGGTTCTTGGTTCTTGTCTGGAGGACCTATGGGTCTTTCTAACTCTTTCCATCTCAGTTTCTGGGGTCTCCTTCCCACTAACAGATGGTTCCTGCGTGGTGGGATTATACACCTGCCCTAGTGTCCTTCCTGAAGAAGATGATGATGGACATCTGAAAGTGATAAGGTCCAGCAATTTGGACACCCATGGTCTTCCAGAAGACAACACCAGGTAAGAAAGGTTATAGCCTGAAAACAAAAACAGAAGCAACAACAAAAAAACCTCTAGGGAACCTCCAGGGATAGGGAAAATAGCTTAGAATTTAGCCTTTCCTGGCTTCCCTATGCAAAGCAAAGGGTGAATGGTTTTGCTGGTGCAGCTGCTGAGGTGGTAGTTACAGACAGGGAGACTGTGTGCTGGTCCTTACTCTGCACCACTGAGGGCAAAAGGAGGCTGGGATTCTTCCAAGGGAGCAATGAAGCTGGGCAGAATGTTTGACAAGCTCTTGTGTCACTCACCTTCACCGAGCCTAAATGGAGTGTTTGAAGGGAATCGATACTTGACATCTGATTGTCACCAGAACACAAAATTACCTTTAGTTGTACCCGTCTAACTCTGCAGCTCCTGCCTGTTTTTGCAGTGTGTGGCCTTAACGTTTTATGGGCGGGGGGAGATCAGTCAGTGGCTGTGGCTGTACAGAGCGGTTAAAGAGGTCTGTGCTGTAATGTGGATGTCTTGATCTGACCAAAACTGACTGCCATGAGGAATGTAATTAGCTCTACTGAGAAATAGAGCTGGTTTTTCTGTTTGTTTTGGTTTTGTAGTTGTTTCTGTAAATCTACAGAGCTTATTTTTATTCTAACTGTGAGGCAGCTGGATGCTTTCAGAACCTGTCTCCTGGTTATATGTTGAATTAGCTCCAGGCATGTTGGCTTGCTCTTCTGAGGCCAAGGAAATCGGAGGGAGATTGTGAGTGGGAAGGCAGGAGATAAAAAGGTCTTGTAAAGAAAAACCTTTAAAAAACAAAACAAAAAACCTCACCCTGAGTTTTGTATAATTGTAGTTGATGATACTTGCTGTGCGTTATGAATTCTTCCTCTATTAAAAAGATATTTTCACAAAGGAGTATCAGTAAGACGACATTTAAAGGAAATGCAGGTGTTTGCTCTTGACATTGCAGTTCCCTGGACTTGACCTCACGGTTAGCTGTACCTTGTAACTGGGGGAAGAAAAGCTTGCTTGTGGCAGGAGTTGTGCTGTGTGCAGCAGGAGAGGAGAATTGCTGTGTTGGTCCCATTGCCACCTAGTTGAGAGTAGTGCCACCACTATCGTGGTCCAGTGCAAGGTGCAAAATGCTTAAAGGCTAACAGCATCTGAAATGCTATGATGGCCTGAAACATGGAGAGATAGCAGAAGTATTTTTGCAATAAACCTTCTGAAGCAAAACATACAGCTTCTTAAGGGGTTTTACTCTTCCCCGTTTATTTCATTACAGTATAGCAAACTGTAGACCAACTTTTTCTCTTACAGACTTCCACTTTCTGTTTTTCATTTGTTCACGTACTCATTCCTTTCCCCTGATTTAGTTCTGGCTGCTAACTTCTTGTAGCCATAACCTTCCTGACAGTCCTATCAGAAAGCCAAGTCCTGAGCTGTCAAGCAAACTCATACGTGCCCCTACGCTCAAAGCAAGCTGAGGATGGAACACAGATGCAAGAAGACTACTCTGCTTTCAGTGCTCTGCAATGCCTCCAGCATATCATAAATGTATCAGGAACCAAATTAGACTCCAGTGCTCGTGGTGTTTTCTACCCTACTGTTCAAAAGATGCACTCACTGAGACCAGCACTGGACTGCCTGCAGTGAACGCTGCGTAAATAAAAGCCAGTCCTCCTTTACTGGCATGAAGTTTGTCCTTAAGGAGAAAACACCATTCTTCACACAGAGACGTGAAGGCTAACCAGCTTTCTGACTGCTCCAGGAGGGAGATGAGCGAAAGGCGGAGAGTTAGAAGTTTGTAATGTAGGGAGTAGGAGGAGCACAAAAAGATGAACATTTTTAATGGAGGGAGTAACATCCTTGAATAAATTGTTCAGCAAACCGCACCACTGATTCAATCTGCACAGCTGTCATAGGCTTCAAGGACAGTCTGCCAGGGACTACAGAAATGATGGATACATTCCCAAGCCCTGTTGTGCAGGGCACGTGAAGTCAGTTGAGCAATGAAAGATGTGTACTGGGCGGCACTATGTTTTCACAGGTGAAATTGAGGACCATGAAGCCAGACTTTCACCTGAAACTTTCACTTTCACAGCTGAAAGTGGTATTTCTGCCTTCATGAATGTCCAAAAGTCAGACAGGTTCCTATCCCAAAACGGATGAAAAGCTGAAATATCATTTTTTCGTGAAACAAACGGATACATATCCTAGAGAACGGATGTGGGGAGAGGAGTGAAAGCTGTTACTTGTTCTCAAGCACTTACAGGCTATTGCAAAAAGACAGAAATAGCTTCCTCTTCTTGTCTATGCAGAATACAGGTAGTTCGGAACTTAATGTTAATTAGGCTAAGACCTCAGGAGCCTCTTTTAAGGTATGAATAGAAAAGAATAGTTAGGAAGATGTGAAGCATCCATCACTGGAGGGCTGTAAGAGCAGGTTAAGCAAATGCTAGTCAGGAATGGCTGCACTACAGTTGATTCCTGAAACAGGAGGAGAAGCATCTCAAGAGAGGTTTTAGGGCAGCCTTACCTTATTTTTATTTTGGCCTCACTGAAACCTTTCACTCTTTACTACGTTTCATTTTAAGCCTCCTAGGTGTCTGAAAAGGATGGGAGTTGATGCTTTGTGTGTGTATATATACATAAACTTACCATGAAATTTACCATATTACCATTAATTTACCAAATACATCATGGTAATTCATTTGTATATAAATGGATATAATTGAAGAAGATGACATTCACTAACTGCCTGTGAAAATTCCAGTTACGTTCTCAGGAAACCTTGAGATGCAGCAAAAGCATTGCCTCTGCCCTAGGCAACACCATCTTGCAAGGCATCTTTGCAAAGAAGCTGACTTAAAGCTATCCCTTGTTTAAAAGAAGCTGTTTTCTGGTATTTTAAGGTGATTTATGTCTCAGTCAAGTGAAGGACAAGTAAGCATTTGGAGTTAGGATGGTGGTTCACAGAACTTGGCTGGAGGACAAGAAATACTGTTTTTCCTCATAGTAGAAGGGTTCTGCTCCACCCAGTAGCCTTGCCTCTGTTTTGCTTGAGTGAAGTCCCACACTGAGACAGAGGAGCCTTCAAGCCACTCATTACAAATCTCTCTTCGGTTCACTTTTCTTCCTAGAGCAGGGAGGTGCAGTATGTATTATGGCCCAAGAGCCCTGGCACAGAAAGACGCCAAGTAATTTCACCAAGCGCTACATCGCTTTAGTACAGCTTGAGGTAGGTAGATAGAGTTGGACAGAGCTCTGCATCCAGTGCAGCCTTCGCAATGTGGAATCTAAGCTCATTCCCCACTCCACTCACTTGCTGTTAGAGCCATGTTGCCTCTTCCCTTTTTGGAATTGCTCTTCCATAATTAAAACCAGCTTTCTTGCTGACTTTGTGTGCAACAGATTGAACTAGACTGGATCTTGTTGCTGAATTTTCTTAACATGTTGGGAAATCCCATATGAAGCATTTAGGGTGTGTACACAAGTGTTGGCTAGGCTGTTCCTGCTCTGTGCTGGTCTAAACTGGCATCTCGAAGCAGGGGTGTGTCAAACCCCTCTGTTCTCTTGGCACTTGGGGCACAACTGTTTTCTCTACACTAAATAACTGCAAGGGTAGGTCCACACAGCAGTGTCAAAGGTGAAGGACTGGCTTGAAGACAGACATTGTTTTTCAGTGAGCTGTTTGGTACTGCTGGCAGTTGAGCTGGCTCCTGAGTGTAAGTGGAGAAAAACAAAACCTCCCACTGCCCCAGACAGCGGTACAGCTGCAGAGACGGCATTATGAGCTAAGTATCAGGTGAAAGCAAGCTGGAAGAGATTAGGTGCTGCTGTCCAGATGCACCTGGGCATGCATCCTATATGCTATAGTTCAGCAGCTATGTCTGGATGCCAGATCAAGACAGACTCCTGCCAGACAAACTTACCCAAAGAAGGGGAGAATCCCTCAAGGAATTTGTCAAACCAAAATATTCCAATTAAATGTGGTGAGATGCAGTTTTTGAAATGACAACCTGTAAGGTTAATACTCTTGATGACCTCTTATTTAGTGAAGAGTTTGGATTTCATCTTCAGGATAATGTCAGATGTTGTCCTGAGACACCATACCAGAGTCAGTTTTAGCAATAGCTGCTGGCACAGGACAAACTTGCTGTACCTTGTGTCAGAAATGCAGTTGTTTAAAGAAGTAATGAAATGGGCAGATTGAGTCGAATCATTAAGAACCAGGTGTATCAAAATACAATTTATTCTTAAAATGGCTAGTTCACACATATCAGCATGAGTTACATACAGGAAAAAGTGCAATTAGTGGAAGAGACTTATATCACCTTAGTACTTATCTTCTCATTGCATTGCAAATAGCTTCACTCAGGATATTACACTTCATAGCAGTAGGAAAAAATGTGACTTGTATTTTGATATTAATAACCACTTCTGTACAGTTCAGTTATAAGGTGTGCGAGTATTCACACCTGCTGAGTATGTATTGGACAATTCCCCTCAGGAGTCTTGCATGAAAGAAACTGTAAAGACCATCTTTACAGTTTGACAGCTCAGCAAGCTAAATTACAAGCATGTAGATACAAAATATACACTAGTTTAAAAAAAAAAAACTTCAAAAATGAGGTACTGTAAAACAGCAGTTTCCTATGCATGTGCAAGCCTATATTCATTCTAGAAAACAAACTAGCAGCAACCCTGCTTTTTAAAATAAATCAGCTTTCACAAAGTGCAGCTAATTCACTGTCTTCAATATGAAGGACCTCGCCTATGTTACACGCTTTCCAAAAGTTATCTCTAACTTTGCAATAGGGAGCAGGATACTCAACCATCAGATGCTGTAAGAGTAAACCATAGAACGAGTCAAACCATCTAATGCTGCTACAGACTAGGAGGTCTACCAATCACTTGGTCTGTTCTGTGAACTAACCCTCATTTCAGCCTTTACTTTTGGCAGGTACCGTGTCTTTTTATTTTTAAAGGCACATTTTTCTTTTAACAGTAGAAGGTAACCATCTGCCTGATAAGCGAGTAGAATGATGAAGGTAGAAACCAAGGATAGATCTGATCTCAAATGCAAGGTATTTATTATTCACAAGGCCAGTGAGGACAGAGATGCCTTCCCAAAGCAGGGGTCACTTCCACCACTCGCTTTGCATCATTTTCAGTATTCTCCTTTTAATCCCACAGAACTTTTCCTTGTATTGAGAAGACCAGCTTTGAAAAGACAACATCAGGCATTGTGCATCTCCTAGTTATGCAGCACATCTTACCTCTTCCCCTTCTCCCACTTTTCCATTATCCTCTCCAAGATTCCTAACCTGTACTGAAGCCACAAATCCTAGCCATGCAGTCCTACTTGCCGCTGCTACAAGCATGCAGAAGGTCATAGCAAGCCTCTGTCCTGCCAGCACCACCTCCCTCATACCTGCTGCGCTCCTAACAGGCACAAAATGGACTGTGACGTTCTGTTCACATGACATCTCTGTGCACGCACACCCTCACTCACATACATACAGTGGCTACAGCCTGCTAAGATACTTTCACCTCCCGTACTTCCTCACCAGAGTCTCTTGCCTAGTGACTCAGAGACACAGCAGCAGAAAGCAAGCAGCTTACACTTAAGATACAGGCATGCTATTTCTACAGTAGGTGGTATACACATGGGTTTTATCTTGTCTTTCTTTCCAAGGATAAGTTTTGGCTAAGAACTTCAGTAACATAATATGGCTTAAGTCCCACAGACTGCTGAGTTTGAATTTGTACAGACAGCCAACAACACCTGCTGGGTGGTTTGTTGTGTAGTATGTGAACCAGAAAGCTAACACTGTTCTGTTGCCAAACGGAAGAACACTTCCAAGCTAGTGTCTGTCACCAATATGGTGATGAATTTTCAATCCCACCCGAGCTCTGCCACCGGGGAAAGAGGCCATTGGACAGCCTCGGGCTGCCGAGCTGATCAGGCTCTCTCTCCTGTCCTCTCCTTGGAGTCTGAAGAGCTAAGCAGTCTTTCGTGGCAGATGGTATCTGAACGCCATCAGACTTCCACTCCGCATGGAGGATCTTGTAATTCTGCCCCTCGTTATTGTCCCAGAAGGTATGTTCTCCACTTTGGTAAGAAATGCAAAATTCTATTTTCTCTTGAGAGGAAATGGCAGGAGGCAAGTCAATGGTAAATGAGAAGGTATCATTTTCAGAATCACCATAAACATTGTTCATGTATACACACTCAATGTCCCTGTAAGTCTTCCACGTATCGAAGGTGATTCGAACCTGAACCTTCTTCTCAAAGCTCACATTTTTTACTTTCACAGTGCCCGACAGCACCTTCTCTTGTAGGCTGCAGTTCTCCAGACAGACCAAGTTCTTCTGCAGGCGTTTCCTGAAGTCCAGGTAGTCAGCTGAGGGCCGAGGGAAACCCAGAATCAAGTTTGTTTCCTCGTGTAGCTTTAGGGCAGATGTTATATTTTCAAGGCCTATGAGGTCAAACTGGAGGTCCCAGCCAGGGTGCTCCTGGAACTCGGAGAAGGTGTGTATTGCTGTCAGGGACAGCCCCTTGGAGTCTGCAAACACAACACGCTTCTTGGCTCGGGCTGCAGAGTGGCTCCAGTCGTTCTTCTGCGCCTCGGAGTCACGTTTCACGTGGAGACATGGTCTCAGGGGTTTGAATCTGTTAACAAAGTTGTTTCTCTGACAGTCCTCAAGCGGGCTAATGAAACTCTTCAGCGGCGGTGAATGGGCTAAGCAAATTCTCATGGCCACATCCACAGGCATGATGGAGTTTGGCAAGGGTCTTGGATCTAAGACCTGTATCATTCTGAAAAGAGCAGAAAGGCAGCACATCATTATTTGTTACATCAGGGAAAAGCTTGTTAAGAATGCATATTTGCTTTGTCTGCTGTCTTAATTATTCATGGCCTACTCTTTGCACAGCTTTAAATAATGACTGACAGTTCAAGCTAAGGAAATAGATTGAGAATATTTAGTCATTTATTGCTAATTCTGAACTCTTTCAATTCAAACGTAATCTCATTCACTTTTTCCAAACCTCTGAAAAATGGATTTTAGTAACAGCTAATTAAACACATTTTCTTGAAAATACACAAAAGAACATCTAGTATACCAGTATGAACAGTGAAAGTGCTCATCCACTTCAAATTTAGTATCCCTTTTAGAGACTCTTGAGTTGGGTCTTAAAATTCCAGCAAGCTGGATCAGCTGCTTCATCTCTGAGCAGAGAAAGCACTATATTAAGCAAGTTACCTATCCCATTTGAGCATCAGCTGGGATGCTGTGCATCATAATGCAGAATCACCATCCTAGGGCTCTGAACAATCAGAAATGCATTTATTAGCCAATCTGGTTTTGGTTAAACCAGGTGCACAAAAAATGCTGAAATGTTTTCTATGAGCTATCAGCCTAGGTCTAGTTAAAAAAGCTAGTCTAGTCTGCACTGTTAACATTGACTGCTGAGTAAATGGTGAAAAGAATAAAGGAGAGGAAGGAGGACTTCATTTCTTCCTCTCATCATGCTTTGAGAACCATCTTAAAAACATCCTTTGTAATCCCTGTAAAGCCTACAGCAAGCATTCTACAAGAATGCTACAGCTTTATTTGCAAAGATTTATTCCCAGACCTATCTCCCAGATGATGGAAATCACCATAATTTTACAAAACGCTCTGACACATGATTTGAATTTTGGGTGATCCTACATGGAGCCAGGAGTTGGACTCAGTGATCCCTGTGGGTCCCTTCCAGCTCAGGATACTGTATGATTTTAAAACCATTGCCAGTTAGCATGAGTATTTGTGGAAGTGGGCTCCAACTGCAGTGCATCTCTTCTGATAAAGATTCAGTCCTTGCTGGAAGTATGGATTTCTGTTGAGTCATGGGAAGCAAGAGCATTTGCTTTGTCATTTAAACAAATGGCTTTTTCCTTCCCAGTGTTCTTACTAGCATTCCAGAACACTGCCAAAAAAGCAGAATCTGCGCTGACCTCTTAATTCTCTTAGTTACTGGTGTTTGTTTTTTTTTTTTTTTTTTTTTTAAGCTGTGGCAGGATTTACCATAATAGGTAGTAAAGTACCAGCATCAAATTTATCAAGTTTTCTTTGACTTTCAGTAGGAACAGGACTATATTCTCTCCATAGTTTTCATAACCTTAGGCAACTGCTCCTGAGGTTTTTCTACATGAAAATAATAATAATAATAAAAAAAGCACAATTGAACAGCTAGGCTGTTAGAAGAGGCAGAAATGATCTGCCAACAGAAGCTGACTGGGATTCAGCAGTATTCACAGGCACTACACAAGCAGAAGTGCTTCTGCAAGTGCGATAAAATCGCACGAGCACAGTGCACGTTTTGAGGTTTAAACCCCTGAAGGGATGAGGCTCGATTTTATTTCCCCCCCTCTTCGCTTGCTTCCTTTCGCGGGGCTGGAAGCGCCCGCCTAGAACCGAACCGAGCAAAACCAGGAGAAGGCAACGCGGACCCGCAGGCGCCCCGTGGATCGCTTACCTGCTGCAGTGCATAGGGCAGCGCGGCCGCCGGATGCTCTGGAGCCGGCTCCCCGCCGCCGCCGCCGCCTTTATGGGGCGCGGGGCGGCCC
>VXAV01007616.1:47656-57792 GCA_013399715.1 Alectura lathami
GCCGCCCCCTGCGCCTTCGGCCGTTGGTATTGTTTGCGCGGCGGGGTGCCCGCGGCCGCACGGGTCTCCGCCTCGTGCTAAATCGAGACCCCCCCCACACACACACCCGAAGTCGTTTCCAAAAGTACTGAGCTTGAAATAGCTTCGATATTCCTCCCGCTAAAGGCTTGAGCCCTGCTGCGTTGGCTGTCTTTGGCCGAGGGCACTGGCTGTGTTCGAGGTTCTGTGTCTCACAGCGCTGTTTGGAATGGGGAGCCGAGCTGAGCCCTCCTTGTTGCAGGCAGTCTGCCTGCCACCTTCGCATCATCTGGAAAGGAGAGGCAGGAGAGGAGACCTCACAGAGCAGAGGGGAGGGAGGCAGGGCCTCACAGCGGGCTTCAGGTGGGGCTCACTGACAGTGGGCCTGTCTCAGCACCAGGAAAGCAAACGGGTTTGCTGTTGGGGATTGCCAAGTGGATATTGTTTAAGATGTCAAGATGGGGTTTCTTCCTGTCACTGCTTTACCTAGCGGAACTAAAGTAATACTGGGTTGGAATTACAGACTGTCAGCTTTGTTGAAAAGGAGCTGGAGCCCTGCAAGATATGTTGCCAGGGCCTGAAATCTGTCATCCTGAGTTATAACTGTCCTTGACCTCAGTGAAAAAGTACTTTTGGAGGTTTCATCTGAATGGTGCTGCTGGCTGCTCACCTACCACACACAGTGGTCCACGGCTGCTGGAGGCCCTGCTGTACTTCCCACGTTGCAGCTATTATCTAGTTCTAGAGCAAAGGGGCAGAAGCCGGTAGCACACAGCCTCTGCAGCATTACCGCAGTGACACCGTCACTGCTTGCACCTCACCCATGGAAGGCCCGGCATGCAGCCCCCAGGCTGCTAAGCCCGGACCCTGCAGGTGCTGGACATGTGGCAGCCCACGGGCAGCAGCGTGCTGCCATCTGATACCAGCCTCTTCTGGGAGGCTTCCTCCTCACGCAGTAGGCCCGCCCCGAGTTACTGCCCTTCAGAGACCGTGCCCCAGATGCTTACTGGCTTTGTGAGCCTGATGTGGCTTCATGGTTTCACTGTCACCTTCCTGCCGGCCCACCTGCTCTCTCCCAAGGGCAATCCTGCAGTCATACCATACAGCGTGATATTGACTCTGCGAGCTGTTTAGATTTTTTTACCAGTAGATGAGACCATGCACAAATGAATAGCAGGAAGCACTCAGACCTGTGTGAAACAAAGGGGGCTTACAATGATGAATGGATGATACAGGGTTTTTCTGGCTAATCCAAATTATTTTTGTTTACTTGGTTTGTAAATGAAAGGCTGTACTGCTATGCGTGAGAGGTTATTAGGAGACAGCGTGTGAGCACTGGCTGAGGCATGGCAGGAGGCGACAATGTTGCCTCCATTTTGGATTCAGGCTGCACAGAAGCAGAGAAAAAATAGCCTTGAAAGTACTTGCAGGGGAAGGCTCTTCTGTTGACTAATGTGTGGCACACAGACTCCTACACTGCCTCTGTGTGTACAATGAGAGCATTCACAGGAAAGTAAGGGTTCAGTTTCTTAACCGGGACCCTTGGTGACTGAAGTTCCTGCCTTTTGTGCCAGCACCTGACACGAAGTGTCACCCAGATGGAGCCTGAAGAGCTACCTGGGAGGGCAGACAAGGGCTTGGAAAGGTCCTGGCCTGTTCCCTAGTGCCATCTATTGAGCATGACCTTCCGTGGTCCTCCGCGCAAGTCACTCACCTCCTGTCCCTTTCCTTATCTCTTGGTGGCTGCCAGCTCCCTCTCAATGGTGGATGATATTTCCTCATTGTTCGTTTAGGGAAGGTGCCAGCAAACTGTGCTCTTCAAGCCCTGCTAGTTGCAGGGAATGTTCTTCTGAGCTAGAAATGCTTGCTGCTGCCAGGAGCTGAAATTAAGGCCCAAGGCCTCCAAAGGACATAAGCGAACACGAGGCACATGGCTGGCACTTACCAAATGTCCCATATTGACCCATTTTAAAACACTGGAGAGCAACTCTGAAGAAATATCATGAGCTTGTGCTACTGAAGCCTTTGTGGCTGGTGCTCCCCCTGTAGTATCACAGAATTGCTTGGACTGGAAGGGACCTTAAAGCCCATCCAGTCTGACTGCCCTGTCGTGGGCTGGCTGCCACCCACCGGGTCAGGCTGCCCAGGGCCCACCCAGCCTGGCCTTGAGCACCTCCAGGGATGGGGCACCCACAGCTCCTCTGGGCAGCCTCTGCCAGGGCCTCACCACCTCTGAGTAAAAAAAATTTCCTCCTAATGTCTAATCTAAATCTCCCCTCATTCAGTTTTAAACCATTCCCCCTTGTCCTATCTCTGTCAGACCATGTAAAAAGTCACTCCCATCTTGCTTATAAGCTCCCTTTAAATACTGTAAGGCCACAGTGAGGTCTCCCTGGAGCTTCCTCTTCTCCAAGCTGAACAAACCCAGCGCACCCAGCCTTTCTTCATAGGAGAGTTGCCCCAGGCCTCTGAGCATCCTTGTGGCCTCCTCTGGACCCGCTCCAACAACTCCAGGTCTTTTTTGTGCTGGTGGCCCCAGGCCTGGACACAGCACTGCAGGTGGGGCCTCACGAGGGCAGAGGAGAGGGGGACAATCTCCTCCCTCGCCGTCTGGCCACGCCTCTATTGATGCAGCCCAGGAAGCAGCTGGCCTTCCAGGCTGTGAGCACGCAGTGCTGGATCACGTCAAGCCTCACGTCCACCAGAACCCCCAAGTCCTTCTCCGCAGGGCTGCTCTCAAGGAGTTCTTCTCCCAGTCTGCACTCATACCTGGGATTGTCCCGACCCAAGAGCAACACCTTGCACTTGGCCTTGTTGAACTTCTTGGGTTCTCCTAGGCCCACTTTTCAAGCTTGTAGTACCACTGTGCTGCATCCACCGGCACACCCCGCAGCTGGGGCACGCTCTCCACGTGCAGGCCGTAGATGGGATCTGGGGAGTTGTTTTATTCCACACTGATCTGTACTTGAAGCCTGCACACAAGGAGTTGCTCCAAGTGCCCTTTGCTGCATGCATTTCTAGTACTGTGGAACAGCTTGCTGTATTGTTTGCCACTATAAAACATTTTGTACTTGTTGCATTGAAATACCTCTTTTCCCTGGCTTAGAAAACATTATCAAAGATTACTTAAGGTGATATTCTTGGCAAAAAAAAAAAAAAAAAAAACGGTAGCGAGATAAAGAGCTTTTTGCGAACATACCATTGCCCAAGTTAGTAAACACGGACTGCAAGCAGCAGCTCAGTGGCTACTGGGTAACCCGAAGCCTGTTCATGGCCACAGCCCAGTGTCCTGGTTTCTGGTTGCCAATACAAGCAGAGAGGGTAGTGCAGAGCCAGAGCTGCTCTTTCCCCACCTGAAGAGATGTTGCTGCACTGGGGCACACTGGTGGGGTTACCTGAGGCAGCAGAACAGTTTGCACTGTCAGTGATGGTCCTCTCTCTGAGCTTTTTATAGAGGACTCAGGTTTCTAGTTATTTTGGTTCAGCGGCACTCCTGTCATCGGCAGCTTAAAAATGGAGATTCGTCTGCCTGTCTCCCTGTTCAAATAGGTCTGCTAAAATAGAAGCACCAGAGGAAAAAAAAAGATATCATTGTCTAACTGTGTGTATGACAGCGCTTTGTGTCATATCAACTTTCCTGGCACTTGTAGGTTCACACAGAAGAACGGGGAGAAATGTGCTGTGGGAGAGGCAAGGGTGGTCACTGGCAGCCCCATCAGAGGAGGCTGTACCTCACTGGTTCTGTAGCAAGTAAACCAGAGCTGGCCACATGAACTAGCTCTGTCCCTTTTTCTGAAAATGCTGCATTTTGAATGTAAAAATCTAATTGCAACAAATTAACTGTCACTATAGTTTCAGAAAACTTTAAATGTATGCTTTTAAAAATAGTTTCCAGTCTGCATTCTCCCCAGGCAAGGTAGCAGGCAGGCTGGCTCTCCAGTAAGCAGGCAATCAGGTTCAAGATGTTCTGCTCGAAGACCAACAGCATTAGCTCCCCTGCAAATGCCTGTTTATGTGGCCAGCCCTGCAGGTCTCGCTGTTCTACACCTGTCTGAACCTGCCAGCTCTTTTTTCAATCAGCGGCTTTTAGAGCAGATAATAAGTGACTGTGGGTTTCTGTCAGCTGTCAGGCAGCCAGGAGTTTGCCTGGTCATTTGTTTGTTGGCTTTGGTCATTTCATGGCAGAGGAGAATGAAAGAGCTGCTTTTCCCAATCCATGTTCCAAACCTGAGTAATTAAACAAGTTTTTGTGGCTTACTTTTTGGCTTCATTACTTTAGGCTGCTGTTGCTGTGTTGCTGTCATCCATCCCCACAGCTTCACAAGGGAAGGAAGGAGATATGTTGCCGTTGTGGGTATGGAAAGAGTTCAATGACCTTTGGTGTTTAATTGAAGCTTTTGTATGCAGAGATAAGCAAGCATTTCCTGAGAGCAAAGTTTGGTCACAACCACATTTATAGAATAAATGCCAGAGAGAAAAAATTATAAATCTCCATTTCCCTTGCGTAATAATGTATCCCTTAAAAATTGCTGCTGTTTGCAGGGTGAGAGTGTAATGCTAGCTCAGTGCAGTAATAGTATACAATTTAACAGGGAAGTTCTTGATTTGATTTTTGGCTTTAGACTAAAATCAATTTCTAGTCCAAGGCAAAATACTGCGGTTGCTAGAAAATGGAAAATACCCGTCATTTTTCAGTTGGCACATATTTGGTTCCCACAGCATCACTCAACGAGCATTAATAAAGCAGGGCTTTAAAGAAAGAGTATCTGGTAGCACAGTCATGGCCCATCAGCTCGGGGGACAGGGCTGTCACGTAAGGCTAACACCAGCCATTTCTTGCATTGAGCTCTTATGTTCAATATTAGCACTCTGCTGCTAAGGCTGATCTTTTATCTGTGAGGCTGGACAGCAGGTTTCTTTGATCGTGGCTATGATGCAAATAATTATTCAGGTATACATCAAGGCTATGGAGGTCCAAACTGAGTTGAGCATGTAGACCTTTGAAAACATAAAACCAGATTTATTTTATTTTATTTTATTTTTAATCAGATGAAATACAGTTAATAGAAGCCGTATTTATTCTAATTTAGTCTTAACAGAAACTCATTTCTTTACTTGCTTCTCAGAGCCCGTCAATGAACTTTGAGAATTCCTTATGGTTACAGATGTGGACCAAGAAAACTCTTCCTGGGAAACTCAATTGTTGTTTTAGGGATTCTTCAGCACTGGCACAGTTTGTACAAGGAACAAATAAGTTTTAAATCTTTTTACAATCTTTACTACCCCATTCCTTATGGCTCAAATCAAAGAAAGTCTAGAAAAAACATCCCAGTGACCACAAAGCTCCGCTTTAATCCTTATGATATTGCTAAGATTTGGAAAACTCTGAAAGTGTTTTTTATTTATATCATTCAGGATTAATTGCTGATAAAACTTTTTTGGTTTTAATGTGCTAGTTTTGGAATAAGCTTTTGATTTTTGTATGAAAGAAGGTAAAAAATAAAATGAATCCTTAAAAAAAAAAAAAACTGTTGGGAATAGGAATAGCAAGTATCCAGAAATGTTTCACTTTTCCAGATATTCTGTTATTAGACGTTTGAAAGCTCAGACTTTGGCAGTCTGACAGTTTCCTACACATTTGCAACTTGTTTGTAGAGATCAGGCCGCCTTGCAGATTTGCCCAGAAGAGTACATCCATTCCCTAGAGAAAGGGTCAGGCAGCTAAAGTCACTGAGAAATGTTTAATCTCAGTAAGACTGATTAATGACAGATTAGTCAATGGTAGATGTGTCATCACTTTGGAAATGTATAGCTCAAGAGAAGTGCATTGTTTTCTGAAACAGCTGTCATAGAAAAGCAAGGCAATATATCATAGGCTGATCAAAAGTTTGGTGTAACATGATTATATTAAATTCAGGATATTTCAAGCAAGATTCCCTTACACAGCATTTATACAAAATGCTGTCTTTTGAAACGGTAATTGCTTTGTTTGTGTGTGTAAGCAACCAATGAAATAAAGACAATGCTACGTTACTTATAAATTGCTGATACTTAGAGTAAAAAGCGAAAACTGAAAGAAGGAGGAATGTGATTGTAGATATTCATTCTTGGAATAATTTAAACTTCCAATGAAACATTCAGAAGAATACACAAAAGAAAACATACAAGTATTTTATGGGTATGTATATTTTTTTTTTTTTTTTTTTAATTTCTAGCTTATAAATGCGGATGAGTTTTTGAATGTAAAGGCTGTCCTAGATGTTTGAAAGAAATACAGTATTTTTCTTGTCAGTATTTCAGTATTTTTGGAAACTAGATTTCTTCTTTTTTTTGTATCCACACATCCAAAAAGGTTGAACCATGAGATTCCATGGCCAAACATTTCATAAATATAAATCAGGCTGCTGTGTATAGGTAAATACCTCTGCTGATCATCAGTCTTTTCTGAAAAAACAGCAAGTGAAGTTCTGCTTTTTGCAATCTGGTTTATGTTTGATTCTGTGTGACTAAGCAAATGTTAACTGGGTAGACACTTCTGTCAGTTACATGGGAAGACTTTTGTTCTTTGCAGTCTTTCAAGCAAATAGCTGACCTCTTTGTCCAGGTGTGAAAAATTCCCTACAACCTGGCACGAGCCGTATGATTTTTCAATATGATTACCATTCTCGTAAGATTTATGTTGAACACTTATGAAACCCCTCATCCTGAATGTGTTTAATGGCAGCCCAGCTGACATCTGCGATATGTTCACACAGAGCCTTTAGAAGCCTTTGAATAATGCCCCTTTTCTTATTCTGCCACCAAAGAGACATGATTCTGTATTTTAGGTTCTCTTACAAGGTCCTTTTTGTCTTGTGTATCGCAAGGGAAGAACAGTGCTTGGAAATTAATGCCATGAAATTCTATGTTGAGTTTTTCTTGGATTTGCTTTGTTGGGGGAAAAAGCTCCCCTATGGCATAGGTCTAAGGGATGAATGAACCTTTTCTCTTTCAGGTTTGGTCTGACTTCTAATCACTTCAGCCTTAAAATACAAATTTCCTAGGATTTGACCTAGTTATTTCAGCATTCCTTTTGGATGCATAACATATATATACAGAAAAATATACATATATTTCTTCAGTTTCACAGGGGTCAAACTTCATGCAGAGATTAATTTCATTTTTAGATTTGATGGAAAGAATGAAGCCCCTCAAACCCAAGGTCTGTAACAGCATCAGTCTTGTTTCATCCCGCAATGGGAGGGGAAATAGTTAGGGCCCCTGAGTGTAGAAAGATCTGTGGCCTAAATAACATATTTGCAATAATTCAGTTTCCTTGGGTTATTCTTGGATGCTGTTTCCCAGAACACAGAGAGTTTACTGTGGAAATATGCTTGCTCCACATATGCAATAATGCTTGCAGTATGTTTTGCAATCTGTAAAATGTAGTTAATCAGTGAGAAAAATCTTGCATATTTCCCTGGAGAATTACAGTCACAGAATAACTGGGGCTGTCAGGGATCTCTGGAGGTCATCTCTTTCAGTTTCCTCCTCAGAATAGGGCTAGCTTCAAAATTAGATCTGGCTGCTCAGGTTGCTCATCAAGCTGAGCTCAGGTTGCTTGTCCAGCTGATCTGCAAGGACGGATTGTCCACAGCTTCTCTCGACCACCTCTGCCACTGCTTAACCGCTCTCATAGTACTTTTCCATTTATAACTGGAATTCCTTTGCTGCAGCACCTGCCAGTTGCCTCTTCTCCTCTTGCTGCGCACCCTTGGAGAAAGGCCTGGCTCCGTCTTCTTTATCACCCCTCTTTCGGTAGTGGAAGGCTGCACTCTGATCCACCATTACTCAGCCTTTTCTTCTGCAAGCCAAGGAAGCTCAGCTCCCTCAGCCTGCCCTGGTGCAGCACGTCCCAGTTCCCTAACCCTCTTGGTGACCCTCTGATTCACCCCCCTGTGAAGGCTCTTTTACTGAAGGACCCAAAACTGGACACAGTAATGCAGATGCAACTATGGAAGTGCCCAGTGGAGGGGAATAATCACTTCCCTTAGCCTTCATTTCAGGATTTTAATCAAGATGCACGGTGTTCTCTCAGCGGAACACAAGCAGAGCTTTGTTTGGTGTGGCAAAGGCTCTGTGCAGGTTGGTGCATAGATATTTGTGCAATTACTTCATTTGTTCAATGTTTGTTCAATTTCTTCAAATGCCCTCCTGTCCAAAAGCCACTTGCTTTGCTTGCTGCACCAGTTATGGATAGGCCACTTCAAACCTCTTCAGAGGCTTTTGCTTTGATACTACCTTTTTTATTTTACTACGTGTTGCTGCTTCCATCTTCCTGTCTCTTCTCCTAATTCCTTTTGGTTGTGTGGCTTCTCATGTGTTCAATTTACATTTCACCTTCTCACCCCTTCTGGCTCCAAGTCTTTATGGAACTGGTTCACCACACTTC
This sequence comes from Alectura lathami, assembly GCA_013399715.1. Lineage (NCBI taxonomy): Eukaryota > Metazoa > Chordata > Aves > Galliformes > Megapodiidae > Alectura > Alectura lathami. The sequence goes on from VXAV01007616.1 coordinate 56,106, forward strand.
CACTTTCTCTCCCATTAACTTTTGCCCGAAGCTTACTGCCCTATTAGCCTAGCAGAAGCGACGAAGGTTTTCATTACTTTACCTCACCTCGTTTAAGCATTCTGGCTGGCAACCTTTCAGTTTTTCTATCTGAAGCCCTTTCTGCTCCTCCTTTACCAAACCAACAAACATTTGCTTCAGACCACTTGAAGTTGCTCACATGCTAGTCTAACTCACACACATTTGACACACATCTGACTATTCCTTTTAGCTATTTTGTGTTAACAAGGCAACTGCATGGACTTAGTGCATTGTGTTTTGCTCAGTGAGCAAAGTTCATACAGCTTGTACTCTACTGCAAAAGCATAGATCTCCCCTCAGTGATGCTGACATACATTTGCTAGTTATAATGTACTACTTAAGGGTATAATGAGTTATTAGGGCACTTTTCTCTGAAGGAGAAAACACTGAGTGTGTTGGAGGTGAAAAGGAATTCTGTTTTTATTCCCAAGCTAGTAAACAGGAAGAGAGCCTGAAAAATCAGAGGTAATTAGAATTTTTTCTTTGTTACAAAATCAAAATACGCAGAGGAAAAAGTGTTCATCACCATGCTTGTTGGAAACAACAGCTTAAAACAAACAAACAAAAAACTTCCTCTCTCCCTCTCTCTTTAACAAGGAGTTCTCTCACTAGAGAGTGGGAGAGGACACCAAACAACAGACGGTATGAGTGGCATAGACTCATGCTGTTCTCCTGGGCTGTAGAAAACTCATTCTTAAGTCTCTGATCCTTTTTACATATTCCTGTGTAGATGTATTTCACTGCAGTACAGTTATTTATGCAACATCAAATAGTTCTAATGGGAAAGGCTGAGAGAGACCAATTCCAGCAAAAGCATTTTGCAGCTTATTGGTAGGACAAGGAGCTATCCATGAACCAGCAAGAGCCTAGCGACACAAGTTGGCTGTTACAGGAGAGAACGTTTGGGAGTAAAGATGGGGGTGGAGTAAAGTATTAAACAATAAAGCTTAATAAATCTGTTTCCATCCACTCCAGAATGCTAACTGTTTTTAACTCTCTGTCCCGCAAGGGGGAGGGAACGTTGCTCCATTTGGAGGTTTTTTCTCACAGTAATCTCACAGTGAGCATGAGAGAAAATAAATTCTAGCTCTGTATAAGACTGGTAGCATAGAAATGCTTATATCCCTTTTATTACTATCATCATCCATGACGTCTTTGGTTTCTCCAGATAATCATAGAATCATAGAATGGCTTGGGTTGGAAGGGACCTCAGAGATCATCTAGTTCCAAGCCCCCTGCCGTGGACAGGGCTGCCAGCCACTAGCTCACTAGATCAAAGTGCCCAGGAGCCCATCCAGCCTGGCCTTGAACACAGCCAGGGATGGGGCAGCCACAGCTTCTCTGGGCAGCCTGTTCCAGCGCCTCACCACTCTTTCGGTGAAAAATTTCTTCCTGATGTCCAACCTAAACCTCCCCTCTTTCAGTTTTAGCCCATTCCCCCTTGTCCTACTATTATCCACCCGTGCAAAAAGTCAGTCCCCCTCCTGCCTGTAAACTCCTTTTAAGTATTGGAAGGCCGCAATGAGGTCTCCCCGGAGCCTTCTCTTTTCCAAACTGAACAATCCCAACTTCCTCATAGGAGAGGTGCTCCAGCCCTCTGATCATTTTGGTGGCCCTCCTCTGGACC
>VXAV01007617.1:912-11277 GCA_013399715.1 Alectura lathami
CGGGGCCGTGCGTGCGCGGGGAGGATGGGGCGGGGGGGGGCAGCTCCGCGCAGCCCCGACCAGCTGTAATTAGGGCTGGAGGCTCCGAGGGGGGCGCGGTCGGTAATTAAAGGCTGGCAGCGAGGGGCGCGCGTCGTCCCCGCGAGCGCGAGCTGCTGCCGTGGAGGCCCCCTCCCTCCCCAGGAGGGGCTGAGGCCGGAGCTCCTGGGTACGGCGTCGCACCCCAAATGAGAATTAGTTCCCGGCGACACCGCCTGCTTGTCTCCCGCCGCCTCCCACCGAGCCGGGGACGGTCGCTTCGTGCCGCTTGTTGCGCCGCAAAACCCGCCGGTCCCTCAGCCCAGCTTCGGCAATCGCAATTTTTAGTCTGCTTTTGGACACGTTGCTGCGTAAACAGCACTGTGGTATTTCGTCCAGCCTCTTTTGCTGGTGGCCCTGCGCTCGGGTGAATTGTGCTGATGGATGGAGGCAGCACCCATGGGTGCCCTGTGCCCACGCCGAGCATTTTCGGGGAGTGGAGCCGAAATCTCAGGGCCGGGCAGGAGGCATCTGCCGTTCTCCAACACCGCTTGGGTTTATTTTTAAACCCGTTGGCCCCGAGTGATTCACACGCTGCATGTTCCTGTGTTCTCCCCGGCAAGTTTTACATGACAAATCCCTGGTAAAAATAGATGTTCTCGAAGGAAGCCGCAAGGACACGGTGGGGGAAACGGGGGGACCAGCGGCACCCCGACAGACGGGGACCCCGCCGACCCCTAAAGTCCCCATTGGGATGCTCACCAGCAGCAGTGCCTGGGTGGGGAAAGGACTTTGGGCCACCCGCTGTGGCCAGGAGCATCGGGTGGAGCAGAACTGTCCTCAGGGGGACAAGATGCTTCGACAAGTTTGGGCAGTTCAGCGTTTGCTTCCGCAAAGCCTGGTACAGAAGAAGGAGCTCTAATCACACTGTCCACTCGGAGCTCTTTAGGACGTGACAGCACGTCAAGCCCCAGCAAAATGAAGCAGCTATTTTATTTATGGCTTTTGTGTTGCTCAAGAGAAACAAACATGCCAGGAGTGACAGGCAGTCCTGGCAACACCCCCCCGTAACCACTCGGCCAGGGCAGCATTTATGGCCAGAACAACAGAAAAAAGGGGTGTGGGTTTCCCAGAGAGACCTGGAGGAAGCAGAGGAGCATCTTCACTCAGGGAACGGTGCACAGGATCTGAGTAGGTGGAAAAAATACCTTTTTTCCCCCAAGTCTGGCCATCTGCTCCATGGTGGTAGGGCTCCACAATCTTTTCCCCCTAAAACCAAGGCAGTTGCATCACTTCAGACAAGTATTACCCGGGTACCCTTTTGCAGGAAGGTTAGGAAGGACAAGGTTTGGCAGTTCAGGAACACTTTTAATTTCAAATTAACAACAGTAAAAGGTTTCCAGCCATAACAGAGAGCAAAGACCAGATCTCACTCCTCACAGGCTGCGATACATACACGACAGTCCTGGGCTTTTACGATTTCTCCCTGAGAAATCCCCGAGCTGGATGGGATTTAAGGCAGGGCAACCCCAGCCATCAGAGGACCACAACAATCCCAGCTCCTCCAGACAGCAATGCAGCAACAGCAGCCTCTGCTCAGAGGAAAGCACTGCCCAAACCACACTGCTTGGATGCGGGAGAACCAGAGCTGAGCCCCTGCAAGGAGGACGGAGCAGCAGGAGGACACGACTCGCCCGAATCCTGCGCAGAGGCAGCTCAGGTGGAAGAGCTGAGCACTGACCCCGTAACATCCACGCACCCAGCTCAGCAGGGCTGCCAGGTCTCTGAGAGGCTTTGAGGGCTCTTCTCGCAGGAGAAGCCAGAGAAGGAGCAGACAGGCTTTAGGGCAGCAGAGGTGGTGGCTTGGAGACAAGCCTCCTGCTGGGACACAGCCGAGGGGACAGAGAGGAGAGACAGGGAAAGGACAGGAACCAACAGGTGACGTGGCCATACATCCTGGCACAGGCAGGCCCGCTACAGCTAGGGTTTCACCCCCACAAACACGTTACTGCGCAGCTGGGCACCACGTTCTCTTAGCAAGGATGAAATTTGGGGTGCTGGCAGAGGCTAAGCACAGCTTGTCCAGCTGAGCAGGCATCCGGCAAGCTCCAGAGCCAGCCGGATGAGGCACAGCCAGATGCTCCTCCACCAACATCTCTGGAACAAGCGTGCTCCAGAGCAAGGCCTTCCCATCTCCTGCTAACAAAAGCCCTGGTGCGGTCTTCCCAAGCCCCAGCTGAATTTGAGAAGGCACCTCTTTCTCTTTGGGGTCATTTATTTATAGATTTAAAGAAACTGAAATAGAAAGAGAGGCAATGAGTGCACAGTAAGAAAAAAAAAATTCATTGCAACAATGCAAGAGCAGACGCAAGGGGAGGAAAGGGGTCCCTTTACCATGCCAGCAGCTTTTGAGAGAGCAAGAGATCGTTCCTCCTGCGCGCACAGGAATGGAGGGCAGCAGGACTCTCCTTTCAAAACCTGCTGAATTCATGCTCACAGTATCCTACGAAGAGAGGCTCTGCCTGGACACCGCGCCTGGAAGCGGAGCAGAGGGAGGGCGTTACGCAGGGGATGCTGAGCAGAGCCTGGTGCTGCAGGAGGGGCGGCAGGAGCTGACGGGGTGCCCCGTCCTCAGCACCAAACCCTCTCTTACAGAGCTGCCAGCCCCCACCAACAGCACGGGCCCGCTTCCAGCCCAGCGCAAAGTGAGCTTTGCCTACACACAGGCACGAGGAACGCTCCGGACCTTCAAGGGTCACACCAAGGAAGGCCTACCACACTCTTGGTCCCCCTCACTGCTCTACCCAGAGTTTATGCAGAGCTGAACCCCTAGGGTGTCCCTTGCACTGCTGTCACACGCTGGCACGGCCCAGCGAGGAGGGACGGTTACCTGAGAAGCTCGCAGCGGAAGTCGGCCAGCCGCATGTACGCGTCTTGCAGGCTCCTCACGGTCGCGTTGCTCCAAAGTCTCTCAGCCACAGCCCCAGCTCTTGGCCTTGAAGGAACAAGGGACAAAGGTGGGTGGGTCAGAGGAAGTCTTTTGACCCATAAAAGCACGTGGCTTCTGTATACTAGAAGATCCGCACCTAGACAGGTGCAGACCAGGACGTGCCTGGATGACAGGACAGAGACCAGCCTTAAACACGAGCTGGAGGCAGCGGCAGGTGCCACATGAGCGTATGTCATTCCTTCAGCCAGCCACAAAACCTCATTTCAGCCTCAGAGAAGCTGTTACTACCACAAACATGCTGTCAGAGGACAGAGACGAGCACAAGACCAAATGAGCAGCGCATTGTGCTGTGCTGAAGGACTCGAGCTAACCCGCCCGGGACATCTCTTACCAGAGCCTGGGGGTCAGGTTGGTGACATCCACGTATTCACCCCACATGCACACCTCTCCGCCGATCACCAGGTCCTTCTGCTTAGCGCTGCCTGCCAGGGGACACAGCATGCAGGTGATCAGGTGTTGTAAGATAACAGCATCTTCCTGCCCTGCCCAGGGAGGGGACTGTAACAGCAGGGAACTGGCTCAGCTACGGAAGATGCAGTTTGCCTTTCTGCAAGCCCCCGCCTCAAATCCTAGGCAGGGGGAGAGCTGAGGAGTTTCCCGCATGTGGCAAGGGAACAGCACAAAGCCCAGGAGCCAAGGGCACACTGACGGAGCACCTTCACACCAGCAGCAAGAACAAATGACCAGGAAAGCCAGTCCTGGAACCACCTGTGCATGAGAAGCCAGCTGCCACGAGGGGACCTGACACAAGGATCACACCTGTGAACTTCAAGGGCTCCACCTGGTAGGCTGCCATCCAGTCCTGCCCGTAGGAGATGCGGTTGAGATACCAGGGAGAAGAGAGCAGAGCCCTGTAGCCAGCCTTGGTGACATTCGCCATCTCCTCCGCGTACGGCATGGAGTTCTTCCACACGTGGATGATCGTGTCTGGCCTCACCTGGCGCCACAAACACACGCGAAGCCTGTGTACAGCGTCGGTGCAGCAACAGAGCACCCCCCCTCTCGCAAGCAGAATGCCCCCAAGTCATCCTCAGCTCCAAACACCACTCTGGCGAGCTGGGTCCTGCACCAGAAACATCCCATTACTGTAACAGCAGGATCTGGAGTTACATCTGCCCCAACGCATCACCCCTGTCCTGACACATCCAGTGCCTCCAAGGAAGCCAAAGGGCCATGGCACTGAGGGCAGGCACTGGATTTGGAGCCAGGCACAGGCTCACTTGAGTGAGCTTGGCCGGTGCGCTGGCACCGTTCACCCAAGTGTTGGGGAACTGCACTAGGGCAAGCGGTCAGCCCTCACCTTCACTCCGTTGTCAAACACCTCCTGCCACACCATGTATCCCTTGCCAAGGGAAGAGACGATGTCCAGGAGCCTGGGGTGGAAGCAATACCGAGTTTTGGGTCCTCCCAGCCCTCTCTTTGCCAACTGCATACAGCCAAAGCAGCAGCATTGATATTCCCAACATCCACAGTGGGACAGGAAGGTACTTCCAAGAAGAAGGGAGAAAGCACAGCCCCCCACAGTGGGGGGTTCCCTCAGCCCCAGGCCTTTTTGTGGTCAGTCTCCCCCAAAAATACAGCTAAGCTACTCTCCTTGGGGACAGGAAGACATGCCCAAAGGGACAGTAGAAGAGGTGTGTCTCTCCCACATCGTAGCTGCAGGCCCAGGACGCAGCCACCCTTACCTCTGGATGTAGAACGACTCTAATTTTGCGTAATCTTCACCAAAGCCCATCTTCTGCATGAAGGCACGAATTTTTGGATTGGACTTCCTGTGTACCAGAAAGAAGAGAATTAAAAAACAAACAAACCCAGGCACCAATGCACAAAGCCTAGGGGAGCAGGACACCCGAGGTTTGCAGGTGGCCAAGAAGAAATGTGGGGGTCCTGTACTAAATTTCCAGCCCTCTGGCTCCCTCTAACACATGAATGACCCTCTGCTCTCCCCCTGCCTCTTCCTACCCATTTGGGTGGCTGTTTTTCCAGGCACCCAACCCCAAGGGCATGCCAGCAGAGCACTGATCCTGTTTCAGATCGCAGTCCAGAGCCATCTCTGGCCAGGCATCACTCACCAGCACGTGAAGTCCACCTCATCACCACCAAGGTGAATAAAGTAGTCTGGGAACACAGCGCTGACCTCTTGGAACAAACTGGTCACAAACCGGTAGGTGCTGTTGAGGATGGGGTTGATGGGCCCATAGGTCCCAGAAGGATCCTTGCCCAAGTAGCAGGGAGTCAGGAGGCCAGGTGCACCTGGGTCGTAACAAAACCAGCACAGCGAGGAAGGGGCTAAATGTGGTTGTATCTCCTCTGTCCTACATCCCCCAGAACCAGCCTGTGGGATGCAGCTGCCCACCCCAGGCTTTTGGGATCCCGGTCACAGAGATGCTACTCTGCAGGGTAGAACCGCAGCTCTCCTTGCCCCCGCACCCCTGCTGAGACTCTGCTCCTCACCTGGACCCCAGGAGAGCGTGTGCCCAGGCGTGTCGAACTCTGCAATGACTCTGATGCCCCGGAGCCGGGCGTACTCGATCACTGTCTGCACGTCGCTGGCTGTGTACACGTGGGTCATGGCATTGAAAGCCCCCTGGGGGATCACAAGAAATCACAGTGCCTTGCTCACGTGCTGAGGGAGCAAGTAGCACTCCCTGGGCTGTTTGGGGAGCTGCACGACCATCAGCACAGGTTACCTGCTTGCTGAGCTCTGGGAAGGTAAAGCTTTCGTATGGGAACGACGGGTCGTCCACAATGTGCCAGTGAAACACGTTGAACTTGTTGTAAGCCATGACGTCCTGAGAAGGAAAAGGAACACTGTAAAACACACACCGTGCTCCTTCTGAAAGGTCAGCCAGCTTGTCACAGGGAGGAACCAAGCGACCTCAGGTCCTTGGGTTTTGGGCAACACAATCCCCGAATGCTCCCCGGGCCCCAAGCGTGATGCAGACATCTGTCAAACACATCGGCACCACAAAGAGTCGCAGAGGGCCGCTAGTGCTTGTGCTCACAATAAAATCCCTGTTCTCCTTACGCCACAGCTAATGGCTGAGATGTGGAAGTTTAATTCTGGCTGGGATGGATGCAGGACCACCACCCACTTTCATCTAATACGACTGGGAAGAAGGCAGTGCTTTCCCTTGCCTCAGAAAGTAAGCTGTGCTGCAGGAATCTGAGGTACTCCAGGGCTTCCTTCTCCCACATAGGAAGGGAGCTGAGAAATCACCTAAATCAGCTGTGAGTTACACCAGGAGCAAACACAGCCACAGAGTACCGCACTAGGAAGCGCCGACAGCAGGGATGCATTTTTCCATGATGCACTAAGAACTGCGTACTAAGAACTGAGGCCATGCTGCCACCATCCCACCCCAGGCTGTTGCTTCATCTAGAGACATGGTAAGCTGGTACTCTTAAAAAACCTGAGGTTTGGCAAGCTCTTCCCTGACGAAATGTGGATATGGTGGCCTATGCATAACTGACTCTCCCTAGATTGCTCCTGGCATCTTAGAAATGAGCAACACAAAAAAAATAAAATAAAAAAAGCAAGAAAACAGAAAAGCCCTCCAGGCCAGCCAGGGAGGCTCAGCTGTCACAGAGAGACACCTGATTAAAGTGCTGCATCTCCCTGTGGGGCAGTACACGTGCCTCCCAGCACAGGCTCCCTACCAGCGTTTCCAGGATGGCTCTCAGAGGCAGGTAGTGGCGAGAAGTGTCCAGCAACACGCCTCGGTGAGGGAAGCGGGGAAAATCCACAATTTCTGTCTCGTTGATGTAGTACTGCATGAAGAGAGAGGACAAGGAAGAAGTGAGCAGGGCTCCAGGCAACACAGCCATTAGCAGGAGGGAATCAGGGTCATCTCCAACCCTAGGGCCAGCAGGACTAACAGGACTAACACTGCCCCAAAGCACAGCTTGTCCTCAGGAGATGAGGCAAAGACTTGCATTGCCGTGGGAGCCACGCTGCCAGCCCACGCGCGAGCCGCCCACCCACTCACCGTGCCGTTCTCGTCTCTCCCAACAAGCTGGCTGAACGACTCCAGGCCTGCGGGAGAACCACACACAGTCACTTTTGCAGCACAGATTCTGAGGAGAGCTCAGTTAATTACGGAAAGGAGAGGCACGGAGAGACGACCCGATATGCACACCTCACCTCTGAGAGCTCCCCAGACGGCATCGGCAGAGAGCAGCAAGGAGTCCTTTGAGATGTGCAGCTTATCTGAAAAACAGCATCAGATGGGTCAGCACAGCCACAACGTTCCTCACACGCTGCCGAAGCGCACGAGAGCCCCAGCTACAGGGTTGCGGCTGGACCAGCCAGTGGTTTCAGTGTGGAAATGCACCCTAGGATCCAAGGGAGCTGATTTTGCGGTAGGGCTGTGGCTTTTTCAAATGCTTACAGCTCTCCTTGGAGTCCAGCCTGGGAAAGCCATCGCAGCCCGGCGTGGCGACAGTGACGAGGAGCTCGGTGCAGGGTGTCCTCCAGGGATGCTTGTTCTCTGCAAGGCACACAGACCACAGGCATTAACCCCCCTGCTTTGGGCCTGCAGCCTTCCTCCCAGCTTGGTTCAGCCGCAGCTCCTAAGGCTTCCTGGACAGCGGCCACAACTACTCACGTCTTCGCCAGGTGGGATGAAGCAGGAGCTGTGGCTGCCCTTCCCTATCTGAACGAGCATTTTCAAGCCCTGAATCTTCGCTGCAGCACATGGGAGATGCTGCCCTGACTCCAAAGCCCACCCTGCGATGACTGGGTCTGCCTACAGCCAGCTCTGGCCAGAAGGAATATAGGCAGGACTCTTGGTCACAGTGGCACTTCATTCCCACAGCACTGCTAGGGACAGGCTGAAAAACAGAATGCTGGGCTTTGCGTGAGCCTCGTCACAAGCTGGACACCGAGCAGACCTCAAAGAGACTGTGGCACCACCAGCGTTTGGGGGAAATGCAGAGAGCACAGGACCACAAACGCCCCCAGAAGGAATGGTGGAGAGGAGGGAAATGGCTCAAATATATTCCTCCGTTTTGAGGTTTCCTCAGTCACAGACAAGCTGGTAGCCAAGGCAACCTTGCAGCCGTGCGAGCTGGCACACAGAGCACAGCAAGACCTCTCCCCTACACCTGGCAAGGCAGCAGCTCACCAGGGACGGCCGCTTGCAAGCCGGCAGACATGGGAAATACTCATCTTCCCCCTAGGGATCCTCCTGGGATGAGCACCTCCCAGCACGCTCCTCTCACCTCTGCCCAGATGGAGATTTGTTCTATTTGCTGGTTTGGAGCAGGCAGCTGACCAAATACCCCCAACTTCCACTTTCATGCTAGAAGTCCAGCAGAGCTTGGACACCACCTGCAAATCTCCAAAACGTTTTCAAACCATGGCAACATGCAACTGCCCCTCCAAGTGCAGTATGGTAACAGATGCTGCTAGGATTATTCCACACGAGGCAGTGGCTGCTCTCCCTCTGCTCAGAGATGGAGAAAAAGGCTCTAAGATGGGTGCTCTCAGGGCACAATCCACAACTGCAATGCCTCCTGCTCTGCCACAAGTCAGACCTGGTGCTCAGGAGGCGGTGCTGCGAAGATGATCCGCTGGCATAGGGACACAGGAGGCAAGAGGGGATGGCACAGTAACACTTGGAGTGTTTAAAGAGGACCTTAATTGACTTGTTCTGTGGAAAGTCCTGCTGATACACCAGTGCTGCCCTGGCACGCTCTGAAAACAGGTCAGGAGAAGATGCTGAAGTTCTGTTAATTCTCTGCAGTTCAGCTCTATAGGCTTTCTAAAACAGGAGGAAAACTGTTTCTGTCACTTGGTTTCTCTATTAATAGAAACTATCTTCACAGAGAGTTTCCACCGCTTGCTATTACTAGCCACTTGTGGAAAAAGGAAGGCACTGAGGAAAAAAAGCCCTAAAATTAAGCATGCAGCTCGAACTTCACAAGTAGGAGGGTATATGGAAAATGGTGAGCACACACAGACTGCTTGGTCTGGGGATCACAAGAAATTGCTCCAAATGATACGATGGTCAAACTTCCCTCTGACAGAAACAGGAAAATGTGAATAATTGTAACAGTCATTTTAAGAACTCACGTGGTCTTTGCTGCTCTCAAACAGAAATTTATTTCTATTGCTATATTAAAAGTCAAGAAATCAAACAAAGCAAACGTTTCTTCTTAGTATTTCAAACTTGCCTTTGTCACAACGCACCCCAGACAAAGCAGGGCAGCTTCCAGTGCTGTCACCCCTCTCTGCTTTGATCAGCAGTGACATACGAGCTCACGCTGACATACGAAACAGTGGTGAGCAGAGCTACGAGCTGCTTTTGATGGATGGAGCACTGGGCACGCAACGAGCTGCTAGGAACAGGAAGAGCCAGGACTCGTGAAAAGCGCTGGAGGGCTTGCAACACCGGCGCAGCTCTCCCAGTCATGAGGAAGAAAAGGAAGCAAGCTGAAAAGCTGCAGAGCTAAGCACAATACGGAAGAGATAAAAATGAGATAAGAAGGAGCTGAGTGGAGAACTCCCTGAAAGAAACACGAGATGACTGGTACTCGGTGTGCTACAGAGGGCTAGAGTTCGTGTGACTTTTAAGGTTTTAAAAACACGAGCACAGCAGGCACTCCTCTGCATGTGAATTGCCAGACAGAGCCCTGCACTGAAGCTCCAGCTGACCCGGGCTTGCGCTCCCCAGCACAGAATCACCACAAACTCACGTAGGTTGCTCTGTCTGAGCCAGTTAATTGATTTGCTGATACTGCAAGTCCCTCTGAGACACTGGCAGCGGTGACACCGTGAGCAGAGCGGGACACCAACCCAACAGTGCAAACGGGAACGAGTTGCAACAAAGGAGATTTCCCCGTCTCACTGTTGGGTGAGTTCATGCCCTCTGGCAGCAGAATTTCATGTAAAATTCGGAGGAGATGGACTTTGGAAGTCAAGAAAGCCGAGCTCCTGCCGCACCCCGCCCAGAGACCTGTGCTTTATCAGGGTGTGAGGTCAAAATGTTCCCTACAACAATATAGAACTCCGTATACATCTAGGAACAGTTTTATCTAAGACGCGAGGCAGGAGTTCTCAGTTTTGGGGACTAATCTCCCAGCCAGGCACACGTGCTCCGTGCCCCCACCAGCCCCTAGAGCCCGCAGAGCCCCTTTTGCCCCCCACCCCACCATCCCCTCACCTCACCTGCGGGGCGCGCAGCAGCGAAGATCAGCGCCCAGTACCGCTGAAAGGCCTCGTCCAGCACGGCGCAGCCCGGCCCCACGGCCGAGCCGGCGGCGTAAGCGAAGCGAAAGCGGCCGGGGGACAGCAAGCAGCGGGCGGCGGTCGCCGGGGTGTGCTGCCTTTGGGG
>VXAV01007617.1:19785-56631 GCA_013399715.1 Alectura lathami
CGGCCCCTTCCGAACTTTTACCCCCGTTTCGAAGCGTTTGGCCTTAAAAGCTGAGCTGCAAACGGCGTCCGCTGTCTTGCGATGAAAATATCTAGTGTTTTGAGGCTGGTGCTGGGGCTCTTTAGCGCCCTTTCTAAATGTTTACAGCTCACTCTAAGTTTCTGAGGCCCTTGGCTTGCCCTGCGGGTGACCGGGGTGTGCGGGTTCCCTTTTGTTCGGGTTTACGCCGTGTTACTTGGGGTTACAGCCAACTCTTTGCCTTTTCCAGCAATGTGGTAAGAGCAGTGCGAGGAGATCAAATTCATTGGTGTGGAATAATGGACGCGGTGCCCCCAAATCAGTTGCTTCCAGTGTTAATTAAGAGATGCTCTGGCGAATGCTTTTGCCCAGCTATCGGGTGACTGTTTCAGCAGCTTTAAAATGTGACTTATTGCGCTGTAAATCGAGTTTATGGGGAGCTTGGTGCAAGCAGCAGCTGGGGTTCCCGCCTAGGAAATCTGACTTCCGAAGTCAAATTGAAGTCCACAACTTTACTGATAGTTCTGCACATGTCGGGCCGTGTAAGGACTCTAACTGATTTCCAGGGTGTGCAGCTAAAGATCTGCTGGCTACATGTGGGTATTTCCTTGCTCCCCGGATCCTGATGTATATTATTGATCCTAACAGAGCGAAATGAAGACACGCAGACAGGAAGCAGGCGTGCAAACGTTTGGTAACAAAGTTTTTAGCTCTCTGAAGTAGTGATTAAGGTGGTAGGTATTTAGTGACTGAGGGTGATGATCATGACCCATGCTGGTGGTATTGGACAGATTCAGCCATCAGCAAAAGTGTTCCTGCTTGTGCCTGTCCTGGCTCTGGTGTGTTCACCTGTGTGTTCTCCACGAGCTGACTTCTAAAACAAGCTCCTGTTTTCTGCTCCGAGGTTTTTCTTCCTCTTTGCGCTGCCCCTGAGCCCTACAGCTTGAGTGCATGGCCTCAGAATAGCAGAACTTGTGGCCAGAAGTCAACGGAGGTGGAGAGACCCTTCCCCTTTTGTACCTGGGAGGCCTGACCCTGCCACGACCTGGCTCCATGGGGTCTGCAGAGCACAGCTGCTCTGCAGAACCACTGTAGCTGCTGCTCTGGGGGTTGGTGTGTGGTTTGCAGGAGTTATTCCTGGTTTAGCAGAGTGAGCAGAGCCAGTTTGCTCAGCATGGCGTGATTAAACCTGGGACCCAACATCAGCTGAAGCACTAGGGTGCATCAGAGGAGGGTAGAAAAACATCCAGTTGTTCCAAATGGCGCCTTACTGCTACTAGATTCCTTTTCTGTCTGGAGATAAGTGAACTTATTTCAGTTGGTGCCTCGGTATTTGCTCATCTTCGCTGCTGCTGCTCCTGGTGAAAGCTTCCAGGGCTCTGTTCTGTACATTTCTTGTGTTTGGCGCCCACCCAGGACTGCTGCTGCTGCTTTTCTGGTTCACTAAACCTTTTCTGGAGTCACGTTGGCTCAGGATCCTGCTGCGGATCCTTGCTTGCAGTCCTGTGATTCACTCATTCCAGTCTACTCCTGGGCGGCCTTGGTCCCCGTGTGTATCTCTCGGTGTTTTTCTCGATACCAGATGATAAAGGGTGTGATTGCCTGTTTGCTGCTTGGGAGCTTGCTTCATGTCACGCGGAGGTGCCCAGTCCCTCAGGAGTCAATCATAAATAGCGTTTTGTTTTTCAGCTGGTCAGTTTGCAGTTGCAGTGAAAAGGAAACAGCCACAAAGGGAATGCCTGAGCAGAGGTAACGTGCAGGTGCCTTTGTCCCTCACCAAGCACAGCGCTCAAGGAGCAGTTTATCAGCTGAAACACTCACCAGTGGAAGAAGCTGAATTCAGTTCGTTTTCACAAAGTGTTTAGCATTTATGCTGATAATCTAATCTGATTCTGTGTGAGAATTCCTCTTCTCCTCCAAGTGCAAAAACGGGGGTGTGAATAACTCCCTCATATGGTGCTGTGGATTGGCTGAGACTTTAACCCTCCTCGGATCCGAGCGTTGCTTCCTTTCTGTCCCTGTAATGGCACAGCCCAGAGGGGCATTCCGCAGGTTGTTTGGAATTTAGTTGTCTGAGGAAATGGGCACATTTCTAGCATCTTTGTCTAAGTGGATGGGCACCTTTATTCCAGCTGCTGGCAGAATAACTTACCAAACAACTGTGAAAACCTGGACATAAAGGTGCTGCTCACAGGCTTCCTCTTCTGACAGGCATTTTCCCCACAGTTAGGTGGCTTCCCTGTGTTCTTCCTCTCCAGACTCTGGGATGAGGGATTGTCCAAATAAGTTCCTACCATCATGACATCTGGGTGCCTTTCTTAATATATATATATATCATGGCTATTTCTATCTTTGCAGTAGATTTTCTGAAAATAAGCTTACAAGGGTTTAGAACAGCAATGTTTATTTCTCCTCTGGACGGAGCACGTGACGGCCCGTGCCTCTCGCCTTGGAGTGATTTCCCAGTGCGCAGCAAGGGCGGCTGCTGTCGCGCAGGGCTCTGCTTAATGCTGGTTGATGCTGGAGTTGTCATCTTGAAGACCCTGAGTGCGTGAAGCTGTTTGACAAGCATTAGGTAGGAGTCTGTGGGAGGAAGCACTCGAGGCTGATGCTGCTCGCATCTGGGTCTGCGTGCGGCGCCTGCACGAGGTGAGCTTGCAAGCCTCCGGCGTGTCGTGCTGTGTGGTTAGCCATCGGGTGATAAAATGCAGTTGGGGCCCTGAATGTTACGATGCTGGAAGGAAGTGCTCCGTGTGGTGCTGTCACCCGGCGTTTATAGGGTGTTTCATTACGGGAGGAATGCGTTTAATGCTTCCCAGGAATGGGGTGAACTTCGCTGTGACAAAGCGCTCCTGAAATCTGCCGCAAGCCATCGCTGCCAGGCTTGTGGAAGTGACACTGTCTGTTCCCTGGCTGCCAATTCATGTACTTCTGAATACAATATATTTATTTTATTTTCTATAAATTTCAGAACGACAAGGTAGAGAAGTCTGTTCTGCCTGTTAGGTCTCCAGTGTAAGCTAAACCTCGTGCTTCAACAACCCACTTGCTTCGTGCTTTAGGTTTCCGTTTCTCTTAGGCCAGATGTGAATCTCATGGCTGGCCATGAGTGAAAACGGTGCAAAAATCACAACAAAGCAGCCTGCTCTCTGGGGGCTGCGGGTGCAGATGGGGGCTGGCTGTTCAGAGGAGGTTTCCAAAATGAAGCTGAAACAGTCACTCTGTTCTGTTTTTAGCTCCTTTTACATGTTTGTTTATGAAAGAGGGGGGAGAAACAAACAGTAGGTGCAGCCTTTGGTCTTCCCTGTGGGTTTAACTCTAGTTAGCAGAACCACGTGAAGCAGAAGCAGTGTTTCTGCTCCTTGCAGTTCAAAGTGAGCCCTGTAGGACTTGAGCTTCGGTTTGGAGTGATGCCACAAGCTCACCGGTTAGCAGCAGCTCCCTGTGCAGCACCTCTGCACACCCCCCCGCCACGTGCTGAGCTGTTTGCAGTTTTCTGCGCTGGAAACAAGCTCTCTCCCCTTTGCTCCATGTGCAAGGTGAAGCAAGCGAGCGGGGTTGGTGCCAGCCTGGCTGGAGGAAGTGGTGGCTGAACTCTGACCTGCGCTCCTGTTGTAAGCGTGAGTCAAAAGCTTTTGTGCCAGAACACCTTCCAAGAGCCTTTCCTCTCAGGGCTGTGCTTCCAGTCCTCTGGGCTGGTGGGGTGGGGTCTGAAAACATTGCAGGCAGTGTTTTCTCGTGTTTGTGGCAGTCTGTGCTGTGTGATTTGGAACCCACGAAGGATGCTTGGAGGCTTTTAGACAGGTGGTTAATGCTGCTGGATTCCGTGAAGTCACTCTAGCTTCTGCAACTGCAAGAAAATTGCAGCCCTGCTTGGTGTGGAACGCGCACGGCAGGTTGGTGGCTGCTCGGTGATGCCAAGTGGTGCATCTGAGTGCAGCCTGGAATACAGATGCCTGCGTGTGTGAGAAGGGAGCTGGTGGAGGGTAGCGGTGCGGGAGGCTCCAGCGCGGAGCGACCGACTCTGCCGGAGCACAGATTGTGTTTTTTAGTTTGATGATGGAAATTCCGCTGGTGCTTAAGCCATCTTTGGTTGGGAATGCTGAAAAGCTTGTGTTTGCCTGGCTCGTGTCTGATTCCCCAGCTTGCTTTTAGCTTTTGGTCTGGAGCTGGGATGGGAATGCTGGCTGAACGCATGCTTTGAGAACTGCTATTCAGGGCTTCCCAAGAAGCTGAGTTTCGTCTGTAACGTGGCTCAGCAGTGTTTGTAGTTCCCAAACGGGGGCATTTAGGATCTGAAGTGTCCATGTTGCTACAGACACACTTCCAGAAGAGATCCCTTGTTTACGTGGCATCCTGGTGCTGAGTAGTTGGGTCTGGTATCCAGGGTAGCTCTCTGCGGTGAGCTCCGTGCTGGGTGCCTGCAGCAGTTCACACAGGTACCTGCACCAAGGTGTTCCTCTTCTTTTACGGACTGAGAACTCCTGCAAATGTGGGGAATAACTTCAAATTCCAAGTCTTAGGTATTTTCAACAGTTCCTATATCATCTGGAGCAAGGAGGAAACTAATAAGCCACTTGAAGAACTTTATTTTTTCAGAAAAAATTGCTTCTTCCTCTTGTCTTAGCCGCCTGCTCTGGGCACAGTGGCTTGCCCTGTGCAAGCAGGTGGCATCTTGTCCCCTTTTGGCAGTGCCTGTTGGCCACCTTGCTTCCAAAAACAAAGGAGAAAAGGCTTTTCTTAGAACTTGCTTGATTTTCTGAGGTACCCCCCACATCCTGGGACCTCTTGATGTGCGGGGGGGGTGTGCATTCAGTCACAGAAGATCCAGCTTGGGTTGCTCTGTAACCTGAGGAATGTGGGAGCTGGAGGGAGGTGATCTCCAACACTGGGAGTTAAAAGCTTGTTGGTTTGCTTATTGCCTTTATTGCAGTTGAGAAACATTCCCTGCACCAACTGATTTGTTCGTTGCTTCCCCAAACTTTAACCGTTTTCCAGTGGCTGAGCAGGATAGAGAGGAGCTCTTGCTAAAGGGGGTTCTGCTTGGGCACAGCTGACATCGTCGTGGAGAGAGCACACT
Source organism: Alectura lathami (assembly GCA_013399715.1). Lineage (NCBI taxonomy): Eukaryota > Metazoa > Chordata > Aves > Galliformes > Megapodiidae > Alectura > Alectura lathami. The sequence goes on from VXAV01007617.1 coordinate 24,884, forward strand.
AAAAATGCAGGGTGAGAAGAGTTGGTAGAGTTGGACTTGGAAACGGTCAGGTGGCGAGTAACCCAACTTTCTTGGGTGGTGCTTCAGAGGTGTTCAAACTTCTGTCTGCCCCTTCTGAAGGAGAAGGCACGAAGAGACTTGGTTCCATGAAAACAAAATGAAAACCTGAAGTGGTTCCGAAGGTTTCGTCTTCCCACGTGGTGCGCTGAGGAAGCTGTGAGTGTGCTGTGCGGCCGCTGTGAGCTCAGGTCCCCTCTGCAGCTGATAGCTTTGGGTTGCGTGTGGTCTTGTGTAACCACACAAACGCAATCAGCATTCCTTTGTCTGGCAAACAAATGTGGAGAGTGGATAGGGTTCTTGTGAGTAAACGGTCTGCCTTGCGATGCAGGGCGAGAAGAATAACTTTAGAAGTTCACACGTAATAATTTACATCCCGTTCCGGCTCTGGGAGCTGAGAATAGGGAGGTGGAGGGAGTGGGTTGGCAGCAGGAGAAGGTAAGAGCTGCTTTTTGGAAGAAGGGTGCATGTGTGTGAGATCCACGCTTTGAGGAACCCAAGGAGAAGTCACGCAAGGTGTCGTGAGGTGAGATTCCAGAATGGGAGCCCCGGAGCATAAGAGCTTCATTGGGCAATGTATTTCAGCTAATAAATAGTGAAGAGACGGGAGGAACACTCCAGCCTGTAGTCAGAAGTCTGATTTATTTTCTGGGAGCTCTTGCAAGCTCTGAGGCAGCAAGTCCTTCCTGTAAAATGAGGATGCAAAATGCTGTAAAGTGCAGGTTCTCATCCTGCTTTCCTCAACAATGAACCCCGGAGGTGCAGTTAAGGTGGGGTTTGGTTCTGTGTGGAGTGGAAGCCTTCAGGGTGTCATCCCTCTTGTTGTGCACCTGCAGAAGGTGAAGCCACAGCTTCTAATTGCTATGGAGATCAGTGATCAAACATGGTTGACCCCCTTGTTTGGGTGATCAGCAATACTTCTGCGATGACTTGGAAGGCGCTAGGAGCAAGCTGAGATGTTACACAGATTTTTGTACAGTTTTATACACATTTTACATGTGCATTAGCACGTTCTCTAGTAACCCTTCTCATGCTCATTCTGTACCTTGGCCAAAGCTGGAGAGGTTTCCTGTTCTCCCCCGCTGCTGGATGACTTTGTGTTGTTATTTCTGTGCTGAATTCAGCAGAAGGCTTTCTCCAGCTCAGGCGTGCTCAGGTGGCCACTTGAAAATAAGCCCAGCAGGTAGAGACCATGGTTACAGTTGTGTTCTTGGAGGGCGTGAGTGGGAAGGAACAAGTGAATTGCCAAACCCTCCCTGCCTCCAGAACATCCTTTCTGCAGTGGATGAGCGGTGGCTTCTGTTTGAGGTGTAAAGAGGCAAAATTACTTCTCAAGTAGAAGTTCTGGCTCATGAAATGGGATGTTGCTGGGGCTCTGCTTTGCTGGTTATAAAACTGAGAGAGGCTAAAAGAGTGTAAGATGGTAAATAAGCTGCAGAGTCAGCATTATAAACAGTCTGAGCTGGAAGGGGCTGGTTGGGGAAGGGATGCTGGCAGACATTCCCGGTGCAGATGCTGCTTCTGCCAGAGAAGTGCTGCTGCAGGTACAGCTTATTTTCTGTGGGGACATCTGCTGCTTTGCGCGGATGACGTTTCCTCTCTGCCCCAGCATGCCAGAGAGGGAAACGTGTGCTGCTTTGAGGAGGGGACAAAATCCAGGGCAGTAAGGGGCAGAGGAGAGAGACGAAGTGTCTGGGTCCTCACCAAACCGACGCCTGGACAAGAAGTATGAGATGGGGGGTGTGAAGGGTTTCTTCTCCCTAAAAATTCTCCTGTAAAATGCCTCTGGCTAAGCAGTTCTCCCTCTTGGTCTGTGTTTCTCCTTTGCTCACCTTGTCTCTGGAGGGTTAACAGTTGCAGGCTGTTGGTGACAGTGTATCAAAACATACTTGAGATAAAAGGCCTCTCCCTGCAGCCCCAGGTTTTCTGTTGGGATAGTTTTTGTTTATCTTTACTGGTAGATTTTTAACTTCATTGATTTTTGTGAGCCCTGCTTGTGCGTTGTTCACTGAAGAAGTTGCTTTGGCTTACCATTTTCTACTGCCTGTGCATCTTCTTTGTTGGAGAATGTTGATTTCTATGTTCTGAAGCAGAAGCCCAGACTGAGGACGCAGCCTGCACAGCAGCGTCGCTGTACGGTTTTGCACACTATTTCACCTCCCAAGGATCAGTGAGTCCAAGAGCTCAGACTTCTGCTGCAGAAGGCAGCCTGCGCTTTTGTTCTGACTTCTTCTCAGAAGACCAAAGTGCTGGGTAAGCAGGCACTGCAGCAGCTGCTGGGCTCGAGCCTGCAGGCAGATCTGCTGTGGGAGTTGTCTAGGGGGAAAAAGAGCACAAGCTGTCAGTAACTTGCATCAAATTGTGCCTGGGTGTGCTTTAAAGACACTCCTCTCGAACCAACTTGTTGTCTTCCTTCCAGCCCTGCACTAGCGAGTTGTCTTTGCTGCTCGGAGACCAGAAGTGAAGCCATCGCCATGCGTCTCTTCCAGGCTGCTGTTGAGTGAGAATTCGTAGTGCAGGCTCAGAGGACAGAAAGGGGAGTGTGCAGCCTGGGGGTCTGGAGGAACAGTTGTTTACACTGGAGGAAACGGGACCAGGAGCGAGGAACCCATGGGTCCTTTGCCGTCAGGGTCGCCAGGAGGATTCTGTGGGCTGTCTCGCCTGCTGTGTTCTTCGTCTGCAGCGTGAGATCTTAAGGAGCCACTGGAATAGTAAACTGAGCAAATTACATGGAAATGATGCCATCACCTTCTTCTACTCTTCCGAGGCAAGTCTTTGCAAATTGGTGAGTGGGAGGCAACGGCTTGAATAAGCCCGTTCTGGAGCATACCTGGCTCCCATGTGCTTCCACTGCCAGCTGCACGCGCTGAGCGGCAGCTCAGGGAGCTGGAGATGTGGCTCTTATTGCACAGACCTGCTGGGCAGTCCAACCTTCCTGGTCGTAGCCTGTGTGCAGATGTACATTCGAGCTGGAGCTTGTGCAGCCATCGCAGAACACACGGCTAATCCACCTGGTGTGCTTTGGTTAGGAGTGTGACAGTGTGAATTCAGCTTGAGAGTTTCCAAATTTGCTAATTCATCCCAGAGTTGTTGCTTTAGGATTTTTTTTCTGATTTAAAAGCTTTGTTAGACAATGGAGTTTTGTTGTGGCTTTTAATCATTAACCTGAAAACTTTCCAAAAGGCTCAGAGAAAATGTGAATCAGCTGACAGCTTCGTTTCTTGTCTCTTGAACCAATTAACGGGAGTAATAAAGTTTTCTCCGAAGTTGCTTTTTATTATCTTTCTCCGCTGAAAAAGGGTTATGTTCATCAGCTAGAAACAATCAGTGGAGTGCAGATAGGTTACTGCTAACTGAGATCTTCACATCAAACTACTGCTCGATGCCATCACGTAATGGTGCTAATTCAATAATTCTGCGGAACTTAATTTTCAGAAGCAGAGGTGATGTGCGAAGGGCAATTAACGAGATGGAGTAAGATGTAGGGAGCCAAGGAGATGAAGCTGATGGATGTGGATACCGGCCGGAGGACAGCGGCGATTGGCAGGGAGGTGGCCTGGCCTCACGCTGAGTTGCGTAGAAATGCAGGGAAATTTGGGTGACTCTAAGCTGGGTGGTTGGAAACAATCGCTTAGCATGGCTTCGGTGCAAAGACCATGTCCTCAGTGAGGTGTGAGCAGTGCTGGTTTCTCTTGTTGTTTCTAGCAGGCCTCGGGGATGGCAGAAGAGAGGATGGATGTGCGGTGGTGGACTGATTCCCCGTCCACCATCCTCATCCTCTCAGAGCACCCTCTCAGCCTGGCATCAAGCCAGGCAATATGAGGTTACACAGAAGTTTTCTGGCAGCTTCTCAGAGCGCTTGGTGTTCTTAAAAACTAGCAAGTGTGAAGGTAAGCCCTTCAGCAGGTCCTGGGGGTGCTCTGCACTTGCATCTCATCTTCTCTTTGCTTCCTGGGAATTTTATTAAGCTGCTAGAGAAGAGGGGGTTTTGTCTTTGGAAGATTTCCTGTAGTTGGTGAAAGAGTAGAGGTAGATGGATTGTCACAGTGGTGAAACAGCGCAAGGCTGACGGTGACGGCGCTCCTGTAACGCGATTCTGGCCAAAAGCTTATCTGAAACACTTGGGACTCTGTGTTTGTGGCTAAGGTTACCTGTGTGGGGCTGGGAGACACCAAGTGAGGAGCGGCGGTGATAAAACAGAGCGGGTGACCTATTTACTGCAGCACTCAGCGCTTGCGGTGCGGCCTTCTGTTACCTGACCCAGGAAGCAAGCTGCGCTTGCTCTGCGCTGCAGCTGGAGAAGGAGCCGTTGGTCTTCATCAGGCAGTGCCAGGGTGAGCCTGGTAGGGTTTGCGGTGACTGAACACCTGTTGGGGTGTTTCACTCCTGCCTGCTGGTGGCATTTAGTGCGGTCGAGTGTTGCCTGTTGCAGCAGGCACCATGCCACCCCTCGCAGCCCAGAGCTGCCCGGAGAGCAGCAGGGAGACACGCACACTGATCTCCGGGCCGTTGGTGAGAGCTGCAGCTAAGGCAAGCCAAAAGCCTCGAGTTCATCAAGAAGTCTTCCTAACGTGCCCACAGTGAGGTTGCTCTTAGTCCACCACAGAACGCGATGCGTTGGTTGTTATTGCTGCTTATTTTTCCTTCCATGGCATGATGCAAAGCCTTCGAGATGCTGCTCGATCCTGCACGTGCTCGGAGGGCAGCTGGAATTCCCACTCTGCGCCTCTGCTGGCATCTGCCCCGGTTTGGACCGATTGAATAGTCATGGCAGTGCTGTGACACCAAGGAAATGTTGTTTCCCTTCTGCTGCAGGATTTAAGTGCGGTCTCCTGGCGTTTATGAGCTGCTGAGGTTTGAATCATTTACAGATGTGAGGGTTCCAGCGCTTCCGGAGCGTCTGCTTTGATTCACGAGCACCAAAGCAGTTTCATGGAAAACCAAACTGGAAGCGGCATCAAATCCATAGTGATGGAGCAGGTCTGAAAAAGCTGCTGCTGGTGGGAAATGGGTGCTGCAGGTTGCCATGATTAAAAAAACAAAACACAAAGCCGTGAAATGGAAACAAAATGAATTTATCAGTACCAGGTCTGAAGGAGCTGGGGAAGACTTCTGCTGCAGAGCAGGGCGTAACATGAGTTGCTATTAAATGGCTTTTGCTTGCAGTGAATGCTCAAACAAACAGCAGCTTACTCCCAGCGTTGCTGAGAAGCTGAGGTCTGACATGGGCTTTTGTCTGGAATAAACTGCGAGAATTAACTGTGCAGCTTGTTGTGACAGATGAAAACATGAATGGATCGAGCACCGCAAACTGTCATTCAGCAAATTACTCTGCTTGGAAACTGAGATTGAAGCCGATGTCCTAACGATCTATAACTTGTAACTTATTTGTAGTGTTTATGTGCATGCAGATTTGTATTTGTAGGAATGGTAAATGCAGATATCTCCACTGAGGAGGAGTAGCGAAGTGGGATCTGTCTGAAGCAGACCTGGACTTGGCTGCTCGTTAACCTACCCAAAATCCCTGCCTGCGTCTCAGGGGGGGCAGAGCTCTGCTGTGTGCTGTGGCAGCTCGGTAGCTGTGACGGCCAGCCTTCCAGCGCCCTGGGAGTTCCAACAAGATGGCTGCGCTCCTCGGCGCTGGCTTCTGCCAGGGCATCAACAGGCTCGCTGCCCCCAGCTCCAGGCAGCCCTCCTCGGCTGTGGCTTTCATCAGACCACCTCTGAAAGAAGATCCTGAAGGTGTTAGCTTTTCCCTAGCTCCCCATCTGTTCCTGGCTGCTTCCCTCAGTCGTTTTTCTCAGCAAGCAGAAAACACCCCGTGTGAGAGCAGGCCTCTCCCAGGCTGAGCAGTAATCCCGTCTGAGCAGCGTCGGGGCCTGCTCCTGGCTAATCTCTGTGGGGCAGCAGCCAGGCCCTAATCCTGGGTGCAGCCTGGGGAGCCCGTCCAGTTTCAGGGCAGAAAGGGAACACAGCAGTGCTGTGTAATCAGTGCTGTTCGGATGTTTGGGTAATGCTCACGAGTGTCCCGAGTGCGTGCTGAGGCCTGGCACAGCAGCGCTGTGCGGGCTGCAGCAGAACCAGTGACAGAGCAGAGGGTGCAGCTTGGGGTTATCTTGGTGCTGCTTTAACCCTGTACACAGCTGAGCACTGTGTCGTAGGACCAAGTTAAGGGACGTGGGGTGGATGCTGGGCTGCGCACTGCTTTGAGGCAAGACTTGTCCTGGAGAAACAGATTTTTTGCCAAAATGCAAGTTGTGCTGGCTGTGGGAGGTGGTGTTATAACCACGATCACCTAGAGATAAGATCAGCTTGTTTGCTAAAAAGTGTGTTTCATCTGTGATTGCTTAAATGTGCACGTTTCCTAGAGCTAGGTGAGCTCCTTTCTGAAGCTGCTTTGCTTCACACGGGCTTTTTAGGCTGGAAGAGTTTATTAATTTGGCCTTAAACAAGCTGTGCTGGCATAACAAAGAGTATGAACATGCTGAAGAGGGAGAGGAGTGTCACTTCTTATAGCAAAAACTGCAAGGCTAGTTCTTTGTGCTCACGTTTTGACTCCGGGGCTTTGTTTTCAGTGAATGCTTGTGTTGGTGTTGCTGCTGGAAGATGCTGTCCTGTCTGTCCCCGGCTCCTCCTTCCTGCCCTGTCCCTTGTGCTGGTGCAGATATCTGTGCGGTCAGGCAATAAAACAGATTGGGGTTAAAAAGCAGTTTCCAAGGCAGCGATTTGCAGTACTGCAGCAGAACAAAAGCTGTACCACCATGGGATGGTGAGTGCAGGATGTGCAAGTGTGCAGCCGGGCGTGGGACTGCTGCTTGGGGTGGCTTCTGGCAGCTTCAAGTTGCAGCTATAGCCTGCAGGCTCCAAAAATCACGTTGCTGTTTCGTGTCCTACTTTTCAGCAGCCTCAGAGTCCATTGAAAATCAGCCCTAAGGCAAACTTCCATTTCGCTGTCGGGTGGCAGAGGACAGGCGCCCTTGCTGCTGCCTGTGTTGTGTGTGAAAGGCCCTCAAACCGAGCTGAAATGGCTTGGTTTTGGGGAATTCGAGCACGGTTCTGGGGAGGAACAGAAGTCATCCCCTGGCATCCCTACTTACTTCCTTAAAACTCTGCCTGTGATCCTCACAATATGTGTCAACTTGTTGAAACTATTCTTTCCCTTTTTTCTTCTAGAATCCAGCAACCATCACTCGAATACTGCTCAGCCATTTCAACTGGGATAAAGAGAAGCTGATGGAGAGGTAAGCAGCCACGCCACATGCGAACCCAGTACTAAACGCTTCCTGCAGGTACGATGTGCAAATGGATGAGCGCACAGTGTGTGGTGGGAGAATCTCATGGAAGCTCCAACTGTTTTGCCCTTTAGCAGTTCCTACTGCCTGAGTAGCTCCTTGTTTTAGTAATAGCAGTGCCTCTCAGACTTGAGAGAAATTTTGGAAGTCAGTTGCCCCTTGGAGGTGGCATAGCTTGGGTTTCAGTGCCTGCAGCCAGTGGATTTTTGCAGACTGCACTGAAGCAAGCAGGAACAGGTTCCTGTTATCTTGCAGCTGTTTTGGGTTTGGATTTAGCATGCATGTTCTGGACTTGTTTATTCTTCAGTCTTGCCAACACCAAATTGCTCTGGACTGATGAAGGGTGCTGGTGAAGCGCATCTGCCTGCCTTCGTTTTGCGTCTCCTTTGCTTGGTGATCAGGGCGGGAGAAGACAGGATGCTCTGCAGTCTGTAGGACTGTGTGCAGGAAGTTGTGGTGCTGTTAGGTTGATACCTGCTGGAGGAGCAACAGGTCTGCAGTCCGCTAGTTGGTGGTTTTAGAGCTGAAATGCTTTCTGCCAGGATGAATGACTTCTTATAACATTTGGGATCTCTTATGTTTTGTTTGACTTCAATTTTTTTTTCTGTACTTAAACGTCATCTCTTTATTCAATAGATTTTTTTTTTTTCCCGCCTTTCTCACTGAAAGGTTGTTAGTTAAGGCCTCCAACTTCAAAGAATAAGAAGTTGGGCTGTGGATTTTTCTGAAGGGGGAATGTCAGCCACTTCTGTGTGAAGCATTATTGTTTTGAGGCTTTTGCAGGCAGCAGCCACACCATATTAAGCACATGTCAATATTGACAAAGTCCACAGGTACACGTTTACTCTCGATACACGTTCATTAAAATACTTATCTTAATTCTGTAGGATTACCCTGTGAGTAATGCAATATGTGTCCCTTGCTTATGCAGAGCTATTGCACGCTGGCCCTAGTTCTGGTGCCGCTACCCTGCTGGATCAGAAGAACACTGGAACGTTTTCTCCCAAGTAGCTGTTGCTGCTTGCTGCCATTTCTTCCCCTAGCAGCCCTTGTGAAGCCCGTGTCAGCCCTCTGCTGACACTCAGCTGCGTTAAACCATCAGCAGGATGCTGAGAGCTGGCTCTTCAGAGTGTTAACAAAGATCCTGCGATTGCTGTGACACTGGGGCAGCAGGCGAGGGACCCCCTGGGCAGCCGGGAAGCAGAGCAGTCGGTGTGCAGTGGTGGTGGAGCTGGAGGTGAAGCCGTAAGCTGGCTGCAGATTGCATCTTTTGTTTTAAGCACTTGAGCTGCTATAAATTTGGCCTCTCTCTCTCCTAATAACCATTAGGAAAGCCTCCCAGGAAGTTCCTGTTGTTGCCTGCTGTTACGATGGGTTTAATGCTTGCTCAGATGTAATGTTTGGGTGCAGTTCTTGGTATTTGATGGCACACCAAGCCTGAGCCGGGTTGCTTAATGGTGTGTATTTACAGGGCTAGCCAGCATCTCTTTTACCTTAGTTCATCGTGAATCAGCAGGACCTGACAGGCAGCTGTATCAGACTTGGCCTGTAGCAGACCAGATAAACTCAGTGGCTTCTTTTTCGATAAGTGCTGAGTGTTCCTAGGGCTTGTGAGATGAAAAGTTCCACGTTTTACAACATGAAATCCTGTTTGTTGCTCTGTTGTGTTGTTGCACACGGTTTTAATAAGCAGGTTGTTAGTGGCTGTGACAGCTTTGTCATGGAATAATTGCATGGAGTTACTGAGAGGGCAGATGGGTTGCAGGTGTTTATTCCACTCACTATGAAGTAATCGCCACTGTTGAAATGCTGCCTCATCAGCTGCTGAAGTGCTAATTATTTGACTCTGAAAGCCAAATGGGTGTTTTGGGGTGGGTTGGTTTGAAGGATGCAAGTGGGTAGTGGAGGAAATACTCCAGCTTCTGATGTGCTACTTGTCTTGGGGACTAAAGATGTTAAACCGTTTTAAAGAGAATTAATTCAGCATGTATCCAACCCAGTCACTGGAGGCACAGAGAGGTGCTGGTATGAAGGTATCTTTTACTGTGAGGATACTGATTCTCTGACATTCACAAATGCCCCTTCTCTAACAAATAGCCCACAGTGTGAACTAGAGCAATTTTTGTGTGTGTGTTTAAAGAGGGTTTTCATGTTAGATACTCCCTTGGACAGAATTTGGTTATGTCTAGAAAATTGTCATGAGGCACATACCAACAGCAGTGTCTTAGTTTTGGTAAGCAGTGAAGAAATTACAGAAGAACCTGAAAATAATTTACTCTTGTGTGGCTGTTCAGTGTGAAGTAGCAGAGAAAAAAGCAGAAAAAGAGGACAGAACTACCAAGAAGCAGACATTTAGTAGTGACAGGCTGAGGGATGGTGTGAGGATGGTCAGAACAGCTGAGAATGAGAATTTGGGGTGGAGGAATAGCCTGCAGTGAGGATAAAGCACGGAGTGTGCCCTGTCAACAAAACAAAATGAATCTTGCGTTTTTCATTGAGAAATGATTGTTACCATGTGGCCCTAATGAATTTGCTAGGGCAGGAGAAGGAGATGGCCACATCTGCAGAGCAAGCATGGCTCAGGGCCCCCAGGTGAGGGGGAGAGGAGTGGAGGAGGGAGGGGCTGGGTTGACACTGAAGCTCTCAAGGAGGAGAGGTGGGAATTAAAGGCTTTTAGTCCCAGGTTTCACAGCAAAGATGATGGCATGATATCAAATAGGGGGCGTAGGGCGTAAGGTATGTGTGGAGTTCCTTTGCTCAGAGGAGATGAGGTGGAACCTGTTAACAAGTCCCTTATCAGTTAGTTGTGGGATGGATGTTTGTTAAAGTGCTAATGAGTGACTTGGCAGAAATCTGTTGAGGCACTGGATTCTGAGGAAGATCAAGGTTTACACAGGAGAAAAACAGCCAGCCTGGAGGGTCCTAGCTGTGGAAATAGTACAAAGCGTCAGGACAGGTCTCATCAACACAGAGATGGAAAAGAATGTGGGATTTGTAGCAGATGAAAGTGGAGCTGCTAGTGTGGAGGAGAAAGGTGGGCATCACTTAGGAGATTAGGTGGAGATCTGTGGGAGAAGTATAGGTGAGATGGCGGTGAAATCCTGCCAGGACTGCATTTTTTTTGGCCACCTTGGGCTTGAGAAGGATGAATGGGGATGGAAAGCAGCTGAGAAGCTCTGCTGGGACAGCAGAGGAAGTGGAGAAGCATCACATGAGGAGCTGACCTGCAGTGCTGGGAAGGCTTCTGGAGATTTCTCCCATCTGAGGAAGAACATGAGAAGGGCAAAGGGGACCTGTTCTGATATATGGTCTGTGCTGACACTTCAACAAGTGGGGAGAAAAGATGTGGTGATTGAAGCTCAGCGTCATTCCTAGCTGTGGAAGGACCTGGAACAGTCTTAGGACTGGGCACTGAGCGTGTTGACATTAGGCGTGGTGGAGCAGTTGGAGAGGTGTTGGACTGCACTCCGGAGTTCCCATTTCAGTTGTGTGTTTTCAGGGAGACCCGTGTTTTCTGGAGTTCACATCTCCTCGCTGCACGGTGGCAGTCTGAGATGTGCAAACAGAGCATCCTGGCATGGTGAAGAAAGCAAATGGATTAAAAGCAAACAGAGCTGAATTCACCTGCTGAGATTTTCTGGATAAAAGTAATCCTGAAGGCAAGCAAAATACCTTGGTTAAGCTAAATCCCTGAGCTAACACTGAAGAGCGGTCACAAAGCCTCGTGTGTGCTGCGGTTCCTGAAGACACCAATCCTTCAGAATTCAGTGTCCTGAAAATGAAGGTGTAAGGCATGTGGGCTGCATCAGGGAGCAGCCGTGACCCCTGTTTGTGTGGCATGCTGACTCATGACAGTAGTGATTCTGAGGCCATTGCAACCTGGTGGTTTGGCATTAATGCCAAAATCCTGTGTTTTTTTGTGGTGGGGCTGGAGTTCTGGAATCTAGGTGGCAGTGGCTGAGCATTCGCTGATGGGAGACGAAAGATGAGACATTTCCTTAAGTTTTTATTCTTTCCCTTAAGCAGATGCCACTTCATGTGGGTTTAATTTGGTGGTGGTGGAGAAAGAGAAGGGACTGACTTGTTTACTGACATTGAAAGGGAGATGTAGATGCAGGCAAGGTTAGCTAGTTAATTGTCAGGTTCAATTAGTTCTCTGCAACTGCTGCAGGCTGCAGAGAGATCTGGTGTCTTGGTTTTGGGAAGAGGCTGGCTTGGCTGCTCGTCCTTCCCAGTCTGGCCCCGCTCAGGATCTCTTTGGGATACTTAATGAGCACTGAGCACAGGAATGAACAGCTTGTTAAAAGCAGTTGGCGTGTGTCTCTAAACTTTCATTTTTTTTCTCTTTTCTGCAGGTACTTTGATGGCAACTTGGAGAAGCTCTTTGCAGAGTGTCACGTAATTAACCCAAGTAAAAAGTCTCGGACGCGCCAGATGAACACAAGGTCGTCAGCCCAGGATATGCCTTGTCAGATCTGCTATCTGAACTACCCAAACTCGGTGAGTGCTGGCTTCCAGGGTGGTTTTTGGGTGGTAACTCTCCCAACTTTCCTATCTGAAACTTCACATTTTAGCACTTCTGCAAGGGCTTCTCCATCAGTGTTTTAAAGAAAGCCCTTGGAAAGCAACGGAGGTTGCAGGATGCTGGGTTCTGGGCAGCAGTGTGGCAAAGTTATGCAGAAAAAAAGCAAGTGGAGAATGGAGTGCTTTTTAAAAAGGTCAGATAGCAATTGAGACATGCAAATAAATGATGGGGAAAAAAAGTAGACAGTGTGACAGGCAGGGGGGTTCACCCAAACAGAACACCAAGACAAGAAATGGCTTCTAAAAGTGGTAAGTAATGATGCAAAGCAGGCTCCAGCACTCAGAACAAAACTAGGTGGGGCTAGGGATAAAATGAAGCTGTGCTCTTCAGAGGACACAATCCATGGGTACTGTGTCATCATGCTGCATCTTCAGTGGCAGAAGATCAGGGCAGAAGTACCTAGGGGGGCTCTAATTTGGTCTTGTGGTTTGTGGTAAGTTTGGTAATAGCACTTTGGATTTTTTTAGCTGTTCACAAATACTCAGTATTCCAGGAACACTGATCAGAGATACAGGCTTCTGCTGTGTTCTGCACAGGCAAGCAGATTGCTGTTGACTTTTTCTGGGGCAGGGCATTATGATGGGAATTCCAGGAAGAAAATGAGTGGAAAAGCTCAAACGTGAGAGCCCATCAGTGGCTTTGCCAAAAGGCAGGGTGCCGACATACATCAGGAGTTCCTCCTTTGTGGGAACTTACTGCTCCTGGTGGAGCTGTTCTGGCCCTCCAGAATGCCATAACATCTGCCTGACCTTTCCAGGGAAAAGCAGCCCTCACGTAAGATTCCACCCCTGCTCGGGGGTGTTTAACTTGCTTTTCAGCAACAATGGAAGCAGTGACGAGCTCTGGCTTTATGAGCAGCCCAGAATCAAGTACTCTTGCTGCCACAGCCTCACTTGTGAGCCTTCTCCTGACTCTGGAGCAGGCAGAGCAGAGCAAAACCCAGTGCGAGGCAGCTGAGATGCTCAGCGTGGCTGTTGGGCCGGTGACCACAAGGCTTCGTGCATCTCTGGGCCTTGCATATGCTTACACTTATTTCTTAGAGAATATCTGCAGATGAAAGTGCTGCTTGCATAGTATAAAGAAGTGCTTTTAAAAATAGGGATGTGTTTGAGAAATGTGTCTATCCTCTGCCTCATACTGAAGTCCTGCTGTGTGATCACTGCAGTTAAATAGTGAGGAGATGATCAAATTTAGGCTGTGCAACATTAGGGGAGGGGTTGAGGGGTAAAACAGGAGGAGACCTCTTTAGTTACCTTAACACCCATCTCCAGAAATATCCTCTCATAACTGAGGTTTTATTCCTTAATTATACCTTCTTTTAGGTGTAATCGCTGTGCCCAGTGCTCACGGCTGACGCCTCTTCCCTTATGCTGCCTGGGCAGCTGCTTTCTTGCTGCTGGAAAGAGCTGCATGAAGCACCCCAGTGCTTCTTGCTGTTGCAGTTCAAGTAGCACATAAAAATAGGAGTGTCCCAGTTATGAGAGGAGCAGCTCCCTAAGTGGAGCAGCAAGATGTTGCAAGGGAGCAGGGGTTTCTCTGTGTCCTTAATGTTGATTAACTCGAGGGACAGTCGAGGGGAACCTCTCGGTCTCTGCCGTACCCAGGCTGATACGAGGGGAGCAGGGACAGCTATCAGATGGCAGCGTGCCGCTGCTAGCTGTTGACACCCCCAGAGAGGTAGGTGATGAGCGCAGGCAGGGGGAGAGCAGAGCTGTCCCCTGTGATGACAGACTGTTTCCGAACAGGCTGCTGCCCTGTGCTTTGATGTTGGTGTTTGCGCTTGCTCCCTTGACATCTGCTGTCAGCTTGGCCAAAAATAATTGGGAACTCCCTCAAAGTAAAGAAATGAGTTAAAAGGCAAATTCTTTGCAGCTTGGGAGGGGGTGTGGTGGCCTCCTTTTATGCGGGCGCTTAGCAAGTCTTCACTGCCCGAAAGAACAGGAAGGAGCCTTAACTGAAGGTGCAGGGTTCTTGGCACTCCCCTGTGTGTGCTTGCCGCAGAAGCGTTTGGGTTTGCTGAGGATGATCCCTTAGTCCTTCAAATGGACTCTTCTCAGTGACCAGCAGCTTGCTGCTGTTGGGGCTGTTCTGCGGGGGATACCAGGTTTTCTCTCACTTCTGGAGGTTCGTACAGGATGACGGCATCTCGGTGCGGAGTGCTTTTTCTATCTGAAAATAAGGCAGTGTGGAAAGCTGAGCCATCACCTGCACTGCTTCAAATGCAGTCTGTACCTGCTCCGGGCTCTCAGTGTGACATAGCTTCAAGATGGCCTTAGAGAAGCCACTTCTTTCAGTCTTACCTCAGCAGTGTTTGCTTCTCCACCCCTTGTGTAACCATTCAGCCCCAGATGCTATGTCCACGTCCTCTGTGTAGGTGATGGGTTCACAGGTGAAGCTGTCCCTGTTGCTCTCTGCAGCAGCTTATCATTATTGAATTTTATTTAGTAATTTACACCCAGTTAGGATCTTTAGTGTCCTCACCCGATGATGAACATCTGAGTTTCAGAGGGAAGCTTAGCAAGCATGTTGGCAAACTTTATATACGCATTGGAATGGAAGTGGATGCTGTTTATTTCTGCTGTTCAATGCTCACTGACTGCTTTCTGCCTCCTGTGCAAGGTGGTGGCAAGCCAGGTGGACCACCAGGAGGAAAGAAGGCTGAGCATTATCACAGAACTGTCACCTGTTTGGTGGTGCTGCCTTTATTTATTTATTTTTTTCAGTTTTCAGGAGTAAAACAAAGGGAGGAATACGGACCCATTTAAACGGGCAGACAGGATGGAAACATCAGCCACACCTTTCCTTGCTGCTAGGGCTGGGGAATAAAGTTTGCTTTGAAGGCATGTCTGGAGCTGTGTTAGTGGTGTTCTGGGGTGGTGATGATACCAAATGTGAAGCTCTGCTGTTTATTTCGTGTGGTGATGAGAGATGGGATGAGCTGCACGGCACCAAGAAGGGCGAAATGATCCGGTGAATCCATGTGATAGAATAACCTGATATCTTGTTCTTTGTCATTGCAGTACTTTACTGGCCTAGAGTGTGGACACAAGTTCTGTATGCAGTGCTGGAGTGAATATTTAACTACCAAAATAATGGAGGAAGGCATGGGACAGGTAAAATATCAACTTGTGTACCCCATGACATAGTCCTGAAACTTCCACGTACTGGAGAGGAAGGGAAGAATTCTTCCTCACTAAAGCTGTTTTTAAAAAAAAAAAAAAAAAAAAAAAAACAAAACCCAACAGAAACCCCCCAGCCCTCAAAACCTTGGGTGCTGCAGCCTTTGCCGTGGGTGAAGCTGAAGGGAGCAGCTCTGGGTGGGAGGAATCGTGCTGTGCACAGTGGCACATCTGGGCTGTGAAGATAAAGCCACTGCTATTTTTGTTACGGGTTGTAGTGAAATCTGTTGCCTTGAAATTCTTAGTGATGCAAAAATAAGGTAAACACTGTTCCTTCTGTGACTTTTTTTTTTTTTTTTTCCTCCCAGACCATTTCATGCCCTGCTCATGGCTGTGATATCTTAGTCGATGACAATACAGTTATGTAAGTATGAGAGCTGCTACCTCTTGGCTTTCCTCTCTTTTTTTCCATTTTGTTACTCATGTGCTACTCAAAGGTACTGGCTTAGAAAAAGCTGTGCAGAAGCTTTAGGGCACCGGAGGGGTTGGTGCTGAAGGGTCTATTTTGACCCTAAACTTCCTGTTTGGGTCTGAAAAACGCATGCCGTGGCACCTGACGGAAGGACTGGCTGACCAGTTTGGTCATCAAGACAGCAGAATAAACATCAGGCAGTCTTCCCAAACCCTGTTTAACTGCTTTGTGCATTTTGTTTCCTTTGATTTACATACGAATTTGACTTCCTACCTCAGTCAGCCCACTGGTTCACCAGGTGCTGTAGGTAACGTGTGAGTCAGAGGAAGTCAGTCCTATGTACAGTGCGACGCAGGGGATGTTTTATGCCCTGTGATAGGGAGCAGTTGACCCTCAAGCATAAGATTTGATTAAACTGGTATGTCAGCCTGTGTCACATGGCTTATTAAGTTGTCTAGCTGAAGGATGACAGTTCGTACGCGGTGAAGCAATGAATTCCTTGTGCTTCCTTCTCTTTTATATAGGGTGATGTTATTGCCTGAGTAATATCCTTCATAACGCTGAACCTTGATTAAGTTCATGTTAATTCTTCATGCGAAAAAGCATCTAAATAGAAGCTCGTTTTGTTACCTTATTCCTTCCTTCCTGTAGTCTGACTCATTCATTGATACTGGCTGTTTTTGCTATCAGTCGCTTTCAGACGGGTGACTTCCCATCTCCCCCTGCGCTAGCGGCTCCGTTACTCATAACGTGTAGGCTGGAGGGAAGTGGAGGGAGCTGAAATGCCCTCCTGCCCCGTTGAGGGGTGGTTTGTGGAGTTCAGCAGGTGGAAACCAAGCTTCAGGTGGCAACTCTTGAGTGAGATTATGGTTTGCTGCAGCCTGAACTTACGGCATCATTTGCTCTCAGCAGGGAGTTTCTCAAGGGTGCTGTTGGTTGGAACAGCCTGAGGAAGGTGTGCTCGTGCTCCGCTTTCAATAGGCAGCTGCGGGTGTTGGAGTCAGTGGAGGCCATGGTGGTGGCAGTAGCAGGCAAGGATGGAAGAGGAGGAGAGCAACGCTGGCTTCGTTGCTGTTGTGTGGTATCTAGCAGTAGGGCTGACAACCCTTACGTTTTGCTTCATGGGTTTTATGGGACAGAGAACCACAGCCAGGTGCTGTGGGGTTCTCCCACCTAGAGACAGCGGGAATGACTGGGGCTTTTGGCAATGAAATGACACCTGGGTGCTAAAGCGAACAAGTTCTCCTTATCTAAGTGGAACTTTAAATGTTGGAAGGTGAAAACCCACTTTTCCCTGCTCTTAGGAGGTATACCTGAATTTCTGAGGAAAGGGAGGTGCATTTTCTGTGAAAGCCTCATGCCTTGCTTGAAAATGAAAGATGGTGATCCGCAGCAATTTCACAAAATCTGCAGCAATTTTACAAACTGGCAAGAATGGAGACATAAGTAATACCATCTGGAGTCTGCACCCCCCTCCCATGTGCTTGTTTTTTCTCTTTTTAGATCTTTTTCTTTTACAAAGCCTCCAACTCTAGGCTTCCAAGCTGTAGAAGCCAAAGAGCAGTGTGTAATGTAGAGACATTAGAGCTTCCTCATCCATCAAATCAGAGTGGGTAGGCCAGGTTACTCACTTATCCCTTTATCAAAACTTTCCCCCAACAGAGCAGTGCGTCTCTAAGCTGCCTTCTCTCTCTCTCTGGGTCCAAACTGAGCAATTCAGATGACTCTGAGCTTTCAGCTAGCAGACTGTAGTTTTTCTGTTGCTTCTCTTCTTGCTGAGCTTAAGCAGGGAGGTTGAAAAGGGTCCCTTTCAGCTCTTTGGGACCTTCAGACTGGCTGAAGGTAATCTGCTTCTATCCCTTGTTGACCCTTGCTAATGCTGCTGGTAATGGCTTTAGCCTACATGCGGAGCTGTTGGTTTCATTAATAAGCAAATAACACCGCTGCTGTGTCCCTTCAGAATGCAGCAGGGGCCTGGGGTGGTTCCTGGGCAAGGGTGGTTGAACGCTTACGTGGGACGCCTTGCTAGATTCACCCCTGCGTGTCTTTGAGGAGTTCGCATCAACAAAGTGGAACACAAGTGTAACATGTATGGCCCCATAAAGGACAGCTGCCATCGTCAGACGGAACTTGAAATTGGTCCTGTCAGTGTGTAGTGCTTCTTCCTGAGCTTAGTTCCCATCGGAGACCAAGGGATGATGTTGCTGCAATAATGTTGCTTTTCCAGCCTGGCACCTTCATTATTTGTTTAATTTTTTTTTCCTTTTTTGGTTAGTTTCACTCTGGCGTTGCGGGCTCGTCACCAATGAGGCCCTGATGAGATGCTTTGTCAGTCGATTTGTTTTATTTCAGCCCTGGGAATTTGGCTGTCACGTGCTGTGTTTATGTAATACCCAGCGTGTCACTCGGTGAGGAGCTCCCCAGACTGCTATGGGCTAGGATTTATGCAACATCCCATCGTCACATGTGCTCTTCTTCAGTGCGTGTTGGCCTGATAACGTGCAGGAGCACGCTTGGTTCTGGCTGCACCCTGCAGTGGGTAGTGTATTAATTGCAGTATTTGTCAGTGGTGTGGCTGCATCGGGCTGAACTCCGGTTGGATTTAAAGCAGAAATACCACAGAGTGCATCCAGCCTTATGTTGTGAGGCTCTATAAATGCAGAAGGCATTTCTTTCACAACTGAGAGATGTATATAATAGCCCTCAGCGGTTCCTAATTAAATGATTTATAATGTACCTAATGTGGACAGTCTGCAATTCCAGCTGGGTCGGTGTGTCCAGGAGAGAGAGAAGTGGTCACCCTGCTCGGAAAAGATTCCTGTCTGCCTAGTTTTCCTCTACTTTCTTGCTTCTGTGCTAACTTAAAATTGAAGCCAGTGCTCTGTATACCATCTGTGATGTTGAATTTAAATCAATTTTGAAATTAAATAAACTTTTAAGAAGTATAATAGATTAAAACCACATTGACTTTAAACCTGGGATTGTAGCGTTCCTTTGAAACCCAGATAACAGGTCTGCCAAAGTCGGTGCAGCAGTTCTTCTGAAGGCTTGTGAAGGGTTTGCCACCAACTGTGTGTGAAATACGAATGAGCTGGTGGAACTGTTTGCTCTGTAGCCTCTCACAAAAGTGTTTGTAACAAAAACATTCTCACACTCCAGAGGTCAGTTCGCATAGGCTGCGCAAGCTTTCCGTATGATTCTGGAATTAATATTGAGTTAAATACAATAGATCTGAACTTCATAATATAAATAGATAGCAGGTGAGTGCAATAAAAGAGCCTGCAAGCATGGGAGGATCAAAATCATCTGTCTGTCTTAACTTTCTGGCTGTGTGTGGGGAAAGTGAGACTCCTACTGCAATAATTTATTTTTTCCCTTTCCACAGGCGTCTGATCACAGATTCCAAGGTTAAATTAAAGTACCAGCATTTAATAACCAATAGTTTTGTAGAGGTGAGTTGTTATTTGACATTGGTGATGGCTTCCAGAATGTTTTGTGTCTCCCACATGTGCTGAACCAGAGAGGTGAGGCTTGTTTATAACCACAGAGTAGGTTTTCCTTTGCACGGTCTCTAATCCAATGTAACTACAAATCAGAGGCTTTGCAGGGGCAGTTTCGTAGCCTGTTTAGCTGTAGGAAAGTGTTAAAGAAGATCTGTAGGACTACAGAGGTTACCTAAAGGGAGCGGTCAATGGCTGTAGATAGAGAGTGCAAGAGCTGATCAGTGTTTGGGTTCTGGGGAGCACTTCATGTTGATAGTTCTTGGATGTTACACGAGATGCTTCAGACTGAAAATCAGGAAACACCGTTATATAAGAAGAATGTGCCTTCAACATTTGCCATTTGAAGCAAAGCTGTAATATGGCTTTTAGCACAGTGCTAACAGCTTCACAGCTCCCAGAGCACCTTTCTCTGAGCTTATTTTGATTGCAAAGACTTTCCTCTGTCCCCATTTCCTGGCTGTATGTGCTCAGATGGACTGTTATGCTTTTTTTTTTTTCTTTCTTTCACAGTGTAATCGACTGTTAAAATGGTGTCCTGCCCCAGACTGCCACCACGTTGTTAAAGTCCAGTATCCTGATGCTAAACCCGTTCGCTGCAAATGTGGACGTCAGTTTTGGTAAGAGCAAGCAAGTAAAGGAAGCTGATGTTGCTTTTTTGTAACACCTCAAAAGTATTAAGATAAAAACTTCCATAGTGTTAACCAGGTCAAATCAAAGTATAGCTGTCGACCTTGTTTGCTAAGTTCCCCTTTCTATCACTTACAGCTTTAACTGCGGTGAAAACTGGCACGATCCTGTTAAATGCAAGGTGAGCTTCTCAAAATTCTCTTGTAAATGCATGACCTTAAATGGTTTAAAGTCAACTTTCATGCAAGACATGATGAAGCACCAGCTTTGCAGGTGTTCATACCAAGAAACAGTTCACCTGTTTAGATGGAGCATGAGAAGAATTAGAATCTGAAATCAAACCAGGCTCAGAGTCCTGATCTTGTCTTCTCTTCTGGTATGGATCTGGAAAGTAAGACAGAAGATTTTTATCCACTGTGGGAAGCTTTGTGCTACCTCAGTGCTGTAGTAGCATTCGGCTCATGTGTGGCTGTGTGTTCCTTGCTGTCACCTTAATGTCAGCAGCTGGCTTGGGAACCTCTGCAGTTCCTCTCTTTTAATTTCAGTTTTTTTCTAACAGTGGTTAAAGAAATGGATTAAGAAGTGTGATGATGACAGTGAAACTTCTAATTGGATTGCAGCAAACACAAAGGTGAGTTTTTTTTTCCCCCTTGTGTTTTATGTTCACTATCAGATTAAAAGAACAATGGCAGCCTAATTCTGCAGTACTGGGATTATTTTTGTTCTGCTGTGTGTCACTAAGAGCAAGCATTAAAATCCACAGTGTCTGAAGTGCAGCTAGGTGCTACTGCCTCAAGTCAGGTGAGGTTCTTCAGGTTAAGTAGAGTTTGCTCCTGTAAGAGAGTCAACTGGAGACCCAGAGGGGGCTCAGCTTCCAAGTCTTCGGACTCCTGTCTGGCACTGATGGCTTCCCTCAGCAGATCAGTGCCTCACTCCAGGCATGTGAAACATGTTAACACCACCCGTGGCTTGATCTGGCTGTGATGATTTACATCTGCCTTGCAATCCCCTGGACTTGAGGAGCGGTTCATTTCCGCTGGGCAGTGTTCCAGACAGAGCCTGGCAGGACAGCTGTTGGGATTTCATTATGTAAATGTCTTCATTCCAACTTTGCAGGGAACTTCAGCCTGTCTGTGTTAGTTCAGTTTGGGAAGAAGAAAAGCAAGGGTTGGCGTGGTGGTGGGGAAACAAAAGAAGCAGATGCTGCTGGGAGGCTGGGGGCCAGGCGTGGAGCTGGGTCTCAGGGCTGCCAGAAGGGTGGAAGGAGGTGGGGAGGGCGTGAGGAAATGGCTGCTTTGTTTTCTTAGCTCTCTTGTGTAACTGGCTCCTGGTATTGTTTGCAGCAGCGCTGCTGCTTTCTGGGGCTGGCTGCGTGTTTTTCATTGAGCTGGAATGTTGTGTTGTGGTGATAGCAGAAACACCCAGCAGCGAAGTGCACGCTTAAAATCATGCTGAAGTTGTGCAGCCTGGGCTGCTTTTTTCTGTTTCGTGGGCCGACGCTTGTGTGGCCCCTGCTTGGAGGCTGAGCGTTGCTCAGTAAAAGGAGCGTGGCTTTTTCTGGAGAGAGCTTGTTCAGAGATGAATTGTAGCTTGGGAACCAAATCTCGTGTATTCAAAGCTTGCTTGGTCTTCAGATGTTGCCAGTACTGCACCTGAGAAAGAAGAGCCTTAGGGCTCTCCATCTCCTGCTCATTCTGCCACAGCATGTGCTGCATGAGTCCAGGCTCTGAGCTTTCCCCTTCTGGTTGCAAACATACTCCAGCCCATCCTGGGGAGCCTCGTGCTTGTGGGGTTTTGTTACAGTCTAAAGTTGAGCTTTCCCTTCCTGGATCCTGTGCTCATTAAACACACACAAGTGTGTTATTTTAGCTTTTTTTATAAAGGTGAAACATGAGTCATGTGCCCCTAACGCTGGCTGCTGGAAATAGGAAGCCATTTGTCTCTTTTTCAGACAGGTTTGCTTGCCCAAAGATACGAGCCCAGACAAACACTGTTCTGAAGATGGTCACCCCTTTTTTTTTTTTTTTTAACCAGGCTCTGGACTTTGTTGTCAAGGTGCCACGCTAGTGTTATTTAAAGCATAGTTCAGGGTGTCAGAAATGGGATTGGATGGCAGGAGCAAGGAGGTTTTCTGTGGGAAACACCCATCGAGAGGACAGTGAGGAGGGGAAATGAATGTGGCCAAGCCATGTTGGCTCCAGCCCAGGCTATCTGTTAGTTCCTGCAGCCTGGTGTCAGCAGCAGAAGAGCTCTTGTCCTTGAGCATCCCTGTCTAAGCCACTTCCTCTGACACCATATGAGATGCAAGAAAATGCTTTGGAGCCCAGCTGCAGCGGATTTCTTCACTTGGAGGAACCTAGAAGGGAATGGGATCAGAGTGGAGAAGTGAGCCCTAGCTGAACCAGGTTCTGTTCACAGTCTGGGGGGATGTGATGCGTTATTTGATGAGTTATGGAATGATCTGAATGAAAAATGAGGAGCTGGAGGGGTGACTCTTGTGGTGTGCAGTGTAAATTGCAGTTGGCAGTAGTGCTTTGGAGGCCTCTGCACTGAATTCTTTGTGTTTGTCCGAAAGATGCAAGCCTTGCAGCAGCGCGTGCCGCAGGAGGTGGCCTCGTGCTGGAGAGGCTATGTCACTTGTGAGATCTGCAGCATGAAATTCAGGACAAGCCAGTGTTTTTTATCAAGCCTTTAGTTCTCAGCCCTTCTGCCGATGAAAGGGTTGAGTAGTTTGAGGTTTTGTGTCTCTCTCTTTCTCAGCTTGTTGTGCAGGCTTGGTTCTTAAGTAGTTGCCTTCTTGGATAAACCGGGCGGCTTTCTGGTGTTGTTTGGTTCCTGTGGCTCTGGGAACAAAGGAACTGCAGAGAGCAACCACTTCTGTTAGGCAGACCTTCAAAGGTGAAGAAATTAAACACGCAACTCCAAATTTTAGGGTTTATTTTGGGCTCACAAGGTGTATCAGGACTGCCTGAAAGGAGCCTAGGAGGAAGAAGAGGGGGAACAGAACCAGAAAACCCACTTCAGTGATGTTAGACTTTCAGTGTCTTTGAGTACACAGGGAAGAACTAAGATGTTAATGGTCTGGTCTTCACCCAGGGCACTGTTTTTTGCCCTGGACATCAGGACTTGCATGTCTGATTGTATA
This sequence comes from Alectura lathami, assembly GCA_013399715.1. Classification (NCBI taxonomy): domain Eukaryota; kingdom Metazoa; phylum Chordata; class Aves; order Galliformes; family Megapodiidae; genus Alectura; species Alectura lathami. The sequence goes on from VXAV01007617.1 coordinate 47,684, forward strand.
AAACAGGCAGATTTTCTTTTTTTTTTTTTTTCCCCCTTCTCAAAAGCTATTGGGCATTGAGGGCCCATCTTTTAGGGTGAGTTAGAGGTGAAGGCATTGCTGGCAGTGAGGCTGACGTACACCACTTGCCTCTGGGAGTCCCAGAGGGGGCTAATCTGCTTCACCTGCACTGAAAGAAGAGATGTTTCTGTTCAGCCCCCTGTCAGCAGAACAGTTTGTGGTGTTCTATGTCCACGCAGCCTTTTATGACCAAATGGGGATTGCTCTCCTTGGCCAGGTTTGCCTGGGCGTTTGTTCCAAAGTGCAGCGAGTGAGCACGGCACCGAATTGTTTGGGGTGGAGCAATGTTAACAAGGTCATGTCTGCACGTGGCACGGTAGATAACGTGCGGAGGAATCTACTGGTTGCATAATTTGATTTGCTGGCTATTATGTTGTTGCATGGCCGTAATTCTCAAGAAGATCTGCCTTCTCTGTGCTCCTTCATCTATAAATCTCCCCCACTCCCTGTGTCAGTGGCTTGAGTAATTGCAGGAAAAAACTTCTGCTGGTGTTCAGTGTTTCTTTTGTGTATTCTTCTCATGACTTTTCCTTAATTTTTAACCATATTCAACTGTGATGCTGGGATCCTTACAGCTGTGAGGGATATTGGTGGGGTAAACCTGAGCTTGAGCCCTGGTGTTTGTGCAGGACAGGAAGAGTGAGGAGGGGAACAGGGGACTGTCCTTGAAGAAGCCGCCATTTTTGACTCTGAAGCACACAAAACTGGATTGCTTGATCATTGGGAACAAGCTTACCTGGCTGGGAATTCACCCTGTGGGCAGCCCAATGGGACAGGTCGATGTTGTCGCCCCTATGACTGGTGTAAGAGGGCCTGCAAGGGAGCTACTCTGCTCCATTCACTGCTTGTAGCTGGATAAGCACTGGTGATGAGGAAGGAGGTGGGGCTGGATCATTCCCCTTGTGTGCTTGCTTGCTGCTGGAACCTGTCAGAGCAAGCCCCAGCCAAAAAAGCCCTAAAACAAACCAAACAACCAGCCAGCTCGTCCGTGGAGCTTCGGCAAAGCGCAAGGAGAAGGGGAGAAGTGTGTCTACGGAAAGAAACCTTCACCAGACTCCCAGAGTAGTCCCACTGCTGGATCTGGGGAACCTCACTGATGCAACAAACCCGGGTTAGGAACCAGGGTGGGACGGGAGCGCTGCGTTCCCTCCTGGTGGAACAGCCACGAGGGCGGCGTGCTGCAAGAAAGCACTGTGCTGACTGACTGTGTGGGTTTCTTCTTTAATGAGAATATCTGGGAGAGGACATCATGCTCCTGATGTCTCCTCTGGTTAGCAAATATAAAGGTGTGCTCCTGGCTGGTGCAGCTGCGTGGTGTTGCCAGCATGAGCGAAGTGCCAGAGGGACAGGAGCAAGGGGCAGGAGCTGGACTGCCTTCCTTTGCTTGTGGGGGCAGCTCAGTGTGTTTCTGTTGTTTTGGCTTTGTGTACTCACTAGGATCCTGCAGAAAGACTCTTTTCTTTATGTTCTGCATGAGTTGGATATCGTTTTAGGAAGTGGCCATATTCTGCTGATGTATGAGCGTGGTATTGGCGTTACTAAAAACACAACAGACCTACGCCCCAAAGACTTCCCTGTGCAGTGCTGTTCTTTGATACATCCTCCTACTTGGCAGAAGCCTTATACCTGAAAAGGAAGCCCCACGTGGGCTTTTGTAAAAAGCCTTCAGTGAGGTGTCACATGAAGAGGAGAAAAGGAGCCTGATGGGAGATGTGGAAATGCCCCAGGAGGAGAACTGTCTTTTCAGCTGACAGAAGCTTCTCTGAAGCACAGTAGTTTCTTGCTGCTAGATTCTGGATGTTCTCTAGATGAGGTTTTACAACTGCAGGTGTCTCAGGTGGATCGCAGCATGATACCAGCCCACTGTTAGGCTTGCGGCAGGCCTGAGTGCTGCAGTGGGCCAAACCCTTGGCGGTGAGGAAAGCCAGATGTCTTCCCCTGGGCAATTATGGGCCATTGCCACTACTGTAGTTTGGGAGAAGGCCATGAAATTACCCACTGGGAATGTACGATAGCAGCGCAGCTGAAATACTTTGTCCTTAGGGCTTTTTTTTCTTTTGCTACCTAGCAGCTCTGAGTTCGGAATCGTTTTAAGGCTTGACTTTGTGAGGTGGTTAAGGGGTGCTGTGCCTAAAAATCCTGGGCCTAAGCCTGTCTTGCTTCCCCTGCTAACGGTGTCCTGTCGCCAGGAATGCCCGAAATGCCATGTCACCATCGAGAAGGACGGGGGCTGCAACCACATGGTCTGTCGGAACCAGAACTGCAAAGCCGAGTTCTGCTGGGTGTGTCTGGGCCCCTGGGAGCCCCACGGATCTGCCTGGTGAGTCGAGAAGTGGGCCTGGCAGGAGGGCGAGGGAGCCGTGGGGAAAAAGGACATGGATCTGAACTGAGGTCTGCGGAACCGTGTCCCCGTTACAGGTACAACTGCAATCGTTACAACGAGGATGATGCAAAGGCAGCAAGGGATGCACAGGAGGTGAGTCCATAACCTTTGGTGGTAAGGGAGGCCACCGGCTCCGTGGCGTGCTTTCGGGCTTTCTGTAAAGCTATACATCAGCCCTGAGGAATTTCCTGGATTTGGGCATGAATCCAAAAGGCAGTTACATTCACCAGCAGCTTTGGATCCTTGCCGTGTGCAGGGTTCAAAATCACTTCAGCCCGGCGTAAAGAACACGTTACCTCTGTTGCTGTCTGTCACGCTGCCTTGCCTGTTTTATAGCAGCTCTTTGCATGAAGCTGTCATAACGCTGCGGGTCTGAGACAGAAATCCTATTGCCCTTTGGAAAATGCTCTTTGCAGAGTTCTTAATGTTGATCCTGAGGTGTTTAAACACAGCAGACTTTTTGAATGTAAATAGAGCAGACTTCAGTTGTTCCAGTAACTATACTTGGAGACCTGGCATAAGTAGGAGTTGTGAAGCTGCAGCTAGATTGAACTGTCTGGTGAATGTGGCTAGCACAGCCAAATCCCCTTTCAGCTGTAATGGGGAGGGTTTGCATGCTGTGTGCTGCAGCTTGCAGAAATCCATTTCCTGCATCCCTGTCAAAGCACCGGTACAGCCAAGAACCCAAGCGTGTCCTGCAGCCCCTCCTCCTGTGGACAGGGATGACTTGGCCTGATGTGTGCCTCCTTTGTGCAGCCTCTGTGCAAGCTGAGCCATGCCCACACTGTCCTTGTTCTCAGCTGATCTGTCAGTGAGAAGAAAATGAGATTAATGGCTGTGCATTGAGTCATCCTGGTTCTGCTTACGACTTAGCACATGGCATCTTCCCCTGCTCTATGACCGACGTGCCTGGGCAGCTTGAGGTTGCCCTCTTAGCACAAGCACAAGGAGTGTTTCATTAGAATTCCTGAATAGCCAAAAAAAGGAAAACCTGCTTCTGGCTGTTTGTCATGACACTGGAAGCATTTAAGTCCTTGTAACTTGAGACGGGAGGCTGAAACTAAAAACTGCTTAGGCTCCAGCAATGGGATGCTAATTATTTTCAAGGCTGGGAGTGAAGGTGCTGCAGCTGTGCTGGGAAGTCCTCTGCATGACAGCGAGCTGCAGCGGCTCTGGGCACAAAGTCAGGGTTAACAGTGCTGTGCGAAGTGGTGCAGCCCAAATCTGGCCAATGTGAGAGGAAACTCCTCTGGAAAGGAAGCTTGTCTCAGGAAGAACCTTATGGATGGCTTACTTCTCTGGCAGCCATTACTTTGTTTTAACTATTTGTTTTCTTTTTCCCTAATGGGAATTAACACAGCGATCCAGAGCAGCCCTGCAGAGGTACCTGTTCTACTGCAACCGCTACATGAACCACATGCAGAGCCTGCGCTTCGAGCACAAGCTCTATGCTCAGGTGAAGCAGAAGATGGAGGAGATGCAGCAGCACAACATGTCGTGGATCGAGGTGCAGTTCCTGAAGAAAGCAGTCGACGTCCTCTGCCAGTGTCGTGCCACACTCATGTACACTTACGTCTTTGCCTTCTACCTCAAAAAGAATAATCAGTCCATTATCTTTGAGGTAGGAGAAAACACGGTTGTCAGGAGTTCAGATAACAAAGATAAGTGAAATAGGGATCTGAAGTTTGGAGAAGCTGTTGCCCCCAGTTGTACAAAGTCTGTCTGAATATTCTGTTGCGTGAAAGATAGCAGCCCTGCTGGGCATTGTGTAGGTGCTCTGCTGAAGGAGGAAGCAGAGCTGCGAGTTGCTGTGCTCTGAAACAAGAAGAGGGATTGAGGTTCTGGTTTGAACTGTCAGAATGCCTAGAAAGCTTGAAGCTGGCGTTTTTTCCCCCTGGTGCTGGCTTTTTTCCAAGGGCACTACTGTTAAAATTGCACTTGAAGGTCTAAATGATCTGCTTCACAGGTGAAACTGCACTGGCTATTGATGATTTCAACCAATCCTCCGCAGGTCTTTGTGCAGAACCTAAGCAGAAAGCTTCTGTGTGCAGAACTACTGAGCGGCAGAGAAAGCTGTGCTCTGACACTGCAGTGCTTGTACCAGGAGTCAGCAGAGGCTTTGACAGTGCTGGGGGGAAATAAATAGACAGGGGGCTCAATGAGGGATGATTCGGCTTGAACCACACTGTGCCATTAGTGAGGAAAAGACTTTTGGGGCTTGCCAGGGTATTGCAGATCAAGGAAGATGTGAGGGTTGCTGGCAGATATGCAGATTCTCTTCTGATCGAATGAAGAGATTTCTGCTCGTTCAGTGGTGGTGCTTAGAGCAGGTTACTAGAGTGTTGCACAGTTTCTATCTCATCCTGTTTTTTTTTTTTTATTTCAGTTGGATTGATGAAAGCCATTTCTTCCCTTCCCCCTGAAAATACTTTCTTCTTCTGTCTTTGCAGAATAACCAAGCAGACTTAGAGAATGCTACAGAGGTGCTTTCTGGGTACCTTGAGCGAGATATCTCCCAAGATTCGCTGCAGGACATAAAGCAGAAAGTACAGGATAAGTACAGGTTTGTTCCTGACTAATCCTCTACCTCAGAGCTGCCCTAGCACCTGTATTGTCATCCCCTGTGGTAGGCAGCGGTGTGTGTTCTCACTGAGCTAAGGCTTTCTCCAGTCGTGTCCCTGGGAAGCTGCTTGCTGTTGGCCCTCTGCCGTGCACTGTGATCCGCAGCCAGTGCTGTGTGCCAGCCCCTGAGGTCTGGTGACCAAAAGCAGTGGCTCTTCATGCACTGCGCAGAACAGCACCTGGGAGCGGCCAGGGCCAAGATGGGACCTGCACGGGCAGGACCAAGAGGAACAAGGAGTGACTTTATTCCCAAACCACAGCTGAGGCCTAGGTCGAGTCGCTGTAAGAAAGCGGTCGGCTTTTTTCGCATTGTCTGCTGGGTCTGCTTGCACAGCAGAGCAAAAAGCAAGTGAGAAAAGTTGTGCTGAGGAAAAGGGAGAGAGCAGCCTGCGCAACAAGAGAAAAGAGCGGAACAAATGGGGCCCAGGTGACACAAATGCCAGGGCTTCTCACGGTCCCAGGGGAGTTGCTGCTGCACAGTGTCAGAATACAGAGCTGTACGCACGGATGAGTCACGGGATTATGGCTCACATTTTTTTGAGGCGTTTTGCCAAAATCGACGGATTTGTTACATCTAGCTTGGGAAAAATATGCTAAAGGAGAGTAAGCTTTTGTGGAGGTGGGGAACGGAAGCAGCTATTAGTCTGTGGCCCGTTCTGCTGTGCAGTCCGACAGCACGGCTGGCACTGCACGAGGCTCTCAGACCTTCTCTTCAGAGACATTTTGTATTGGCCATGAAGTTTGGGTGTCTGTTTGCTTCGGTCCTGTGAAACTGGATCGCTCCTAGGAATTGTTACAGCTATCCAGAAGCCAAGCCCGTGCAGGTCCCTAATGACCTAGTTCGTTCACATCTGAATTGTGTCCTACAGTGCTCTTTGTGTACTGGTTACTGTATGGCGATGCACGGTTGGGACTGAGGATGTTACCGAGGTGAGCGGATGGCGTTTCAAGGACTGCGAAGCTCATCTCCTGTTTTACAGAGGCACCTCTAGAAAAGAGGGTTAAACCCCCATCAACTAGAAAACAGCTGAGGCTGGGAAAGCAGGAACTGCGTGCGTTGGCTGTCACATGCTTCGTTAAATCAATGGGACTTTGTGTACGATGGCTTGTGTGGCAACAGCTGATAGCAGGGGCAGAGCCAGAACGGTTCTAGTCAGATCAATCTGCCGGTCTGATCAGATACTGAACGCTGACAGCGTTGGGGCTGCTTAGTTATAGTTTGCTCCTGGAACCTGAGTACTTTCAACATTTTGTCTGCTTTTATCTTTTTAGTTGGCTAACGCACCCGAAATGAACACAGCATCCAATGTTCCTGTGGTATCCTATGATACCCCTTTTCCCTGGTCCCGGTAGGACTGTACCTAACCCTGGGACCAGTCTCATTGGCAGCTCTGTCAGCTGAAAAGAGGGCAGGAAGAAAGAGCTTGCGGGGCACGGGAGTTGTGGGGTGAAATTTCCCCTCCAGCCCCCGTTTTGTCGCCCGCTCTTGATGCTCAACCAATTCCATCTCCATTGGGATTTTGGAGGGGAAGGAAGCGGGGTCAGCGTTCCCGAGGTGTAGCCCGGCCAGCCGCTGACTTTGTTGTACACCTTTGAGGAGAGCTCTCTCCTGTTTCAGGTGTCACCACTAACTCATGCTCTGGCTGCTGCAAACAGCAGTTTTTCAGTTATTAAAGGAAATTTCCCAGCTCTAGGGACTTTGGGGATACTTTTGCATAGGAAACTCTAAATTTGCATTATGCCTTTTCAGCCAGGGACCTGGAGCAAGCGACTGGAGCAACTGAAGTCTTAATTAGCGCTGTTAGCTGGCGACAAAGCCCTTCTCAGGGGACCTCCCCTTTGGGAAGCAAGGCTTAATTTAGGTTTGCATCACTTGATGCTGCGGAAGAGCAGTGCCTCCTAACCTGCCTTTCTTTCTGTGTTGTCCCTGTTTGCTGCAGATACTGCGAGAGCCGACGAAGGGTTTTGTTGCAGCACGTGCATGAAGGCTACGAGAAGGACCTGTGGGAGTACATTGAGGACTGAGAGTGGCCCCGCATAAAACGAACTCTGAAACCTTTACCATCTAGAGCGCTCGTGCGATAAAAATAAAAACACATACAAGGCACTACGCCTGTTACACCGCTGGTCTGTAGAACCGGGATTCTGTTTTGTTAACAGAAGATTTAAGTAAATTATATTGTAATAAAAAAAAAAGGTAGATAAACCATTGTACAACAGTATTCTAGGTGGCCAATAAGAGTGTGACAGACGCACTAAAAAAAAAAAAAACCCTCCAACTTTAACTTGTAACGTAGCTTCATTCTCCAAGCCGACTCCTTTTTCTTTTCTATCTTTCTTTTCCTGTGTGTAGTACAGATGAGATTTAAACCAGTTTCTTGACACTGCTTTTCATGTCCAAACCAGCCATTTTGATGTACTTTGGTAAGGGGGGATGTCTCCCGCCCCCCTCCTCCTCTCTGCCACCCCAGTACACGGATGAATGTCGATTGGCTCCTTGTAGAGATGAATTTTCGGGGAGGGGAGGAGGGGGGTACACAGCAAGGAAAAAAAAACTTTGTATATGACTTTTAAAACAGAAAAAAAAAAAGAGGACAACGCAGTATTTTTCAAAGTTGTATATAGCGCATATGCATGGACAAAGAGCAAGCGTGGCACGTGTTTGCATAATGTTTAATTACAAAAAAAATATTTATTCTTTAAAAATCTTCAAGATTATGTCTATTTGCTGTGCATTTTCTTTCAGTTTGATTTTATTTTGTTTTGTTCTGTTTTCCCTGGGACGGGGTGGGGGAAGTGTGTGCTGGTGTAGTGACTCTTTTTGAAGGCTTCGACCAGAGACATTGGGTTTCTCCTCTTCCTGCGGTTCCTTTACGTCCACGGTTTTGTGCACATCCATTGCTGGCGACGGACCCCTCACGCTCAGTTCCTGGCACTCGGTGTCCCGGTGTGCATCGCATTCGTGACGAATGTACATTGTGATTCAGGATGCTTTGCCTTTTTTTTTTTTTTGTCTTTTTTTCCTCCCCACACGACCTGCCCAAATGCAACTCAGCTCTTCCCATCCATGCACGCAGGACACGCGCTCTGCACCTAGAGGAAGTGTGTTTGTGTGTGTGTTTTAGAGTTGTTTTTTTCATCATTATTAATTCTGAGGCAGGAAAAGGAGGGGTATTTCGCACCACTTCTCAAAAGACTATTGCAAGATTTCGGCTGTGGATCTCCTCTCCCTCCCCCTTTCATCTGTCAAATGGAGCGTTCCTTGCTGTTCAGTTCACTTACATTATAACGAGTCGTAACATTGAAAAGGAAAGATGATGGAATTGTCTTTGTGTTTGTTTCGGGCTCAGTTACTGGGCATCCTGTCCTGGCAAATATTTAACACTCCATCTAGTGCAGTAGAAATTGAAATCAGTGGGGTATTTTTCAATTAAAAGAGGGAAAGAACTAATGAGTTAGCTACTTGAGTCCATTTTTATGATTTCTGTAACAAGAGCTATGTTAAAGTAAACAATTGGTGGTGGTTTTATTAAATTTACTCCTGTAGAGGAACTCCTCCTGTGGTATTTTTCGCCAGGCTAGTGGCCTCGGAAGCTTTATCCCCATCTGCCAAGCCTCGAGGGGGGTCTGACCGCAAAGGGGCGAGCCCCACGCGGCACATCCCGGGTGGCGTGAAGCGCTCGCCGTGGCTGAGGCCCTGGTGGCTGAGGGCTGCTGCCGCCGCCTTGTGCCGTGGGCCTGCCTCCTGCCGTGGGTCGTCGTTCCCCTCGGGTGCGGGCACCCTGCACCGCGGGCGAGGGCCGGGAGGGTGCAGGGCTGCCGGCGGCGGCGCTTGGGGTTCGCGTGTCCCCTGCGTTTGCCAAAATGTCTCCGAAAGCTGCCT
>VXAV01007617.1:57112-84205 GCA_013399715.1 Alectura lathami
CGTGCTGCTTTGGTGGGGGCTGGGGGGGGGGGTAATCCTGAGGCATTCCGTGTGGGAAATGTGGCGGGAGTTGGGCCTTGCTTGTCGCTTTTAGCGATTGGAAGGGGTGGGGGAAGGAATAAACGCTCCGTGTTGGTCGTTATCGGAGGGCTCTGCCGTGAGCTGGTGTCCATCGGTGTATCTGCGAACGGTCTGGGCGAAAGGCTGCTGTGAGGTTACAGTGAGATAAATGTGCTTCCCTTGGGTGATCCTGCCTTCTGTTGTGCTCAAGTTCAACGCAAAGTGAGAATTTGGAGTGCTGTGCCCTGAGTGTGCCGTCATCTTGCCTCTCTATTCACTTATTTTCCATAAAATGCACTCCTTTTCCATAAAAAGACTGCATCTTTGAGCTAAGAGTGGTTAAGCTTCTTGTCTAGAGCAGGGAGAATTGAATAGAAACCCACGAGCGTGTGGAGGATGCACCGACCTGCTGGGGAGAGGGCACTTGGCTTTCTTTCCTTCCTGGAACCCTAATAAATAGCAGTGAACCTGCAAAATGCTGAATGTTCTGTGAAATAAGTGGGTGGTGCTCACCACCTGCGTGGTGAGCAGAAATCTCAGCCAAGCTGTGGCTGGGAAGAGTGGTGCTTGGAAGGGCAGAGCTGGTCTAGAAGCGATGCTCCTGCTTTTGTGCCGCCTTCTGGGATTTTGTAGTTTTCCCTTCTGGTTATTTTGTGGATTGCATCTTTAAGAAGCCGTGTCTGGTGTATTAATGCTCTTCTTTTCTGTCTTTTCAGGTTTCTTCAGTGCCAGTGGCTGCAGAACCTCCAAAACCCCATCCCAAAAGAGGTTTGTTTTAAGATATGACTGTGTTTCCTGGGCAGGCTGATTGTAATATTTCTTTGTAGAAGTCTAGTAAGAAATAAATATTCTCTGGGGGGAAAAAAAAAAAGTTTTCTAGACTGCAGTCTGCTCAGTACAATTACTTTTCTAGGATTTGTGCTACCACTTGCTCAGTGCTGTTGGTGGCTAACTTACGTGCTTACAGGCTACATCTTTACAGTCTGAGAGACTTTGTTTTATATAGACTTGTTGGGTTGCTGATGGGTTTGATATTCATTTCGCTTCTTAAATAAAGAGGGTTTTTCTCCTTTAAGGTTCTGTTGATGCTTGCATTCTTCAGAATAACGTCTTGCTGTAAAGGCAATCTCAGGAAACTAGCATTGCGTCCTGCTGATTTTTCACGTTACGCTTCTAGGTTTTGAAGTAAGAGGGATATAGGAGTGAGATCAAACCAGTCAGGTGTTGTTTTGAGTTCTTGGTTGAATCTGAACGGTTTCAGTTATTGGCTCAAAATATTTGTCTAAATGCTGATATTTTGCAAGGGACCCTAAAGCCTGCAGTACTCAGCTGTGCCCACGTTCCTCGTGTGGATCTGCTCAATATAGAGACCTGTGTACCTGCCCAAGGTGCGGTTTGGTTTTTGGGGATCCCCCTTCCTCAGGTGCCAAGGTTTTTTCAGGACAGCATACGCTCTTTCAGTTCTCTGTATGTCAGAGAGGAGGGGAAGGAAGGAATGGAAGTGATGGCGTGGGGAGTTTGGCATCTCTTACCTGTGACAGTGTTTCTTAAGAGGACTTTTGCTGAAATTTCTTGGTGAGTGCTCTCTGCCTGTTTTAGTCTGGCAGAGGAGGTCTGTGCTAAATGTGAAGGAGCCAGGCAGGTCTGCATCAGTTGTGTTCAGGTAGAATAGCGCTGCTCTGCTTTTTTGAAGCACTGAACAGGACCTTTCTGTTGCAGCAATTTGCCTTTTTTGTTTGCATTTCCAATTAATTTCCTGCAGCATTTCCAATTAGTCAGGTATTTTCCAAAAAGCTTTACTGGTTTTGAATTGAGCTAAAGTGCCTCCCATCCTTCCACTTCCCATCCTTCCACTTCCCTTCTGCCACACAGGCCAGCCAAGTCAGTTTGCAGTAACTGATAGTGCTGGAGTGGAGAAAGCTCCTTTGCCAGCTTATATCGTTGTTTTTTATGGAACACAGATTGACTTTATCTCCCCTCGTCATGAAAAATAGTGTTAAGAAAGAGAGTTCTGGGCTCTTGCGTTAGGCTAGTAATGGTTCAGAGTTTAATGGGATAATTTTAAATGCATTTGGATTTCTACACAAATATTAGACCCCAGCTTTTGCTGAGAGACAGTGATGGCTTTTGAATAACTGGATAAAATCCTAAAAAAAATAAAATAATCTAGCATAATAAATACACTGTAGCAAAACAGAGCAGAGTACACTGGAGTCCTAGGACAGACATGGCCAGAAGTCCTTTAGGCTGTGGAGAAGAATCCTGAGCTGTTACCAGCCACCTCTGTGTTTACCCAAGGAAGGGTCAGTGGATAATATTCACAGCGAAAATCTTCCCTTTGTGAGTTGTGAAAGGATTAACAGGGATTAAGTGTTCTCCCCAGCCCTGGGAGTCAGGGTGGCTTTTGGATACGGTGCAGGTGTGGTTTTCCTGGAGTTTACAGCAGGGAATCGTGCTTTGGGTCAGCTGTGACCCCTGGCAAAGTGCTTCAGCTTTGGTTTGTAACATTTAGCAGAGGACTGGTCTAATGTTCACTCAAAGAATTTGGATTCTCCAGGTTTCCACTTAGCAAAACATTTGGAGGCATGAAGCCTGCTCTCAGTAACCCCCCAGCACAGAGAAGCCTTCGAGTCAGAACATGCTGGTGCAGCTCTGCCCTCTTGTGCATGCTCGGTGCTGTCTGTGGCAGCTCAAGCAGGGACTCGGTGCAGCATGGGAGGTGTGGTGTTCTCTGAAGACTGGAAAACGTCAGCACAGACTTCTAAATCCAGAGATTTATGGCCTTAGTTCAGGGTTTGCATCTTTTGGCAGCTGTCAACCTGCTTAATTTCCTCCCTGTAAAAATAAAAACCCGTATCTGCTTCTTCAGCCCCTTACAAACTTAATTAGGCAATGACAACTAGCAACACAGGAAGCCCTTTTTTTTTTTTTTTTTTTTAGTCTTTTTCCTGGTGTATGAATCAACTTGAAGAAACAATTTTCATCTCTTCCGTGTAGCTTTGGCCGGTGTTCCTGCAGGGGGAGGTGTGGAGTCAGCAATGCTGCCTTTTGTTCGAACCTGCCTCTGCTTTTCAGCCTCCCTCCCCTTTTCCCTGCCCATGCTGGAGCTATTAGTCCGCGATGGTGAGCTCACAGCTGTGAGTTATGCCTTCCTGGCAGCTCCAGGACTGTGGGTGAGGAGTTCATTAACCCCAGCTGACTGTGAAAGCCGAGGGGCCGAGGGTCTGCCTGCTGTAAAGGTGCTCCTGCAGCAGTTTGCAGAGGGGTTAAGCACAGGAGTGGCTGCAGCTTTGGGAAGAGAAGGCTGCAAATTCTTTCTTTTTTTTTTTTTTTCTCCTGGTGTTTATGTGCATTTTGCAGATTTTTGTGTACACTAACACCTTACTCTCACATAAGTATGCATGTGCACACGCAGTGAGCACAGTGCAGCACGAGCAGCCCCCTCTGGGCGGTGATTTTCAAGCTGTGTCTCATCATCACTGAGCTCTGGATGCGTTTTGTCTCCATTTATGCTGTTTTCAAATGCAGAGCTGGATCTGGGCGTAGGAAGGGCAGTGTTCCCATGCTCGTTTCCTCTCAAAGCTGTACTGCGTTTCTGTTGCCAGAAGCTCCATGAAAGCCTTTGAGTGCCTGAGTGAGGAGGAGGATTTCTTACTACGTTTGTGCAGCACCCTGGCGAGGGATCTGTAGGATGCCTCGCCGCCATCGCAGCAGTCTGTTCTTCTTAAATTTAAAATCCTTGAATAAGAGCTTAGCACATCCTTTCTATCCATTGTTTGTACCTTATTTTGGAAAATGCAGCTCCCTGTCAGTGGTGCCTTGTTCCACAGGAGCTGCTGGGGTCTGTCTGGTGTTATTTTAGTATCATCTGCTTCTAGAAGATGCTCATTCCCTCTGTCTCACCACGTCTGGCTCAGCACCTCACGTTGCCAGTTTGTGGAGCTCAAGGCACAAAGCAGCAATGCACAGCTGGCTTCCTCCCCACCTTCCCCTTCCTGTCGGTGTTTAATTAGAGACAATTATGGAAGCACCAGGCTTCAGCTTGGACTGCAACCTCAGCCATGCCCAGCAGCACCCTCCCCAAACACAGGGTAATTGTAATGCTGGCAGCCATGTCACCAGGGCCTCGAGAAGGCTGAGCTGGGAACTGAGGGATGTGCTGAAACGGGAAATGAATCTCAGATCAGCAAGGTGAAGCCTGCTTTTGTGTGTCTGAGCCAGCCCAGGTGGTCTTGCCGCAGGCATGGTGCTGGCTTTCACCCTCTCTCTTCGCACTGCAGCAGTTCCCAAAGCCTGCTAACTTGGAAAGCCACTCTCTGATTGTTCCTACCTGAGCTATAATTACCCAGTACCAAGGTGCAGTTCCCTAGGGAGGCTCTCACAAGAGGGAATAACCCTGGTTTTAATTTTTCCAGTCCTCTGTGGAAATCTGTAGCAGGCTGAATCGAGTGAGGAGTGCTGACGGCGCGGCTCAGACACAGGCCCGATGATCTTCCTCTGGTTCTGTCAGGGTTTCCACTCCAGCGCCTCCCTTAAAGGCGTCTTCAGGAAGAAAAATCGCGCTGCTGGAAGTGTGCTGTGCCATCAGTCACTGGCCATGTGGTTTATGTTAGTGCTAGAGTGGTCTAAAAAACCACTGCTTTCCTAACCCACATTCCCTTGGAGAGAGAGATCCAAATGCCCAGCTGCCTGGGACTTGCCCTTTTCTTCAGGAAAACGCAGTGAGCCTTTGCAGTGGGACAGTCCCACCTCCCACAGCCCTTTTTGGGGGACTCGATAAGTTCTGATGTCAAAAAATTTATGGGTTTCCTCACAGCTTTGGCCCCTCCTCTCTTTTCTCTCCTTGGTGGCTGTCACACCAGGTTCGGTGCGCGATGTTGGTCTTGGATTTCCTCGGGGCAAGGGCGCGCGCCAACGGGTGCGATCGCTGCTGCCGGAGGAGCCGCGTTGCGCTCGCGGGCCAGGCTCTGGTTCTCTGCTGACCAGCCTCGCTTTGTGTGCTCTGCCCCTCTTCTGCCTGCAGTGCCGGAGTTGCCCATCCTCGAGAGGAGGAACTGGTTCATCTACCTGCTGTACGTTCGCAGAGACTACGACGAGTGCAAGGTAGGAGCTGCTTCCCAGACTTGGCACCAGAAATGAGTTCTCGTGGCAGGCCAGAGCCCCCGTGCTGTGCACAGCTGTCCTAGGTCACCTGCTGGGCCAGCAGCGGGACGTGGGGTCTTTAGGAGCTCTCCTTTCCCCATAAATCTGTACATACCAACATAATATCCCTTGTTTGAAGTAAAGCTAAGTCCTAACCACCCTTTTTCCTGGAATAAGGGGACCGAAAGAAAATACAACCAAGGCAAGGATCACAACAGCTTTACTTTTCTTAAATCCTCTGCTGCATTTAGGATTCATTTGTGCATTTCTCCAAGAGCTCATGATACATTTGGAAGTGGTAAAAACAAAGTAATTGATTAAACAGCGTGTTTTCCTGACAAAGAGAACACAAGCTGCTGAAGGTGATGTGCCAGTGGGCAGGAGGAGGGGTGTGGGAGTTGCCTTTCTGTTTTTGTAATGCACAGAGAACATCTGAAAACACTTTTTTCCTCCTGAGACGCCAGGATTGGCCAGGGCTTGCCTCTCTCTGTTGGAAAACTCGTGGGGGTGCTTGAGAAAGTGGTTGGCCAGAGGAGATTCATTTAGCTCTTAATTAGCGGAGCTGGAGGGCTGTATCATCAGATTTCGGTTTAAATAGCTGTAAGCAAAAGCTGGATCTTTCGCAGCAGAAATCTTCTGTTACGTATGAGGGAAGGATTATTAAAATTACCAGATGCTTTTAATTAATGAAAATAGCTCATGCTGGTCGGTCTCCTGCCAACCCATCCGAGTTCTGTCTGTGAGGTAAATAAACCTGGGAGGAAACGCTGGGATTACAGATCATGTTTCTCAGCTGAAGGCCTTTCGCTGTGGGGTTTTTAGGGCTTGAAGAATCAATCAGATCTCTCTAAAAGATAGCTCTCTGTTGCCCTCTCTTGCTCTGGTTCTCTGCAGATGGAGCAGTGTAGTGTCTGTGTTCAGGAGATGCTTGCCTCAAAGAGAGCAGAAGCGCCGTGTTTGCTTCATAGTCCCAGTCTGCTTCCTCCCCAGAAGCACTCTTCTTGGCTTCTTTTATAATTTCAGGTTGTGTGTGGCTATGGAATGTAGCCAAAACACACCCAAACTGTCAGCTGCGCGGATGCAGCCAACAGGAATTTACGTTTCCATCGGTTTTCTTTTCCCGTGTTCTCGCTGTTTGTTCATTCATCTCTCACTGACTCAGCTGCGGTCGCTCCAGTTCAATTTATTTCTTCACAGAGGGCCTGGAGTAGATACCCTTAGCAGCAGAGGATGCTTTCAGAGATTTCTTGCAGCATTTTCCCCAGGTGGTGTGTGATTATCTTTGGCATCAGGAGCGAGCAGACATACTGGAAGGGCTGTAGCATTCTCGGCACCGTGCTCTGCTCAAGCATTGACCGGTTTGCGCTCTGACGCGCGCTCTGGTTGTCCCAAACGCAGCCTACTGTCCTCATTATGTGTGTGCTTGTGCTTTCTGTAACTGAGACCAAATCTCTTTTGCTAAAATTGTGGTTAAAATGCGGGAAGTTTACCACTTCTGTAGCTTTTTCCTGCAGTATATTGCAAAAACCAGCTGCAGGTTCTGTACTAATGCTGACTTCTCCAGGCACAAAATCTGGTTCCATGAATGTTTGAGTACTTGGGGCTGCGTTTACGGTGTCTTCTTGGCACTCTTCATTTCAGGCTGTCATCAAAGAGCAGCTCCAGGAGTCCCATGGGAGGTGTGAATACGCTGTCTACGTTCAAGGTACGGCACGTGCGACCTCTGGGAGTCTTCATTTTCCTAACGCCAGTTACCTTTGAGGTAGGATACAGCGAGCAAGTAGCGACAAACGAAGCTGTACGATTAGGAGGAGAGAGGTCCAGGCTGGATCTTAAACAGTTGGCCTGAGTTTAAGGGTGCCTTTAACAGAACAGACATTGTTCCAAGCACTTTCCTTTTTTTGCATTTTCTTTCTGCCTGAGGTTGCTGTGGGAAGGGGAAAGAGCAAATGAGCCTTGTTCAGGTGCATCCATGCTCCCTGCCCTTCCCCTGCTGTCGGAGGCACGTTTCCCTGCAGGTTATGGACTCATTTGCCTGGTGTATGTTGTCTTACAGCTTTGATATTTCGCTTGGAGGGGAGGATTCAAGAATCTCTTGAACTCTTTCAGACATGTTCCATTCTGAACCCTCGGAGCGCTGACAACCTCAAGCAGGTGGCGCGATCGCTGTGAGTGCTGTTTGTTGTTTCGCTTTGGTGTGCTGCCCAGGACTTTCCATGTTTTGTTTTTCTCCCAGGCATCAAGCAAAATCCCTGCCAGCTTAATCCCAAACATGCTTCCTCCTTATCAAGACTCGAGTCGCTTTCCAGAAAGCGTGGGCTACCCTCAAAGGCCCAATCTCTGTTATCTGCCTGGCTGCTATTGTATTTATTTTTTCATTTGTGCTGTGTGCAGCACACCAATTTCCACATCCAGAGCTAAGGGTGCTGCCTTGAGCTGTGTAAACTTGCCCTGCAGACCCCTGAGCGTCCGGTTTGCTTCTCACCACCCATATTTTCCGTTTGAGACAAAGGCGGGTGACAGAGCCTGCGGGCTCCTTGCACCCCCAGCCACCGAAGGGAGTGCTGACACACTGCCCAGGGTGCAAACTGCTCAGGGCTTCTCACGCCCTCACTCTCTCTCTGGAGAGTCAGCACATAGTTTCTCGGTGGCAGAGGTGAGAGTGGTTTCACAGCAGGGGTTTTGAAGCAAGAAAAGATAAAAACAGGATTGCTTCCACAGGTTTCTTCTGGGGAAGCACAAAGCAGCCATTGAGGTGTACAACGAAGCAGCCAAACTGGATGAAAAGGACTGGGTGAGTGTTGTGTCGCTTTGCAGGTTGCTGTACAGTGCAGATGTTTCTGCAGTTGAAATTGTGTTGAGGAAGGTGTGGGAAGTGCCTCCCTCAGGTGTCATTAAACCCTCAGTCATCATTAAAGCTCACTTTGAATCCTGTCCTAATTCAGCACACCTTTGGAAAAGGTTTCCCTCAGCTGAAAGAGTCGCTTCTTACCTACCAAGCGTTGTCTGCTTTGACAAAGAACAGGCTGGTAACAGCAGGAGCAAGAATTAAACCTGCTCTTTCCTCTTAGGAGGCAAAAAGTGAGGGAAGAATGTTGCAGAGGGAGATGTGTGACAAGAGGTGAGAAGAGAGAGGGCATGGCCTGCGGTTGGTTATGGGCAGCCTTTTGCAGGTGGCTGTGTTGCCTGCAGAGGTATTGTTTCCAAGCCAGACTTGCTGCGTGATCTTATTCCCTGAGACACCAGGTTCTTGCTGACCTCAGCCGTGCTTTTGGTGCTCAGCAGGTCTAAAGCTGTTGTGCGCTGCATAACCCACCAGTGACGTCTCAGACCTCGTGCTGATTTGGTTTGATGTTGTTTTATTTCACACAGGAGATCAGCCACAACCTGGGGGTGTGCTACATGTACCTGAAACATTTCAACAAGGTAATGAAAGTGTTTGTGTCACCTGGCAAGTGGGAAGCAGGGCTCCTAAAATCTCACTTCCTGCTGGTTTCGAGTGGGCCATTTGCAGTGATAGGTATCAAGGAAGCTTTTGGCTTCACTGCTGGTTTCTGGGAGCAAAAAGTGGTGAGCTGTGTGTTCTCATCTGCATGTTGAATTACTTTGAGTCAGCTGAAAATCTGGGGACTTGGGTAAGAGTGGAACTGAGCCGAGCCTTGGTGCTGGCCAGGAGGCAGTTTCTGCAGTAGGGTTTTTCAGAGAGCATTTCTGTTTTCAAAGAGGATGTTTGAGGGACCTTAAAGAGCCACCTCAAACTAGACAGAAAACCAACTGGAAGCATGCCGTGTGGCTTTCTTCTTCCCCAGGAAGCACATGGCTGCTGATGCAGAGCTTGCTTCAACTCTGAGCCGGGCTGGGTTTGCTCCCTGAGCTCAGAAGGTGCTGGCTGTTCCCTTTCAGTAGCTGCTCTGGGGCTGTTGCTTCCCTCTGTGATCACCGGTGACTTTGTGTTCTGTCTGGCTGTGTGTTTAGGCACGAGACCAGCTGAACACTGCCCTGGAGATGAACAGACACGATCTGACTTACATGGTGCTGGGAAAAATCCACCTCTTGGAGGGGGAGACTGAGAAAGCCATTGAAGTCTATAAGAAAGCCATAGAGTAAGAATATATCCTGTTTTTTTTTTTTTTTGTCTTCTCATGTGCCAGGAGAAATTTGCTGGGTGTCCCAGATCGGAATTGAGGACACCACTAGTGGCAGTTCTGGCGTCTCTGTGCAAAGCAAGCACTTTCCAGGCTCTTCAGCTGCCTGTGCTCTCAGCTGTAGTCCTCCTCCTGCTGACAGCGTGTCGGGGGAGAAGGTAGCTGTTGGAAGGCCTGCCAAGAAAAAGGGGAAACAAATGGACAGAGATCCCTGGGAGCAAACACTTCTCAAGCTGACTTCGTAAATCCCAAAGGTTATCTGCCAAAAAGACCTTGCCTGGGCGGTCTCTCCAGCCCTGACTGCCTGTCAGAAAACAGTTGCTGGGTTGCACGTAGTGTTTTCACGTGGGGTGCTTTGTGTTTGGAGGAGTGGGCAGAATGGAGATGGTGGCACCTGGTGAGCTTCTCCCTCCGTGTCACGGTTTCCCAGTACCAGTCTGCCTTGTTTTACGGCATTCCTCAGCATCTGATTTGCCAGTGCTTTTCAAACGTAGGCAGAGTGCTAAAGGGAAGCATGAGCATGCCAGAGGAGGACCTACATTCTGTACTGGCTGTCTTCACATCTTTTTTCCTTCCACATCTGCTTTTGGCTGCTGCCTGCCAGTCTTTTGGGCTGATCGGACATTCGGACTAATCTAGAATGTTCGTTACACAAATAATCCTTGCTAAGCACCTTACCAGCTTCATGTTGGTCAGCTTGGTGCCCCCCTTCCCTCCCTTTCTTTTTTCTGTTCCCATCTGCCTGTGACGTTTTGCCTGCTGAACATGAAGGATGCATCAGAAAGGCTGAGGACTGCCTGTCACACGTGGCCCAAGGGTTTGGGTGGTTTATGGGAGGTGATGGGAAATCCCACTTTCTGTTTCCCGGTCACTGATGCAGCTCAGTGTGGAGCTCTGCAAATCCACATGACCTTACGGTGCCTGCAGATGTATTCCACAGAGCTGCCGTCACTCCTCATGAACATCTGTAAGGCGCTGCGACAGCTTCGGTGCAGTATGTCAGGGGGAGTCCCTGCGATGGTGACAGTTCTGATACCTGGGTTTGATAGTGACAGTTCAGTTCCTGGCATGACAGCGGTACAGGGTAGCACAGTGATTCTGTGTTCTGGTTTTCCCTTGCTTTAGGGGGCCAATAAACAATGCAGCTCTCTGCCTTTTGTTTTGCAGGTTTTCTCCAGAAAATACAGAGCTCCTCACAAAACTGGGGTTAATTTACTTGCAGGTACTGGAAACTGTTGGCTATTACGTGAACTTTGTTTGCAAAGCCTTTTTTATAGCATTAATTTCTGTCCATCTTTATATGACTCGCACACGTTTCTGTATTTAACATCACAAAGCTTGCTTTGCTGTCTTCTTTTTGCTGAACCTCTCATGCTTGTCACTTCTTTTCCCAGCTTGGAGATTACCAGAAGGCCTTTGAACACCTTGGGAAGGTGCTTACTTATGACCAAGGCAACTACAAGGTACCAGGAGGAGTGGAAATGGGTGGTGGTGGGAGAACCTCTTACCACTAATTCATGATCAGAGCTTTGCCATCCGTATGCTGGGGAGGCTGGAAAGGGTCATGCCCAGAAAGCTTTATGTGAAATACATTTCTGGGACCTTTCCCTGGAGAGAGAAAGGGCAGGGTGGCAGAATATGGGATACTAAACAGATCCCTTCCATTCAGAATCTGAAGTTGCACCTGTTTGAAGATATTGAGTTTGCTTTGCGATGAAAGCCTTGTAGACACTGTTCCAAAATCCCAAGAGCTGTGTCTGGGTCCCTGGGACTCCTAGGCATGGTGCAAATCATGTCCCATAGTATGCTTCTCCCATCTGCTAATAATCCTGTCTGTGCCTCCAGCTGTTACATACAAATGTCACACTGCCGTATTTGTGAGACAGCTGTGACAGAGAGAGAGGGCAGGAAGAAGTGGACTTGAGTCAGTCTTCACCCTGCCTTCATCACGTCCCGAGAGATTCTAGAGCTCCTCGCTGCTGGTCTTGGCAGCCCCTAGAAGAAAACACCCAGAGAAGTTGAATGGTTGCTCTGAGGATGGCTCTGGCTTAGCAGTTTTGTCCCCATGCCTTCTTGTTGCGTTTGGGGAAGCGCAGCTCCTCAGCTGGACTCTTTGCTTTTCCCCTGAAGGCTACCTTGGCAGCTGGCAGCATGATGCAGGCCCACGGAGACTTTGATGTTGCCCTCTCCAAGTACAGGGTGGTGGCCGGCAGCGTGCCCGAGAGCCCTCCCCTCTGGAACAACATCGGGATGTGCTTCTTTGGCAAGAAGAAATACGTCGCAGTGAGCGTCTGGCCCCCTTCCTTTTTCCCCTGTGGGTAATGTTACGTGGTGCCACAGCATGCTCTTCCTTCCCTGCAGGCTATCAGCTGCTTGAAGAGGGCCAACTACTTGGCTCCCTTTGACTGGAAAATTCTGTACAACCTGGGCTTGGTCCACCTCACCATGCAGCAGTACGCCTCCGCTTTCCACTTCCTCAGTGCTGCCATCAACTTCCAGCCCAGGATGGGAGAGCTGTACATGCTCCTTGCAGGTACGCAACACGCTGTTGGGCTGCTCCTGCTTGGGAGGTGCAGCAGTTTGGAGAGGGAAGCTTGGGCTGAAGCAAACGAGCGTTGGACACAGGCTGTACCCTGATGGTACTTCTTCATTTTGTGAAGTAAGGGCATTCAGAATTATCCTAACGGTGAAGTCCGTGCAAACATCACCTGCTGTGTGTGCATTTTCCTTTGGTGCAGTTGCTCTGACAAACCTGGAAGATGTTGAGAATGCGAAACGCTCCTATGAGCAGGCTGTGGCGCTGGACAAGTAAGTCTTAATCCTACCTGTCAGTTCTTGGCACGTCGCTTTTCCTCCTGCGCCTGCTTTCCTTCAGAGGCTTTGTCCCTCTCTACTCTGACCCTAAACAGTTTGCACTAGGGAAACGTTTTTATCCCTAAAGCAGTGCAAATCAGTTTTAAAACTTCTTTTTTTTTTTTTTTTTTCATGTCAGCTCTGAGAAATGAAAGAGAAATTTTGTTTGAGACCAAGCCAAAGCTGGTTTTTAGTTTGCTGTTTGTTCAGTGAAACAGAGATGATGGATTCCAGTCTTCTTCCCGTGAATATGGAGCAGGTTCAACAGAAGTAAGCCATCCATCCGAGAATATTTTGTAACTAAGTTGGAGCACTGCACAGAGCACGGAGAGGCTTGGGACAAAGCCTGGTCTGAACTGGGCAGAGGGAAGATTTTAGCTGGGAAAATGTGAGGCAGGTGCTGATAAAAGCATAGAAAAGGGCAGCGGAGCTGATCCCTCCTCCTGCATTTTGTTAGCAGTGTTGGTGTTTGCAATCTGGCTCTTAAAATCACAGCACCTAAGAAATGTTAGAATGAGCCTTTCAGTATTAAAAACAATCATTTGCATAATTCAGGCAGAAAAGACAGATTTCTCGCAAATTCAGGAACAGTTTTGGGTCTGCTTTTTGTTTTTACCTTTCAGATTTAACTAGGAGGAGATTCTTCTCCCCCTCTCACTGCAAATATTTGCATGCTTAGAGCAGCCAGCGCAGTGCTCCTGAGCACAGTGGAGCTGTAAGGCAGGCTCTTTCCATCTGCAGTGGCCACCCCAAGGTGGCATGGGTAAGGAAATAATGCTCCTGTCCCTCTAACATAGTCCAGGCCAGGCTTAATCCTGGAACTAAGGAATTCTGGAAGTTCCTAAGCCCGTTAGTACAGGCAGCCAGTTTCCAAAACTCATGTTTGACGCCAGTGTGCCCTTCTGTTGCAAAGAGGTGCTGTAAATGCTCTCAGGGGTTTGCTGAGATCACATGGCTTGCATGGAGGGCAGAGCTCGCGTCTGGCGCTGAGGTTCTTCACAACCCATGCACCAACAGAACTGCAGAGCAGATTTCAGTGTTACTTCTACATCTGTTTAAAGGTCGGTATGTCCTGGCAGCCTCCTCAGAGGAACTGCACCTGTGCAAGCTCTGGTCAGAAATTTGCAAATGTGTCTCTGTGCGAGAGCATTTTGCAGTCAAGCATCAGCCTTTCCTGCCGAAATCACTGACCCAAATCCAGCCAGCTCCTTTGCCTGGTTTTCCTGATCAGAATTCCCTGCCTAGCAAGGGAGGGCAGGGTCTTAGGATGGCTCAGACTGCTTGGTCACCAGTCTGTGTGCTTTGATCAAAGAGAGGGAATGGAAATTTAGCTCCACAGCTTCACCTAAATATTTGGCACTGGCAGGATGCTGCAGCTTTATAGCTTCACCAGGAAAACAAAACTTCATCAAGGTGAAAATGGATCTCAGCTGCTGCTGGGAGGAATATCCAGACACTGTTAGGCTCTGGTCTTTGTGCCTTGTTTTCTGCAGTTATTCTGTGGCTGAATCCCTGTCCTCACGGGAACTGCCTGGACGAGGGTAGCTGTGTCTGCGCCCATTGCCATAAACGCTTCTGCCGCCCCCCGTGACATGTGGCCTGGGCACCATGCTGGGGGCTGGAAGGGAAAATATTCTGCCAAAACGATCCAAAAATATGTTTTTTAGTGCTGTCTGCAGCTTGCAGCGCTCTGTGGTTATTTAGCTTGTGGTTTTCCTAATTGGCATGCTGCCTCTCAGCTCTTGAAGGAGAACTAGCGTGATGGGCTTCACTTAATTTCAAGACTGCCTGTTCAGAGCTGCCCAGTTGCTGTTTTCAGTGTTTTGTTGTCTGAGTGTTGTGTTGTTTTTTTTTTTTCCTGCATTTTCTTTTGTTGGCTTTTTAGATTTCTTCTAGCAGCCTCTTCCTTGCAGCTCTGTCACCTAGCTTACTGAGGATGGATAGTCCTGGCCTGCAGATGACACTTCCTATTCATTGAACAGTGAGAGCAGAAGCCTTCCCTTGTGCTCTTTTCCCAAAGGAAGCTCTGTCTCGGCCCCCGGGCACCAGGCCTGCACGGCTCCAGCAGAGGGCACCAGTCCCTCACTCACGCCGAGTTGCTCGCACGAAGCAGCCCTCCTCCGTGTGCAGAGGCGCACGTCCGCAGCGCAGCCTCTGCTTTGCCTGTGTGAGCTCCTGTGGCAGGGCTGGTGCACCCCCCCCGCAGTCCTCTCCTGTGTCAGATGGTGTATTTTGCTTCTCCAAATGCAGCGTGGGGTTCCCTCAGTTCTGCTGTGGCAGCACACGCAACTGCAGATGGACTTATTGGGGCAGTGGGAGAGGATGAAGGGAAAAGGAAGCGTAAACAGCGTGCTCTGTAGCATGCCAGCTGGTAAAATGCAATCAGTGAGTCAGTTCCTCTGTCCTGTCCCACAACAAACTGCTCTCTTGCAAGCTGGGAGAGCTGTGAGGGCCTGAGATGAGTCAGAGCAGAGCTCAGCTCTCCCCCCACAGTGAGCACGGTGAGTCCTATGTGTTTGCTGCAGGTGCAATCCCCTGGTCAACCTGAACTATGCCGTGCTGCTGTACAACCAGGGCGACAAGAAGGGGGCCCTCTGCCAGTACCAGGAGATGGAGAAGAAGGTCGCTGCACTGAAGGAGAGCAGCAGTCTTGATTTTGACCCTGAGGTATGTGCTTAAGAGCTGGCAGCAGGAACTAAATAGCCACATTAGGACTGGTGACAAGCGAGGAGGAAGTGTGACATCCTGAGTCCAATTATTAGGACAAAATTCTGCTTATGAGATTTTTCTGAGTAGAGCAGTCGCCTGCTGTGAGCTGCTTGCTTTGTTTCTGCTCTTTGAAGCCCAGCTCTGCAATCAATACGCAGCAAGACAAGATTCCCTCTTAATTAGGGGAATGAATTAGCAGAGATGTTTCCCTCGAGCACCGAGGCGGCTGCCAGTGCTGCACAGGTCTTTGTTGCCTGGATTGTTGTCTGAAGTGCCCCTGTTTACGGGGTCTCCTCTTTTTTTTGTTTCATGAGAAGATGGTGGAGGTTGCCCAGAAGATGGGAGCTGCCCTGCAGGTCGGGGAGAGCCTGGTGTGGTCGAAGCCGGTGAAAGAGTCGAAGTCCAAGCCACGAGCTGCTCCGTCGGGGAAAGCCTCCAGCACTCAGCAGCCCCTGGGCTCCAACCAGGCCCTGGGCCAAGCCATGTCCTCGGCTGCTGGGTATGGGAAAGCCATGCAGCTTCCACCAGGTACCTCTGCATCTCTGTGAGGTGGAACAGTGGGAGGGGAGAAGAGAAGCCTCCTTCCCTTTGGGTACTGGGTGTGTTTATTTACTTGCTTACTCTGAGCTCCCTTCATGCTCAGCCTTAGAAGGCTGAAGCTGCTAGCTGTACGTGCTGCTTCGTGGTGGGAGGGAGCATCTTCTGAGCCATTGCTCGCAGCCCGACCTCCTCTCACCCCTCAGCTTCCCAGGAGGAGTGCGCTGCAGGCATTGCTCGCTGTGGTGATGTTCTGTCGTTCCGAGTTTCCTGTGGCTTGGCGCGGGAGGGAGGTTGCGTAACCCAGGCCTCTCTCTTTGGCACCCCTGAGGACGTGCTCCATTTCTCAGACGTGGAATAAACTTTCTGTGCATGGGAAACTTAATGGAAAAATAAAAACATGCAGGAGTTTGGGGGATACCTGAGGGACTTTATCATCCACATCACGACCTGCTGCATAACGTTAGCTGTCAGCCTAAATGTAAGCGTAGAAACAACTTCAGCATTGATGAGCTTAATGCTGGATAGAAGAAATCACGGTAAAAGATGGCTGTAGTTGTTTTGCATCTGCATGCTGCTTGGAGGCACAAAAGAATGGGCAAAATATGTGTAGTCATCCTGTAACTGTTCTCTCCCCAGGTGCTGGAGCATCAGCTCCCTCTGCAAAGCCGCCCTCGCTGCCCCTGGAACCAGAGCCGGGCTCAGAGCCGGGCCCCGAGGAGACCTCAGCACCAGCAGAGGCCGAGGAGCAGCGGAAGGAGAAGCACAGGAGCCGGCAGGCAGCGGACTAGGATGGCTCTGGGCAGTGGAGACAGGGCTGGGACATCTCCAGCGCTGCCTGACCTATGGGGTCAGGGACCTGCCCTCTCACCCAACCCATGGTTGCTTCACCTCACTGTCAGTTAGTCAAAACGCAGCATGATGGTTTTAGCACGTGGTCCCTGCCGCATCCAAGCAGTCAGAAGAGGTTGCTACGTAGCTAGTTAGTGTGGTCGCACCTTGGTGTAAGAGGGTTGGGTGTCCTCAGCGTTCGGTTTCAAGCCCTCCAGGAGGGTGCTGAGGCATCCAGCAGTAGTGACTTAGCATCCAGAAAATGAGAACCCAAAGAGGATGAAACCCTTCCAGTGCTGAACTTGTGAGCAGCTGAGGAAGCGCTGCACGAGCCTCAGTAAGGTCAGTGGCAAAGCTATGAGCCTGGGTCTGACGGGGTGGGCTGCTCACTCCCAGTTCCACAATGGCAGGACTTCCTAAAGGCTTCCTCAAGGCTGAGCAGAGGTTGCTCAAGCAGGAAGAGCTGTTTTTTAGCATAAACTTCTCTGTGTGGTAGCTAACAGTGGCCCAAAAAATGAAAACAGGGTAAGAGTGAGGCAGGTGCTTGAGGCCGGCTGTTGTGGAAGCTATCTGCAGCAGCGCAAAGGTTTGCCAGTCCCGAGTTCCTAATTCTTGACTGAGAAACAGGGTGCATGAGGCTCAGTAGAGCCCTGTGCTCACGTGATTGGAGTTCTTCCTTTAGAATTAGTATTGCCCGGCATGGGGGGAAATAATGGTTTGCAAGGAAAAAAAGATCCTTTCTGAGAAAGCTTGGTCAGTGTCTACACTGAATTTGTTTTAATAAGACAGCAGCTGTGCTCTGGACTGCTCAGTGATGCCCTCCTCACAGGAGTGTTACAGGAGAAATCATTTCTGCTCTCTGCAAGAAGGCAAAGCAGCTCCTCAGTGATCAGAGCAAGGGATTTTAAAGTTACAGCAGCATAACAGAGTACCTGTGAAGGGAAGAACAGCACAGAGCAAGGGTAGGGTGGGTGTAGGAACTCCATCTCACCCCCCAACTTGCACTCAAGGTGTTTTTCCTGCAGCCATTGCTTTGTTGCAGTTATTGTCTTATCATGAAGGCTGGCGAGCTGGAGAAATTCCAGTGCAGGGAGCAGTGAGCAGGAAGGAGTGGTTACAGGCCAGCAGTCCTGCACGAAGGCTTTCCTTCCCCCCCCAACCCCCCCGGTATGACAGTGTTTGCAGGCAGTGAGCACACAGTGTCCTCGTGGAGAGGCTCTCGGTGCTGCCTGGTGATGGGGATGAGGCTGGACTGTTCTTCCAACTGACATTAAGCAGGGATTCTTCAGCAGGACTGTGCAAAGCCATTTAGGGAGTTTCAAAATCACACCTTATGTTCCAAAACCTGCTGCTGGCATCAGCCATAATTCTGATTTGCTGTTTTTTTTCCCCCTCATTGAAAACTTAAGATGGAAAAGAATAATGATCTTATTTCTGGGGAAGTAGAAACCACCTGCTTTAGGACATTTTGTTTCCCTTCTCAGACAAAAATGTTCCTCACTAACCAGGTTAAATCAAACTGCTTACAGGGTAGACTGCACTATGACTTCCTCTCAGGGAACAAACCAGAAGATACTCCAAAAATAAAAGCCTGGGCAGCAAGACCTTGCTTCAGCAGCCAGGAGGAAGGGTTGAGGGCAGGACCAGGGCTTTGCAAGGCAAAAGAACATCCTGCAAAAAGGTTTGTTCTGCCCCTTATCACTCAGATTTTAAAAGCATAGAGCAAAGACAAGCTTCAACACTTCCATTTCTCTCATGTCCTCATTACTGCCTGAATGTGGAACATGAGACAGTCCTAGCTGTGGCCTCTGTTCTAGCTGGTTTTAACCAATGAGTGTAGAGAAATTATTTATTTTTCCTAAAAATAAAGCTACTGATCTGGTACCATCAGGAGTTTAAAACTTAACTGTGTACTTCTACCAAAACCTCAGTTGTACGAGAGAACTTGGGGCTTGAAACAAACATCCACATTTAATGCAGAACAACCCGTCGAAAGCTACCAAAATGTGAGTCTGGCGTTTCCTCCACTTTCACACTGTTCTTTCAAATGTACTCAAACCTGATGAGTGTCCAGAAATAGTTGCGCACATGCTGTGACAGCAGTACCTGGCAGGGCATCGTTTCTGTAAAGTGTTGTGACACTTGGGTATTGCTGCAACTGGGCTGTTTCTTCATGGTGAGCAGAAGTTGGATTTTAAAAAAGCTAACAGATACATCTGTTAATGACCTCTTCCCCACCGAGGACTTCTGGATTTTACACAATAACCACCAACATGCTTGCATAGCTCACAGGACCCCTTAAAAAGCATGAAGTACTCGTGAAAGCCAAGACACAGCCTGGTTAGATGTGTTCCAGCTGTGTTTCATAGCAAAAAAAAAAAAAAAAAACACCAAACCCAAGAACTAAAACCAATCGGAACACGATGGGGATGACAAAAACATCAGCCTGGTCAAAGATTTCCACCCTGCAATTCAAAAGTATTTCACATGGCCTCAGAGCTCTCAGGTGGTGGGAAGGAGAAATTTTTTATTTGTTCTGTAGGAAGACCAGAACTCCAAGTCCCATGCTACAATTTATAAATAATAATAATAATAAAAAAGACATTGAACAGAAAGATTTCCAGATGTAAGAAGATCCTGCACTGAGCTAAATGCTGAGACTCGAGGGAAAGCACAGCACCGACCATATTTCTCTGGTGTAAGACAGGACACCTTCCTCAGAGGGAGAGCAAGAGTTAAACACACACTGACAGACAGCGCTTTGCCTTACGTCCCTCCAAGTTAAACCAGCTGTCAGTTTTCATCCTTACAGAGCGTCCACGATGGCATTTTCCACCAGAACATCACCAGCAGCAGCACAACAGCCTTCCTGAAACAGCTGGCTCCAGCCTCAGCGACCTGGACTCTGCTCCCCGCTGCTCAGCTGCAAAGAGCGACCAGGAGCAGCCTACAGGTCCTGTGCAGCGCAGGCTTGCAGACACATGCAGGCTGCGTTTGGTTCGGTTCCACTGAGATAAGGTGTCTGGTGGCCATGGAAATAGGCTTGAAGATCCTGGGAGAGGGCAGAGACAAAACCGTGCTGGCAAAGAGGCAGAAGAACACTGGTGCTATGCAATGGGTAATGTGCTACAGCCAAAAGGTAGAAAACCAAACAAAACCAAGTATTTAACAAGACTCCTAAACTAACAAGGCCATGATACTACAACATTTGATAAGACATAGCTCTATTTTTTTTTTTTTTTTTTAATTTCAAAGGCTGTCCAGAGCAAAGGCAGCCTAGTGACCTAGTCAAAAAAAAAAGAAAAGAAAAAGCTCCTCATATCAGTCCTACCTGGGAAACATTGTTGCAGCTTTTGAGCCTCCAGAGGGCCCTTCCCTAATAAATTAACCCTTCCGAATGGCAGGCAGGGAACCTGAAGGAAACAGCACAACAGTTCCCATACAGAAAATCAGCCTCCAGCACTCCATAGCTTTCTGTAGGAGGGAAAACACCAGCTGCAAGCGCCTACTGCTGGCAAGGAGAGCAAGCCGTCAGCCCCTCTGGCTGAAGCTCTTGGTGTTCAGTGTGCAGCAGACACAGGTGATGTCCTGTGGTTTACCTGGCACGGAAAGGAAGCTGTCTCTCCAGATCTAAGCCCTGAATAGCTTCACTTCTCGCTGCCCTAAAACCAGATGCGGGCAATTAGGTGAATCCTATTAGTCACAGAAACAACAGGTACCCAAAATAATTTAAACTGCCTGGAGCCCCGTGCAGCGAGGAGCAGGCACAGCGCGGGTCGCGTTTTGGGGCGCCGGCTCTCTCCGCTGCAGGGGGCACCGAGGCTGGGAAGTAATTTTGTCAGGAACAGATTCCATTGCAGCACCGAGCGAACGGAAGGCTCGCTCCTGCCACGTCGCAATGTGCTGTGAGGAGATAAAGCAAGAGCTTTTTATTTTCTCTTTATCAGAAGCGAGGCAGGGCCCAGCAGCGCCGTGCTCTCCCTGGGACCCACGTGGAGGAAACTCTCCTGGCTGCGCTGACAGAGCAGATGCATTTCAGTTACAGACAATAGACCTACGCCACAAGGGGACTTTGGTAGTTGTGTCCCTTCCCACACACTTAAGACAAAGCCAATTTTCACATTAAATGCTAAAACCTCTGCGCTAAACCGTGAAACGTTCTAGCCACTGCAAAGTGACTGGAATGTACCTGACAGCTTATACCTGGGATTATTCTTTGGCTCTTCCGTTAAATCCAGAAAACATACCACACCCTGATTCTGTTCCTCTGTCAGCACTGGCTGAAATGCTGACGAGAACAGCACGGCTCCTCAGACACCGTACAGTAGTGGAGACGAAGGGGGATCAGTCTCCTACTGAGGATATATTTCTGAGTACAGCAGTCCCTCTGCTGAGATAGCATCCCCAAGGCCCACGGTCCGGACGGGATCTTTACACACCAAAACGGGCGTGAAATAGAACGAGATGCCTTCTCTGTGCCAGTGCACCACCGGCTCGTCTGGATTTAAAGAGATTTTGGAAGGTGCCTCTGTCTGGGAGGTCACAAACTCCAGAGGAGCTTTCAGAAAGGCTTTGCTGGTGTCAATGGTTTCGGCAGCGCAGGCCTGCGTCCCCGCGGCTCTGGCTCCAGCGGCCACGGCAGCCCTCTGGTTGCCCCAGTGCCCATCCACCGTGGCCAGGATGTGGTAGGCCAGCGTGTGGAAGTGGATCCGCGTGAGATCCGAGGGCCGCTCGGCCGTCTTCCCGTGCTCCTTCAGGATCCAGAAGAGGATGTCGCTGACGACGCCCACGTCGGGGATGCCGTCCCAGGCGGACAGGGAGGCGTGGGGACCAGAGGCCGACTGCGTGAGGAAGAGCAGCTCCTGCTCGTTCAGCCCGATGGAGTTCACCAGGGGAAAGACCTGCTAACAGGAACACGGCAACCAGAGGTTTTCCCTCAGAGAGAGGTCAGACCTCCACGTTCTCGCTGGGTATACAGAGCTGCATTACAGCGCATTGGCTGTTGTACAATTCGCTTTGTGCAGTTAATTTCCTAGGCACACGCTTGGACCTTAAGGAGTACCAACGCCACATTCACGTGAAACACTTGTCACACTGGGATTAGAGCTGTGTGACTTCAGCAAGGAACCACCAGGACTTGAAAGAGAGAAATACTGCAAAAAATTGAGTTTTTTTAAAATTGAAAACGCACCTCAAATGCTACAGACCTTGGAGCACAAAGGAGAAAAACNTTCCCCCTAGAAATCAGCAATCCCCTGAATTTAAACAAACCAAAGGTACTTGTGAGTATTCTCCTTGGTCATCTTTCCCTGTGACTGCCAAACATCTCCACAGCAGAGAACAGAGCCCAGCTGCGCCTGCATGGTAAGGCTGTTGGATACAGTTGCTGCATAAGCTCAGATCTGCAAAAAACCCCTTACTCCTTGGTGGAAATGACCTGGTGATCAGCTAAGAGCACTGTAAGATACCTCCTGAACAAACCTCCCAGTGAGACCTTTCTGAAAGGAGTACTCTCTGTGAGCGAAGAAGACAAATCTGTCCTCTGCTAAGCCACCAGTCAGTGCAGCTCTTCTCTGCACAGAGGAGGCTCCGCTAAGCTCAGCAGAGAGAAATCAGTGCTCAGAACACATCAGCAAGCATTAAAACCATGGTGTCTATTTTTCTTCAAGTTTTCCCTTCTATATTCATCTACCAGTCTGTGCACTGTGATACCAAAGAAACTGATAAAAAAAGAGCACGTCCTCTCCCTTTTGTTACCTGATGCACAATGTTGCTCATAAAATCCTGATCAGTCATACTGGCCAGCTCCAGGTGTATAGGAATGTCCGTAGGGATGTCAGAGATGGAGGCCACAGCCTGCAGGGGCAGAGGAAAGGGAAAAAACACCTGAAACACATTTTCATACAGAACAAGAAGAAACAAAGAAGTTTTAACTCAGAGATGGCCACTGATAAATCTTCTCCTGTACAGATTTAGACACGGTTCCAAGTGAGCTGTCTGACAAGTACCAGGATGTACTGCTGAGGGGAAGAAATCAAACCAACTTGTATCTTTCAGAGTTAGAGAGCAAGAAAACTGATTCCATCCCTAATCTACACCCAGCTCAGCACTCATCTAACAGACTCATTCTGAAACCTCACAGGTCTGAAACAGCCATAAACCAGCTGCTTTCAGAAGAGAAAAAAAGACGAGCTGGTTGTACTGAGAAGGGCACTCAGCTCTAAGACAGGCAAAGATCTGTGAATAAAAAAACCAGCTTGGCACAGCTCCTTTGGGCTCAGACAAGGAGGCTGCCTCTTGGATTATCTAACAGCTGCTGCTTGAAGAACACAAGTCTTGATTGTAACCCCGATCATCTTAGTTTGTGGGACAGAAAAAGTGTAGTGAAGCCCTGTCTACACGGGCTCCAAGAACCATGCCAATCTGCCCAGCCAGAAGATCCCTTGTTTTCCCCTGGAGTGCTGCAGAGTTAGACTTCTGCCATTCCTACAGCTCACGTTCTTTTAGTGTGCCATGCTTGCTAACAATCACAACCTCAAAGCCGGGAAACCGAGGGTTTGCTGCGGTACTGAAGTGCCTCACCTCCATAAGTCGCCTCTGTCGCATCTCCTTGCTCTGGCCTTCCATCATGTGCAGTCCTGAAAGCACCACGAGATCCGGCTGGAACTCCTCCAGGCTGGACACGAACACTTCCAGCATGTTCAGGGCGCCGTTGGAGAGGTCGTGGGAGAAGATGAAGCGGTTGGCATGGGGCGCCTTCACGTGTCCCCACTCTTCACCTGGGGCGGAGCAAAGAGGAACAAATCAACTCAGAGGAGAAGCAGACCAGACCACGGGGGTAGAGGCTCTTTGTTGGGATATCCTGCTGCAGCCTGGAGGCATCATTTCCCAATTAACAGCTGCTGCCAGCACAACCGTATCTGCATGTTTGCTTAGGCTGTATGTCCCCAAAATGAACAGCACACTGGGTTTATATAGGCTATCCTGCAGGAGAGTAGAGCCAGTAGGATGGCAGCACTGCAGGCAGTCAGTATTTACAGTAACTGTATCACAAAGAAAGTTTCAAAGGAGCCTAAGATGTCTGCTCACCTGCAGGGAGGGAATTACCAGATTAGCCCAGTGACAGCTGCCAGTGCTGATAACTTACACAGTCCTTCGGGAATTAACTCCCCCGCACCCCCCACCAAAAAAAAACAACAACAACAACAAAAAAAAACCCAACATCTCCAAAACCGAGATTTTCTCAGTGATGCTCGGGGTTCCCATCTAACGCTCAGCCTTTGGCGAGGTACCTGCTTGGTACTCCAGGATAAGGTGGAACTCATCTCTTTCCTGCATGGATTCAGGCGGCACGACCACGTTGTCGTCAAGTAGTTCGTGGAGCTTGGGACCAACTGGGCCGCAAAGGAGGATCTAGAAAACAAGACAGACCATTAAGGATCCTCTGCCACGGCCCCTGCCAACATTTCGGAGCATCAAAGCAGCCACCTGATTTTGTCTAAAGCCATTCTGTGCACACATCAGTCCTCAGCTGCTTCATCTCTTCCCAGGAGTCGCTGATGAGCAAGACAGTGCTCGTACAGGAAAATAAAATCCTTTCAGGTTTTGCACTAGACAGAAACCTTGACTGAAGCCATCACAGCCTCAGACCCAAGCTCTATTCGCTCCTCCAGCCTCACGGAAGGACTGAGGACTCGCGCCAACCTCTGTCAAACAACGAGGCCTCCTCATGAGCACCTGAAAAGAGGAACCCATTACTAACAGAGGAACAAAAGCTGGGAGGACTGAGACGACACACGGATCGATCCGTGCTTCTTTTGTCAGAGGAAAGATTAAGATCAAAGCCAGGAGCTCAATGAACTGGAAGCCATTACCCAGACAACGGATTTTAAATAAGAATTTTACAAAATCAGCTGTGCTTTTCCATTTCTAAGGCCAACCTCGTGCTCCACCTCGCCCTAGGAAACAGCTCCAACTGCGCCATCCCCAAACCTACAGGGAAATACTTTCAGCCTCACTGAGGACGTGCAAGTAGCACAAAATTTTTGGAACGCTTACCTTCAGGTCTGGATTTGCTGCGAGCTTCTGGCCAATGAGAGCCGCGTTTCCTCCTACGTAAAGCTGTAACAGAGATCAGGGCAGGTTTGCTTTGCTTTGCTAGCTCTGCACATGCTTAGTCATCAGAATAGAGTCAAGATTTTAGCTTTTGAGAAAAGGTTGCAGCACTACGAAATTTAGCAAGGCTTATTGGGGCTGAAGGCAAAGCAATCTGACAGTTCTCTGCCAGATACCAACAGCTTCAGCGTTCTCTCGCTTTTTCAGATCTAAGTATTTGCCCCCAGGTAAAGCACACCCTCCAAAAATGAACTAAATCATAACAAACAGTCCCTCCTACGT
This sequence comes from Alectura lathami, assembly GCA_013399715.1. Taxonomy (NCBI): domain Eukaryota; kingdom Metazoa; phylum Chordata; class Aves; order Galliformes; family Megapodiidae; genus Alectura; species Alectura lathami. Next base: position 81,787 of record VXAV01007617.1, read on the forward strand.
CTGTGCAATCTTTCCAGGGCAGTCGGTCTGTTTTTTTTTTTCATTGACCCCATCTGGCTCCGGTAAGAACGTCCTCAGGAGTATTCTCACTGAGGCATCTTGGACTGACATTTCAGCTCGAGGAAAGTAAGACAGGGACAGGTTATTCAGAACCCTACCGTTGCGGGCAGGTGCAGAGTTCTGTTTGCAAGCTACAGCATGGTTTTTTTCCTGAACTACTTGTGCTAGACAGAGAACAAAAGTCACTAAAGAAACACTTCTCAAAGCTTATCTCCAGGAGGAGACACACCTGTGCAGCAGGGTGCTCCGAGGCAGTCCGTGCTATGTGGCGGAAGGCCTCTGCGTCGCTGAAGAAGCGCTCGGCAGCCGCCCCTTTCCCCATGAAGTGCTCGAACGCTTCTCTCAGGTCCTGTCTGGAGCTGAGCACGTCGTGGTTTCTTCCAGCCCCGGGTTCAAGACCAAGCGCTGCCAGCAGCTTCACGCCCGACAGGACCACGTCGACGCAGGCGTTGACGCTGAAAGAGAGAAGGGACAGCACAGTGACACCGCCTCCCAGCCAGCTGGGTCTGCTGCTAGGTCTGGGCAGCCCTCGGGACAGAGAGCTAGCCAAAAAAAACAAAAGCTCAGGGACGTGAGTTTCCTGCAGTTGTGTGCTGAGTGCTCTCCTCTCGATGTGTTTTTATTGCGCTCCAGCATGGCGCTGATGAGGTGGATTTCTAACATTCTGCTGAAATAAAACCAGAAAGCGTAAGCTGCTTGTGCTCAACGAGCAGGCACAATAATGGCAGCATTTGTAACTTTTCAGTCTCAAAACTGAAAGACTATAGATATATATACATTTTTGCTCTAGTTCTGGTTTAAAACCCCCAAGCCATTCAAAACTGTTACAAACAAAACTGAAAGTATTGCAGCCTACTCATCAGCCTCCTGAGTTTCAGCTACTGCTAACAAAAAACAAAAGCACGACATAAACACCCCGTACCTGCCCTGGGCCTGTTCACAAGAAGCCAAGAGAGCCACTTCTCTTGTGAAACACTTCCAAACAAGTTCAAACGAGCCATCCTCAATTTCCACAAACAGCATGCCTCGTTCTCTCACCCAGCAGAGCAGAAGAACCCAGCACCAGCTGGGAAGTGGGAAGGGCTTTCAGCAGATGCAGAGCCAGGTGAAGTCGGACCTGTGGCTCAGCTCCTCCAGTCCCTGCTCCCTGTAGATTACAGCAACTGAAGCACAGGGAGCCTACTTCAGAGAAGAGATCAACAAAGTTTCTGGGCTGGAACCAGGCCTCCAGGAAACGTCTTAGGTGTGCTACCAGCATATTTTGGGGCAAGTTTATCAGCACTGTCCAAGCTTCTATCCCTCAGATCCAGATTCATACTGATACGAACCAATATTTACTCAGCTCGCACACTCACTATGCTCACATACTACAGCATCTTCTGGAACTGCTCTCCAGTGCCTTTTCTGTTCCTCTGCCCCGTGCTTCCATGACAGGGATCCAAACAATCCCTAAAGCTTTCCCAGGATCTCCAACCCACTTGGCACCGCCCAAATACCAGTGCCTGCTTGCATGCCAGCTCCAACCGCGCAGCCCCTCCTCCTCGTCAGCGACCTCTGATGCAGGACCTGGGCCCCAACACAGCCAGGCTGCATCATGCAGAACAAAGGACATGAAGAACCTGAAGGGTTCTCAGAGCAGGAGGTACCACAGCTCATCTTTGGACGGAAATCCTCTACATTGTGCACCACCTGCTACACTAAGGAGAGAAAAATCCCCTCGCAGGGCAAAGAGAAGCAAATCACTTTTCCACAAACTCCCCTGGCAGCAGAACACGCTGCCAATGAACTGCTGGTTCTGCTGGTGGACTCAGGCTCTGGCTGTCTGCTGGGTGCATCTGTTACACACATATGTGTATGTTCAGGCCCTGTAGAGCAAAGGAGAAAGCAAGCAATAACCTGGAAGCAACTGGCTCTTTTCCAGGGAAGGCACGGCGAAAGACACCACCTGAGACACGGGAAAAACGGATTGTCACGTTTCAGGGCGGAGAGCCTGCACCGACTGAGCTGCAAGAGACCGGTCCTATGCCACGTGTGCACCTCACGCTGAGCCTCTTTGGCCAACGCTGGAAGGCCGAACCTCGTAGTCAAAGGCAAGTTATCCCGTCGCGTCCTTTTAGTTCACTCTCTGCACACAAAATCTCCTTACAGGCGAGCCACACGGTGATGGTATCTCCCGAGACAGGCCTGCCAACCCGCACAGCGCTTAAATCAGCCCCGCACGAGGCTGTCGGGACCGTTCCCCCCTCAGCCGAGGCGCACTTGGGGTCACACCGCAGCCTGGCGTGCCGAAGGACAGCGGGCCCGGCATCTCCCCCCTCAGCCCCACGGCACCCTGCTGCCCGGCACCCACCCACCCACC
>VXAV01007620.1:6279-19014 GCA_013399715.1 Alectura lathami
AAGTGCCTAAATAATTTTTTTAACTTGTCTCTTCTTTTTTTTTAACTTGTGTGGTTCTACCATTATGGCCTGTGGATGGTGCAATATCCTGATGTTTCTTCTGGGGCATTTGGGTGACTGTCCCCTCCTGGACTTTTTTTTTGAACACTGAAAGCATGGCTGCTCTCTCTGTGAGGCTCAGGCCATCTCCACAGTGCCCCTCAGACGTTTCTTGACATGGTGTTAATAACACTTGTCGTCAGGGCTGGGTCCATAGGCCAGACTGCTAATGACGAAACTGCTTTGCAGCCTCAAGAGTGAGATTTTAATAAGGGTGATGTTGAGAGTGTACACATGCCCTGGAGTGTTGTGTGAGTATTTCAGTTTGCATGTGATGATATGAGGTCTTCTGGGATAACGTTGGAGGATGGTGACAGATGGAGATAGCTAAACATGGTATGGCCTCATCCATACTGCTCATTGGTGGGAGTTAACCTCAGGATGAACCCAGGCTTCGTTTTGAAGAGACGTCCAGGGAATAGTCCAAACCACTGCACAGGAGAATGCAGTGTGGATGTCAAGTGCTGAGTGCTCAGGCTAGCACCCCTCACCCTCTTTAATTTAACAGAGAAAGGATATACATATAGTCTTCAGTGCAGCTTCTGTCTGGTAGAAACCAAGGATCTATTGGTTAAATAAATTACAGTGTTAATAGTATCAGACTGGAAAGACAATTTTAAACAATTTGATTTTAAAAAAGTCTTGTTTTCCTATGATCCACCTCAGTTTTCTGACACAAGAATATATCTGAATTTCAAGGGTTTGAATCATATCCTGGTGAACTGTGGTCACTATCACTGCTACACACCATGTTCTGATTGCTGTTTTGCAAAGACATTAATGAGTTTCCCAGATCAAAGCCGGCTCTTTCTCAGCATAGTTTAACATATATAAACAAAATCTGTTGCAGTAACTGTGAAATCATTTGCATTCATAATTATAGTGGTTTTTCTCATAAATTGCAATCATATCCAAGAAAACATAAAAATAGAAATACATTACTTATGCTTTATTGTTCAAAATGGGCTTCTGTTTTATCAAGCTGCAATGATTAAAAAATACATTTACTCAAAACAAGAAACCTGGAATATCATACTGTGGCAAGGTGGTGACAGATCAAAATCAAGTATAGGGCCGTTATCTCTTAAAAAGGAGCTAGAACCTTTGAAATCACTATCACCGTAGCATTAAAAGCCCCCAACTAAAAACAACACTATACAGTATAGACATGAGATGACATTATTCTAGCTGAGGGCCTCAACTGAACCAAAACATTTGAATTTTTTATAAGGTTTTACATTTTTGATGAAAATATCTTAGTAAGGAACTGTTAGTAGATTCAAAAATATGTCTGTCAGATAAATATTCAGCTCTTTACTGTTGTGAAAGCTCTTGGAAGTGACAATGGATGTGCCGTTGATCAAAAGTTTTAGCCGATTTAAAATGCTCAGTAAAATCCAATTAAGCAAAGTAGAGACCAAGGAATTGAAATGTCTCCTTTTCCATCCAAGCACCTGCATATCTTTAGGAACTTAAATTATTATTGCTATACATAGTTTATATAGGAAATAATAATATTTTTCCAAGATTTATGAATTGCATCTGAACTCCATTTACTCAGAATATTTGAGATGCAAATGCATATTCAGATAACAAGGTCAGAACTGATCAGCTAGAGCAACAGATTAAAGAATTTTGTTCTATTACCATAAAAACCATATTCTGACACTGTTACTCTCAGAGATAGCTTAGGCCTCAGTATCTTACACCATTTTGGCAGTTTCATTGCTAATAGAGAATAGCATTGTCTGACATGAATGCAGAAAACAAAATTTGTCTGAAAGAAAAAAATTTTCATTGTTCTGCATTACCTATATAACGGTATAACTACTGACTGCAGTATTCTACTTGAATTTTCCCCTCTAATAGATGATTTGGCTGCAATGAGAAATGACAGGCTATTTCCATTTTAGGACTACATATAAAGTCCTTCTGGAATTTGAAAAGAGTTTTTTATTGTCCTAAGAATTCCTTCCAGCAGGTTCTGGTTTTAGCTAGAACTAGAAAAGGAAGTGCTGAAATGTCATAAATAAGACTACGCTCTTGAGCTTTCCAAACCACTTTTGCTGACTCAAGAGGCAGGTCAGAAAAATATTGTATCCTGGGAGTGCTTAAACGATCCACATATTTTGGAGAGCAATGCATCATGGATGGGATCTTTAAAATAAGAATCAAAAGTTCAGACTGTTTAGATTGAGTTCTCGGTGTCATTTCAGTGTAATTTCATGTAGATTCCATAACTCTAGTGCAATATTAATGATAATGTTAAAAAGCTCATGAATACAGATGCAATTACTGTGAGGTTCCCAAACCAGTCCTTTGTGATAAGCCTGGTGATAATCCAAAGCTAGGGAAAAGTGAAGGGTCATTTACTGTGCCAAGCTTAACACATTTGGGCTCTGCTGGAGTAGTTGGGGATGCCAATTTTGAAGCGGAGAGCTGTTTGTTTTTAAAGCATTGCTACTGCCTCCTATTTGTTTAATTCTAGATCTCTAACATAATATTGTCAGAAATTGCTTTGAGAGTTCACTTGGCAGAAAATGTTTTCTCAAGAAGATGGGACCCAGGTCATTTAACACTAATTCAGTGTAGAGGCCAGATTCAAATAGGGAGGGAACCATCCCCTTGGTGGGGAGAGGAACAGGATTTTTTGCCAGAGAAGCTGTCTAGTATGTGCTCCATGGCTGCCATTGCCAAGCAGGCAAGCAGCTGGTTTCAACATGCACTATTGTTTCCAGTTGGTCCTCATCTGTAGCCCCATATAGAGCACATCACAATAATTAAGTCTAGAATTTACAAAGACGCAGTTTGGAGGTTGCACTGTCCAAAGCCAAGAAGAAATGTGATAGATGTTTAATCGAATCAAATGCTACCTTGGGCCCTCAAAGCCACCCGTGATTTCAAATAGCAATAGAATCCAAACTCACTCCAGGTTGAACTACCCTCCGCCAAATGTGAAATGGAAGAGAAATAAGATTGCCCCTATTTTCCCTTAGCACAATAACACCTTCTCCATCTTGTCCAAATTAAGCTTCTGTCGGCTTGCCCTTATCTAAGTATTAATCTCTGCCAGGCACAAGCAAAGCAAAGATGCTGCACCATCTGGGTTTGATGAAAATGAGGCATAGAGCTGTGTGTCATCTGCATCTTGATAGTACAACAGCCCAAATTGTGTTATTATCTCTCTCAGCATCACATAGAGGAGGGGCGCTAAAATATAGCCTGGCAGAACCTGTGTGAAAGTGTTCTTTGGGCAGATGAGCAATTGATCAAAATCACTTTTTTTCGTCTCCTGGGGCCCAAACCTGTTTTAGATGAAGCCTAAAGCAGTTTTGCAGTTGAGTTCAGTGGGAGTTAGAGCTGACATTTGGAGAGGAAGGTACAAAATCACTCAAGTGAGTGATAGCATAAAACTATGCTGTTGGTTGCAACTAAGGACCATGGGTATCAAAGGCTGCCAACTGATCTAAGACATTAAAACAGACATCCAAGATTTTTGCCCATTTCTATGAAGAAAAAAATGATCCAAGAACTTAGAGTAGTCTGTGCTATTCTCCTAAACCAAATTAAAAATGGATAAAGGACTTCATCCTTCTTGAAAACCCTTAGTAGATTGTGGAACAACATGGTAAAAACAGAATAGCATGTACTGAGACATACAGGTTTTTTCTTTTTTTTTTTTTCTTTTCTATTTTTTTTTTTTAAATGAAGACCAATGGCTATAAAGTTTTGTGAAAGTGCTATCTTTAGTTCTCATGAGGAATCAGAAACATTCTAATGCATTTGTGCTCAATTTGGTTCCAAAATCCATATTGCAAAACAAAGTCCTTCCTGAAACTTCAAAACTGCTATAACTTAAAAGGCTGTCATGTTACCAGAGAAGAGGTCCCATTTATCTCTTCCAGGCTCAGCTGCTTGACTACAGGTGGAGATGCTGCTTGTCTTGGAGAGCGATGAAGATGATGAGTTCATGTGTCCATCTCCTTTCCTCCAGGTATTTATTGCAATAGGTTGGCACGGCTTTCCCTGTGGGGTCACCTCTGTTCTTCTAAATGGAGATCCAGCTTCCACTACCTTTTGGGTTCTGTACAGCTTAAAATCCTTATATGTTTCACCTTGGGTCATACTCTAAAGGTGTATAAAAGATGAGTGAAGACATAAACACAGGGNNTTTTGTTAACCACAGCATGCAAGTGTGCAAATGTCCTGTTGGAGTGAATACATATGTACATGATTGTGCTTTAGGTCAGCCTGCACCTATGTCCTTCAATTGGGATAAAATTCTCTTTCAAGCAATCTGAACTACAGGCTCACTTGAGTTGAAAGGAAATCTTTATGGTATTTTAATCCTAGCAATTTTCTGGAAATTTGCAAGTAAAAAAAAGTGACTCAGATTAAAAACTTAAGCTCTTATACTTGTTAAGAAAATCCAGTATTCTAACATGATTAACATTAATAAGTAGTGATTTTTAAAGTGACTAAGCCATGGTGGAGCTGTATTTTAGGAATTTTAAGATAATAATTTGTGTATTAAGCTGCAAGAAATTGATCTGTACCAGCAGGAAGAAGCAGGTTTGATAACTGATGCAGAAGGTGAATCAGAGAAGAGAAAATCCCCTACAAAAATCATGGTTTAACGTAATAATGATGTGGGGATATATGTGAAATGTATGAGCTGAAACACCTATGTCAGAAATGGCTATTTCAAAAAACAAGTAGTTTCCTGATGATCCCTGAGGGATGAAGTATTAAAAGAACAAAAGAGAAAAGGACACTTTAACTCACATTAATATCTCTTTTTAAATTAAACACAATTTTATTATAGGCACTACTTCCTTGGAGTAGTAATGGTATTTAAAAAAGAGTATGCACATTAACTTTTATGGTGTCATCATGACCTGTATGTATTCAGATGTGGTGCATGAAGACAATGTCATAGCTTTCTAATTGTGGAATTCCAACTCATTTAATAGTTTATGGACAATAAAAAGCATTATGTTTCTGTAGGAGGGAGCAGAAAGTTCTTATTGTTATCTTCACTACATTGTCTTTCTTGATTTGATCTAGATATTTTCAAATGTTTTTTTTTTTTATTATTATTAGATTTGGTAAGTACCTAGGGTCATAAGAAATAACACTGAGAAATGGAATTTATTTTTCACAAAATCTCTCATTTGTGTGCTGGTGCAAGCTTTATAATGTGAATATGATTCTTATGATTTTAAGCTAAGCTGTGCTGGCGGTATGCAATATACTTACATTAAGATTTTGATGACACAGAAGTTCAGAGTTCATTTTGCCTAAAGCATTTTTTCTCTATAGAGATTTCAGCGAAGAACAGTGAAATGTGACCAGAATAACCAAGTAATGACCAATATTCTAAGTTATAAGAAAGATAAAAAGGATTAAAGTGACACTTTGAAATACAGCTCTGAATGTGGAACGTATTGGAGAAAACATTTTCAAAGAGAGAAAAGAGTTTATATGCTATCTATAGATTAGCAATGTTCTGTTAAAAGAGGTGGTTGAAAGGTGAGATGTGTCCTCTCAGTAAAGGAAATGAACGGAGAAAAACAAGTCAAAAGGTCTTTCAGAATTTGAAAAACTATGTATGGTCCATGCATACTTACAACTTGTATAAATTAAAGGTATAGTTTTCTAACATTGATGGACTAATACATCATACAAATTAGAAGCATTTTCTAGCCAAAAAACGTTTTAAGGAGGATAACAGATCTCCTACCATTTTATTCAGTGGAATAAAATAGATCCAGTCTGATTGTAATCTACAAATAAAGAACAAAAACATTTACTCTGAAGATTAAATCAATTCCCTCAAACTGTCATGCTTATGTAAATTCCTTTTACATTTCTTTCTTACAGTAGAATTGTAGAACATATTTTTTTTTTGGAGCATTTAGTAGTGCAAAAGGGCTTAGATGTCTCACTAATGGGACTAGGATGCATGTGTCCCCTATGTACAGGGCTCTGAAGACCACAGTTTAGAGTGAGCCAGGTGTAGGGGCTGTAAAAGGAATTTCTAGAATCAATTGTTCATGCAGTTGCATGGTTAGCATATATATAGACGTAATTACTTCTGCTCACCACTTCTACTTGCATCATTTCTACTGTTTTAAATCAACCACAGCAGATAAACGGGATAAATTGTTTGGGATGAATAAATCTGGCATTATGCCCTTGCTCCCTTGAGGCACCCTGTTTTGTAAGTGAGCGTGCTGAAAGCACAGCTATCACACTGGAAATACTGGCCCACACAACATGACTTTCACAAAAATATGGTTGGTAAGTTCCTAGAAGCAGGTCATAAGAAAGTCTGCTGAATAATGCCCCACCCAAAAATTAAAGACCTGAACTTTATGCATGTGGAAAACAATACCCTCTAATACTTAACCAGTCCTAAGGCTAGAGGTCAATATTTGGGCTGAGAAGCATGGCTTTATCTTGGTGGTTACTGTGTCCTGCGCAGGAAAAAGAGGTAAAGAAAAAGATCATTAAAGTGGTCAATGTTCCAGTTTCTAATGTACTCAAGGCTTAATGAAAAATTAGCTCTTTAATCCAGCCTCAAAATACTCAGATTTGCTCCTTTATTGCAAACATAGAAATAGCTTAGCAGTTATGAGAGTTACCATGAGGTGTCTCTGACAGTAGTTACAGGGATCACTTCTTTTTCTATATTTGTATCATACATAATGCAATTTAGTAATAACTAGAAAAAATACAGAAGTATTTCTGTGGATATTCGTTGACTTTTAGAAATTAAATTGCTTTAATTGTTTTTTATTCACCTTCTAGGCTCACCTTCAATAAACATAGTTTATCATGGCAGAAACATTCACAGAACAGTTAGGATAAGGCCTAAGCCCCTGTGAATTCTGCTTGATCCTGGTATTGCCTGTTTTCTTTTCTGTGGCAATGTTATTGGCAATCAAGCGGTTTTAAGTTAAAGTTTGGAGAATTTATGCTGACAGTAAAGTTAATGATCAAATCAAGCACACACAGAAAAGGTTATATTGGTATCTACATTATCACACAGTATCAAAGGGAAAAAAAATGTATCATGCCACCTGAGGGTTTTTTTTTTTTTTTGCATTACAGTTTTGAATTTTAGTGATCAAATACATGCAATGAATTGTTCACAGCTGAGCTATGTAGCAAAAATTATTTGACAAGTTGTTTTGAGCAATAGATACATTCAAGGAAGATGATACCTGTTGGAAGACAATGCACAGGCCTAAAAGCCAAATTAGTTAAATAAATTATGCATTAGAAATCACTGTCTCAGCTTTTCTGATATCCTATTCCTTTACTGTAGCTCCTGCTTTCACCATATGGAGAAATAAAATGCATTTCTAATTTGTTTTCTAATAAGTACTAATTAGTCCAGGCCTTTGAGATCCATAAGGAAATAAAGTGTGTCCTTGTAGCCTTCCAAATAAAGCTCTAAAGCTGCAGCTGGTACAGTCCCACATTGCCATTCCTTCCAGCCTCCAAGAAGAAATTGAAATCATCTCTCATTTAGATTTTAATATGAGATTAAGCTAAAATCAAAATGACTAAAAGTAGCAGCAGTCATTTAGTCAATGTGTAATGTATAGAAGCTGTGCCTTTGTGGTGACTTAGAAGAGCGTGATCTGAAGGAAAACAGACAGGGAATGTTAAAATAGGAAGAAGCAAATGAGTTTTCCTTTAATAATATTGTCAGCAGAAATGATTTCCCAAGAAAGCCTGCTCCCACCAGAGGAGAGGTGTGCAGGGCATGGGGAGTACATGTTTGTTGTGCTGCAGTCCCTCCACCCACTGAATAATTTCATAATGCATTTGTCCATCTAATTTTTGCTATAAAATTGAACTCTTTCTTTAAATCTGTGGACTACTTTGTAAGGAGTAATAATACATTCAGATACTTTACCTGTTCCTCTTCTTCCAGTACACAGCCTGCTTTCTGCACTGTGGTGCATTTTTAGGGGACTTGTTATTTCCAAATACTTTTGCACACTGGTGATCTCTGCAAATATGCTTGTGGTGTGTGAGGAGAGCAAGAGAAATGCTTCGTTACCTTAAGTATTTCATTTTCCCTGCCTGTTCTGATTCTGATGATCTCCCTACATAGTCCCTATGAAGTTTGTACTGTATCTTACTTCAAATCTTTCCTAAAAATGTCCTTTCTGAAGCAGAGAAAACTGCTTATTGCTCTGTTATGCACAAACTGTACAGAGAAAGATGATATTGCCTTGTAGAAGATTTCTGTATTTTTTTTTTTCCAGCTGTAATTTGGAAAAAGCAAAAAAGAACAAAGATCAGATTTTTTGAGAAAGATAAAAGAAACAAATGTTTGGTGATGGGCTCTGCTCCTGTAGGATCACTCTGAGGCTCCCCATGCCCTACATACAGTCGCTGCGGATAAGCTGGCCATCTGCGGTGGCAGGAAACAAAGGAGATGGCCTGCAGAGACTTGGTAGGCAGGTAGGCCCACAAGCCTGCTCAGGGCTATCAGAACGTTGTCAAAGGCAAACGACTTCTGCCAGACCTTTCAGTGTTTATGAGACAGCAAGTCCTTAGGCAAAGCAGTTCCCCGACACATTTGTGACCCACTGTAAGACAGTGTGGCTGTATCTGCTGTGGTTAGGTAGTGGATGGCAGGACATCCAGTGACAGGCCTCCTGCCTGGGAGCACAGGCCCTTACAGTGCCTTGAGGCTCAAGAGAAGACAGGTCCGCTGCCCGCTGAAGGTATGTGGGTGTTAAACCTGGCTGGGGGCCCGCTGAGCCGCTCTCTCATTCCCATCCTCAGCAGGACAGAGGGAGAAACCCTGACAAAACAGCTCTCCCCTTGCTGTGGAGCAGTGCTGTGCTGGAGTTGGCGGCAGCTGCTTACATGGAGGCTGCTCTCCTCTCCCCTCTCTGGTGACAAGCTGGATTCTGCAGGCTCTGCTTCACTCAGCTGAGCATTAAGCACGTGCTAAACAGAAGCATATGAGTCATCCCGCTGCCATGAACTTGAGCTGATGAACCACGAGCAGTGAAGAAGAAACAACAAACACTTTTGTTCATGCATGAAACCCCTCGGTGGTGCAGGGATACTGTTATCTGTATGAATAATACCATATACACCAATGTTAGTCTGAATGCCTGAGGAAAAATGGGAAAAAGGCAGGGTACTGATACTGCAGAGTTGTAATCCTTGGAAATTTTACAAATAAGGTCACAAACAAATTTTTTCGTTATTTGGTCATCTCTTGTAAGGACCGTTGGTAACATTTTCTGGCATGCCTAATGAGCTAAAATGTCTTTAATTTAGCTGGTCAAAAACAAATTGCTCTGTTCACTTTCTTGACATTATAAATGCACCCACAGAAAGTGTTTTTGGAGGAATAGCTAAACTAAATCTAAACTAATAGCTAAACTGTGCTTTTCGAGGCACAGCCTTGTTCGTTTTGGAGGTGACTGCCACTCAGACGTTCAGTACTTGTGAGCCTGAACATCCCCAGGAAGAAATCAAACCTGGGCCTTCTAATTCATGACAGTAAGTATTGTCACCTTTCTATTTGGTAGGAAAGTAATTGCTACCATGTCTGAAAAGAAGTGTCATTGCTGTATTTGTTGAGAGCCTGATTCTGTCAACAATGCTTCAAAGGAAACAGGTGGAGAAAATTCTACTTCCAGGTGCATAGTGGAATTACTGATACAGTTTTAGAAGATATCAGAAGGGGATATATACAAAGAAACATAGGCACAGAAAGAACTTTATAGAAAAATAAAGTCCTCAAGGAATTCAGGCTGTTCTTGAATTAAGTGGTAACCAAAGGGAGATATTTCAGAAGAGCAATTAGTGAAAAGGCTACCCGAACTTCATTGTATATGCCTACATCATTTCCTGTGTCTAGCCTGTGGGCATGCGCTAAATTTCATTTTGCAGTCACCCTTGTTTTCTCTCTCTGAGAATGATAATTTTTATAAAGAACACTGGATAGCATATCCATTTTTGGTACACAGTCTCTTAGAGGAGATAGACACTGATGTGAATTCCTAAAAACTGGTTGTGATCCAAGCTTGTGTTCTTTGCTTGTTTGTTATTTTTACTGGTACCTATTTGGCTGCTTCAAGCTTGTGTGTTACTTTTTCTGCTCATTTCCATAAATAAAATGTTCTTTCTCTGCCATGTTGCTGTTCTCCCTGATTATTTCCCGCTGTGGCCTTGGTGTAATAGTGTTTCTTCTTTTACTTAAAACAGCATGCAATTGCATTTTGAGTTAAGTTAATGGGGGACGGAAAGAATGTAGCCAAATCTCTACAGGACTCCCCAAGTCTCACTGCAGAATCTCTACAAAACCTTCCTATGGGTCTGGCTCAGCTTTTCTGCTGATTTCTGTTGGCTTTGTTTATTACCTACCAAAGTAGAATATTTTGTATGTCACTTACTATTTAATGAAATAGCCTACAGTATGTTGGATTTCTAGTATTAGCTTCCAGGGAACCAGTAAGAGTCCAGTTATTGTTACTGCTGTTGGGGCTGTATTGGTTCTTTGCCATCGTTAAAAGAATAAAGTATTACATCTGCTACCCTTGCATTACAAAGCTGCTACATAAAGCTCAATGTGAGCTTTATTATCTGTTGAACTTCCCATAATGTCTACCATACAATACACTGCACCTATTTAGCAGAAAGGTTCCTTTTGCAATTGAACCTTCTCTTAGAAATAGAAAAGGATTTTCAGACTGTGAATCTGCAAGTAGTAATTTTAATAGCCACTAATGTGAATTAATAATTCTAATAGCCTAATTTCTGATGCATTATCAGAATACTGGAGAGTGGGTTGCCATGGCTTCTATATTTTATCACTCACAGCTGTGTAAACTCTTTTAGGCCATTTAAAAAAAAAAAAAAAAAGCTTTCGTGTATCTTCTCACTGAGGTTGTTCTTGTAGTCCTCATTGAACATGGACAAGCACAGCCTGTAGGAAAGTATTTTTTACTGCTCTGGGGGATTGAACCATATTATTAGCACCTTAGAATGTCACTATCCAGGGAAGCATTCAAGGTAAAACTAGTTGTCCTCACATCGGCTTAAGTATCATTAGGAATGCATGCCTTATACTCTTCAAGAAGTTCAATTGTCCAGTGAAATATCCAGTGAGACAGAATATGTTCTATGTTTGACAGGATACAGCAAGATCCAAAAAGTGCAGCATGTTTCTTGATTTGAAAAACTCTTATATGGAGATGGGATATGCATGGATTTAAATTTCAAATTTTGAATTATCTACATAAGAGCAAGGCAAATCTTCAAGTACATGAGTAACCTCATTCCTACTTGGCAAAGAGCTTGAGCACATGGAACTTAAGTTCTTGCTTAAAGTAAACCCTTGCTTAATTGCTTTTTGTGTGAGATATTTACCTGAAGGTAAAAAAAAAATAAATAAAAAAATCAGGAGGTACAGCACTCAGTTCACAGAGCTTTTTGTCTCTGATATTTTATTTATCAAAATAAGCTAATTTCTGCACCATTTGTGGGCATTGATTTAGGGAGCATCTTAATCACGTTGGCTAACACCATTAGTCCATCCATATTTATAAATCTTTTGAAGGCAGCATTGCAAACATTAATCTCAAGGAGATTCTACCAGATCTATGCTATAGTTATATTTCAATGTCTAACTTATTAAGAGGTAGAGATTTGCATCTGATAATGAGATAAACTTTCAGTTCCCTATCTGAAGAATATCCAGATCTCCTCTGTTAGCAAAAAAAAGCTCCAAATTTCACAGTAACAGACTTTCTAGAGATAACAATGGTATTTCCCAGAAGTGCACGAATGGCCTTTCTCACATTTCAGCACTGCTATTTCTGGCTCTGGATTCTAGAAATGAAAGGGAGGGACATTTAAAAAATCTAACCAAATGTCTTAAAAAAAATCCTTTCTTTCTGTTTTGGTGCTACAAAAAGACACAGGAGATGAAGGGATTCACCTATGCTCCTGTGCTTTTTCCACACCCAAACCTTCTTTGCCTTATAATTTCTATTTGAGAAAACTGATCAATTTTCAGGCAAATCCTGTTCTATCGTGCTAGGAAGGGCTGCAATTCCTGCTTGATATGAGAGTATTTGAAGATGGGATGCATCCTTAAAAAATTGTTTATAGCCTTACTCTGTCGGGGACAGTGGGATGAAGACCTTCCTCTGCAGTTCAGGCTGCCTTCAGTAGATACTGCAGTTTGCATCCCAGCCTCTCTGCTCTCATTTGCAACATACTCACCTTCACGTGATGCCTCATTTGCTATCACAGTTGTTAAGAGTAACCTCATTTTTAGTACTTACAGTTAATGTGCTTTTTGTACCTTTTTAAAACCGTAAAGGATGACCAAGGAAAAGCCAGGATTAAGAATCTTTAATGGATGGCAGTCTTCCTGTTCATAGAAAGCGCTTTTTGACATTTAGATATCAGAGCAGTTAGACAAAATTACATCTCTTCAAATGTCCCAGAGAATGTCCTTTGTTGTGATGAATCACACCAGCCACATAGAGCAGGTAGCACAGCACAGAAATGAATCTTCACATGACACATCTAACCAACAGTTTCTCTGCTTACTTGGATTCAACAAGACTATTTTATCCAATG
>VXAV01007620.1:40854-59572 GCA_013399715.1 Alectura lathami
CAGGACAGTGTTGGAGACAAGACACTGCTATGGAGCCTTTTGTTTTGACTTAAAGCTGGTTCTGTGTTCTTACTTCTGGGTTACTGTGCCAAGGATGCTGGCAGCAACTGTTGGGCCCCTTGTAAGCAGAAGCTGAGTTTGTGGTTAATGCACAGCACACCATTAGAGGCTGAAATCTGTGTCCACTAATTAGCTAGGGCCTCAGGTTGTGGGGGTCAAATCTGGATCCAAGATCTTCTGAAGTTTCAAGTTATTCAGGTCTATGGTTTTGGCTCTTTCTCATCTGTCCTAAAAAAAAATGAAGTTGACAAATGTCTCTCTTAGGCAACTGCCCCAAAGCACTGAATATCATTACAAAAAAGGCATTAAAATACAAAAGGCCTCAGTAATTTGTGTAGGATTCAGTTTCCTGTAATGCTATAAGAAGCCTGCCAGCATTTTGGTGAAAAGGGCCTGCAGCACAAATTTTATTAACCAAACTCAATGAGGAAAAAAACAACCTCGTTTTGCACTCCCACTGAAGTCAACGGCAGAACTCCCACTGGCGGTGCATGATCCAGCCTCTGCAGTATGGAATATGAGCACTTTCCTTTAATTACCTGATCAATTAGCTACCAAGGGCTTTTCATTCAAGAAAACAACACTCTTTAGTGCACCGTTTATGTATGATGTTTAAAAGTTTATTCTAGTCTCAAACAAGTAGATTTAAACTTGCTGTTTTTCCTCAACATGGATCTCTATGAACAATAGTAAAATGTATAATGAATTTAAAGCATATTACAATCCAGGACCTGATTATCTTCGTAAAAAACATAAGTTAATGAAAATTATAGAACACTGTCTATTTAGCACCAGGTCTTCATGAGGACACACATAGCGAGGGAAATTTACTCCTCTCTGAAAAGGGAAAAGTTACCTTGTATGTAGTGCTCACTGACTGCTGGATTCACTAAGATGTTGGGAAGCTCAGATCTTTCTAGCCTCAGTGGATCTGTGTGTAGTAAGAACATCCAAGCAAAAGGTGTGAGGGATGCATCTGGTGTGCTCTAAATTCATGATCTAGCTTACTATTAGAAACATGAGAGAGCAACTCTACTGATGCTTTCATTGCTGATCAAAGGCTGCAGATAGGAACAAATACAGTAGTGCTAGGAGAGTGCACCATGGGCTATGGACTAAGCTGGAGGGAGCTCATTTTTTCCCAAGCTTCTCATAGATCATACAGATTAATAAAATCCTATCATCATAATTTAAATTGCAATTTTGAAATTAATTAATTATTTTCAAGAACATCCTGTACTGGATTCTGAGTTATTTTCATTTCTAAAATGTAATTTATGCTATGCCAATGATTAATTTTTATTTGTTTTGCTCTTTTTTTTAGTTCAGTGATCTTGTAAAAGCATTTAATTCTCTCCCATCTTCCTTCACTGCCAACACAGCTCAGTACAACCCAGACTTCATAGCAAACATTGCTACATATGCCAGTATTCTGTCTAATTTTAACTAAACATTCAATAATACTAAGCTATTTTAGTACCTTGGGCCCACATCCTCAAAGGTATTTAAGCACAGAACTCCTGTGAGGATCTTGGCTTTGTTACTTTCTAAAAATGCTAGAATTCCCACACGTGCTAACATGGCAATGGAAAATGAGCAACTAATACTGCTGCCGTATTTACATAAACTATTATAAATTACATTCTTTCAGTGTAGAACATGATTATTAATCATCCTTTTCAGTTCTGTGTTATATGCAACTAAATAAGGAACACAGTGGACCCTTTGTAATTACTTACCCTAACTTCAGTTTTAAAGCCAAACACATTGTGACCTTATGCTGATTTGGGGGTTATTAAACAGACTCCTCTATTCTGTGAAAGAAAAGAGAAGAAAATGTTTACGTAATATTTTTGACATTTGTTAACCTTGCCAAAATCTCTCATACAGTAGTCAGTAAAGTGTGCAGTATGTACATATGGGTATAGCAATTAGCATGTATGTCAGAACAACAAATGAACACATTCTGTCAATACAGAAAAGACCAGGAGAAGGGTAAATCAAGATTATTCTTTACTCATTCAGGATCTATGTAATTCTAAAATAATCTGCTGTCCTTAAATGCTGCATATTAAAAGCGGTGAAATATTCACACCTATTCTATTGTTTGTGCATTAAGTTATTACCACCCAAAGTCCTCAAACAGATGATCTAGCTCTCCCCTGCCACTGCCTACTCCCCAAATCTTTTGCACTGCCTAATTTTCTCTTGCTTAATTAACACTGGCACTATATTTAGAATTGTCACAGCCTAAAAGGACAATTTATGATCTATGCATTCCTGTATTAGCACTAATGGAAATAGTGCTTGGGGAAATATTAATCTAAATTTGAACATTAGTTTAGGGTCGTATTTTTCTCCATCCTGCTTGGTGTGTTTGCACGCAGATGCAGTATAGATAACAGACTTTAGATAACTGAATTTTAGCCACAGGAACTCTAGAGAGTGGTTTTCATAAAAAAATACCATGCTTTGATGGGTTTAGTTGGGTATTTACAGCATCGTCTGCCAGCAGAATACAGAAAGTTGCAGGCAAGAGAAGCTGAGGCTTTGATTAATCTTTGTGAATAAGGGGAATACAGATCCCTCTGCTTTGTGCTGCATGCACTCAGTTGCAGGAGGTGAGCCACACTTGTGTTCCTCCCGCGCTGCCTGCATGATCGCTGCTCATGTGTAGTAGTCTGTCCCTTAAAACCCATTTCTTGACGCCTGAACTGTCTTGAGAGAATCAAGCCTTCTGAGGTTCAGCATCTAATAAATTATACCTCCAGGCAAGTGAATGGCCGTTTAACCTTTCTGCAGCTGCCCAGTGGATGTATGCGGAACAGCACGAGGAGGGAGAGATGAGCAAAAGAGGTGAAAGATACAGGCAGAAGAGGGTTCATGCCCTTAAAATACTGGACGTAATGAGAAGCTAAGAGCTGGATGTAAACAAAAGAAGAAAGAGACATGCAAATAAAAGGAGAGCTTTGGATGGGTGAGAGTGCTGGGAAAGATGAGAGTCATAAAAGTACCTTGAAAAAAAGGAAGAAGTGGAGGGGAAAAAGTTGAGGCTGAAAGGCAAAATCCTGAAAGCAGATGCAGAAATAGTAATATAATTGTGGAACAAATAGGAGAAGCAATGAGCAGAAGATTAAAGGGGAGGTGGGCTTGGAAAGGCTGTGCAGCATGCAGACAGAAGCTGCTACGCAAGGTGCAAAGGAGTTCCAGAGAGGGAAATCCAGGGAGCACCACCAAGGACTGTATCTTTGGGAGCTTCCAGTTAGGCACAGAAGATATAAATCGGCAGTTTTCTTCTGATGTATTTATAGTTATTTCCTCTGACATAAGATTAGTTTCATGAAACATAACTCTGAGGATTTCAACACCTTTCCATGAAAGGCATCCCAATGACGGGAAGAAAAAGCCTAGAGAAACTCAGAAACTCTTCTAGTCTTCTGCTGGTGGTTCAAATGTTCTCCCAGGAAGCATTTTTAATCTTAGAATAAAAACTATGTTATGAGTCTTGTCAAAGTTTTCAGAGATAAGAGGGCAACTAAGGTGCTGCCCTGTTTAGTTACCAATGTGCAATGTTTCTTCATAGAGTATGTACAACTCAGTGTGGCTGGCAAATCCACTCAAAAAAACCCCAAATCAACAACAACAACAACAAACCCTTGAAGAGAGGAGTATCACGGATATCTCCAACTGATTATTTGTGTGGGCATATAAATCTGACTTATCCTTCCAAAGGGCAATTTTTTTTGAGATCTGTGTGGAGGTCATTAGCATAGCCTCTCGCTTAGAGGTTGCTTGCACTGCAACAGCCAAGTGGATAAAAATAGTCTTCCTTAATAGAAATTCAGAGAGGTAATGAAAGTCCATTTCCATTACAGTAAGAAAACCACAAATAGTTTATTACTGAACTATTTCTTCTTTTTTTTTTTTTTTTTCCTGCATTTTGGTCATTAGCTGTTATGCATGGAAAACATATTCATGCTAAAAAAACCTCTTATAATCTGCTTCAATAGCCTACGGTCAAATGTATTTAAAATGACAACAGTAATAATGCAAAATGTCCCCTTTTAATGCCCTGAAAGGTAACCTTAGGCAGTGTTCCCAAGCAATTGTGGATAATTTTGCCTTAAGAAAAAATAATGTTCATTGAGTACTGTTGGCCAAACCCTTTAAAACTTCTCATTTGGGGGATGCCTCTATTTCTTATCTCACTATGCCTGAGATAATACAACTTCACACTCCTTTGGTTTTCTCAGTCTGACAAAAGGTTTTCGATATATCTTATGAATTTTTGATTCTGAATCTCAATCATCTAGTGGCTGAATACCCAGAAGTTTGAAAGATTCCAAGTATTACTCACCATGACTAATTTTTTTAAAAAAGAGCTTTGTGCCACATATGAGTGGCTCCTTATCTGCAGTTTGCAGGAAAAAAAAGTACAGGGAAATAAACACAGTGATTTGTTAAATTATGGATAAAGAATGCACTATTTTATGGCTATTTATAAAAGTAATGAGCAAAGCATCAAAGAAACTTTGTTTTTGAATTCTAATGAAGGAGACAGATTATTTCCTCCATTTTCCCCCTTTCACAATACACACAGAAAGGGTAAATTTTTGAGGACAAAGAAAGCAAAGCCTTAAGTGCACAGTTTTTCAAGAACTTCTCCACAAATTGACCTAGGAGTTGCTAGAATTATCTGAAAATCAACCAAGCATGGGACAGTGGAAATATAAATCATGCACAGAGAGGGAAAGGCTCTTCTGAAAATGTTTTATGGTATGATGGCAAATCGCAAACAGCATACACAGAACAGAAACAGAAAGACCAGTTTTGGCTGTTTATCTCTACTTACTGAAAAGCATAGATAAAGACAGATTAAATTGTGTTTTGAGGATTCTTTGTTATATTTTGCCTTGTTTTTTTGCTTTTATTACTCTGCTGGAAAGTCTTACACATGGATTAGAAAGGTGTCACCACATGTCCATCTCAGTTTATTTTATAATTTCCTTTATAATAGCTATTATACCACCTCTAAGTTTACAAGTTAGCAGGTACTTGAGGATGAAAAGGCACAAAGTAGAAGTCCATACGAACAGCATTTGGAAGCATGCTTTTCACCATCCAAAGGGATATGCTGTTTTGCCCTAGACCTACCACAGGGTTTTCACACTGCGGATGTTAACTGTAGGTGCACTGGCTCAAACTGACGTGATGCTGGCTAAGTAGCTCAAACAGAGTATGTTCCTCAGCTCATTAAATGATTGAATCTCTTAGATGTTTTTGACAGTCAATGGAAGAAACCACCCTTGTATCTCTCCTTGCTATAAATAGGAACCAGTGCTTTCTTCCCAGCTTTAAATGTGGCCCCGGCTATCCATCTAATTGGCTTCTCCAGCTGTTACTGGTGA
The DNA here is from genome assembly GCA_013399715.1 of Alectura lathami. NCBI lineage: Eukaryota > Metazoa > Chordata > Aves > Galliformes > Megapodiidae > Alectura > Alectura lathami. The sequence continues at coordinate 46,323 of VXAV01007620.1, forward strand.
ACATTGCTGTATCTGGGATAGTATGCAGAAATCCTTCAGACTTCAATTTACTCAGCTTACTTCTCTCATAGGCTAGGAAGAACACATTTCTCCAGTCCCAGCACTGCTCAGTTCCCCTCCCTCAGACCTGATCCCTGAAGCTGCTGACAGCTCTGGTCGCTGCTATTTCAGTGTCTGCCTGCCCACCACGTCAGTGAGGACTCTGTGGCTGGACTCTCTGTTCAGCAAGTGATCTTACAGGGTTTTGTTATTGTGTATGCTGTTTGGTTTGGTTAGTCACAACTGATCACATAGTATTTCTTTCTCTCCTTGATTGGACAGCCTACAACTCTTGTCCAGGACTAACCTTGGACAATCAGCCACTGCAGGCACTGACACGTCTGGCCTGAAATCTGGCCTCTGTGAACACTCAGCAAAACTCAGTCCCTGAAGCAATTATGAAAAGGGAAAGAATAGAGCACACCTGAAGGGAATACATGTTTTTTTTTTTTTTTTTTTTTTTTTTGACATAGTTACATCTCTCCTTGATGCTTTTGGCACAAAATAGGTCCAAGAAGTGAGGTTTTACCCTTACTGCACAGGAAACCAAGAGGTTTCCCCAAGGCTTAGCATCAGTTATGAAAGGGGTTGGCAGTGAATATCAATCTGATGGGGGTAAGGGGTCGATTATTTAAGCCAGTTAAACTGGGGCACACTAATGTGACTGCCAGGGAACTGAGAGCTCTGGTAAATCCATTGCTCATATAGCAAAATACGCTGCTAAAAGATCCCTGCAATATTTAGAGTATGAAGTTTATTTTTCTCAGAATTGCTTTTGTTTTCTTATTCCATTGTTCCTATAAACATATTTTTTTGACTGTTTCCTTTCAACATGATTGTTTTTCAAATCCTAAACAAAAGAGTAAGACAAATTATTCTGCAGCAATATATGAGTTGGCATAAAGTAACAGAAGGAGCCATTATGATCTGTCAGACAACTACTTATTTAGGGACTTTTGAAACCACTGATAATTGACTTAGTAGAATAAAACAGATTCTCTGGAACGGATGGAGTCTATTGTTTAAGCACTTACCACATTTGCTGCAAGTCATTTAAAAAATGTTATTGACCCTGGTTAAACTATTACAGACATAAAGGAATGGTGAAAGTGTGAGATGCAATGGTGCTGCATAAATACAGATCTGAAGACTAGGGGTGGGGCAGGGGGAGTTGGTTACAAATCTAAACCCCAGTGGGCAACACCATCAGTAACAGAGGCAGCTGGAGACTAGAAGAGACAGATTATAATACGCAAGGCACTCAGCTGTGCCAGCCTGACAGCCTCTCTGTCTGCACCACAGGAGTCCTGTGAAGGTTGCCATGGGCTCAGATCCATGTGTCCCTGATGCATATTCAATACCAGACCCCATCTCCCTCTCCAGAACAGGGCAAGTTATGCAGATATATGAGATTGACACACGCATGCAAGCAGCCACAGAACCTGGAGCAGGTGACTGGATGTCTAGTGATATCTGGTGACCTAGGAGACTGTATAAATCCCTAGGTCCCTGCGAAGCAGCAAAATCCTGAGAAGGCATTTGTAAATCTAAATCTTAAAATCTAGGCATCTTGTCAAACTGTGTTGAACAGTCTCATCATAGTGGTTGCTGTTCATGGAGACAGATGTCGGCTTGCTTTGATACAGCTACAGCATGGCTGTTGCATCAGGGAGCTCAGAGACTCCTTATTTCTGGTTTTAGGACACCTTTCTGGGAGGTGAGAAATAGGGGTCTGAATCATCTCAGGCTGAGAAAGGCACTGAACAGAGTCTCCCACATCCTGTTCTCCAGGCTCTGTGAATTCAGATACAAAAGTTTGTATCCCCAGTGGGAAAAGCCTGTGCTTTGTATCAGAGAGGAAGAGGGGGTCAGTTCCCAGTGAGACCCCAGTTCTTGGTCTCCTTGGCAAGGGGACTGCAGATAAGGACTGGCTGGCATATTCTTGCCAAGGTTTTCTCAGACAGTCCTGGCAGCTGATCTGTGTGATTTATGCCTATGTGCTCCCACAACAAGTCTGTGTGTTTGCAAGAGGCGCAGTTCTACTAAGATGGCCCATTCTTTACCATGCACGGGCTGCCCTCTTGATCTCCAAACTGCTGTGGGCATAGCCAGGATTTCCAGACTGCTCTGCTTCTGCTCTGACTTGATTGGTGGACAATGGGAAATCTTGTATCCAGTCTGATTCTTGGCACAGTCCTCAAATGTAATTTCAACAAAATTTCTGTTTGGAAAGACGGGATATATGTGGGTTTGGCCAGTTCCTGCATCTGCCAAAATGCAGATTAAAAAAACTCAAAAAACACTAGCAAAATTATTGAAGAATTATAACTTTTCTCTGAAAAACCTCTGTGACTATTGAAATGGTGGAATATTTTAGGAAGATAACTTAGCGCACTGTGGTAACTTCAAGTTCCAGTGCTAATATGGCCATCCAGTACCTGGTGACTGGAAGAAGGGCAATGTTACACCCATTTTTAAGAAGGGTAGAAAGGATGACTCAGGCAACTTCTGACCTGTCAGCCTCACCTCTGTACCGGGGAGGATCATGGAACAGATCCTCCTGGAAGCTGTGCTAAGGTACATGGGAGACAGGGAGGTAATGCAAGACAACCAGCACAGCTTCACCAAGGGCAAGTCCTGCCTGACCAACCGAGTGGCCTTTGACAATGGCATAGCTGCATCAGTGGGCAAAGGAAGAGCACGGATGTCATCTATCCGGACTTCAGCAAGGCCTTTGACACGGTCCCCCATAACATCCTTCTCTCTAAACTGGAAAGGTATGGATTTGATGGGTGGACTATTCAATGGATGAGGAATTGGTTGCTAGATCTCATCCAGAGAGTGGTGGTCAATAGCTTTGTGTCCGGATGGAGATCAGTGATGAGTGGTGTCCCTCAGGGGTCTGTTCTGGGACTGATACTCTTCAATATCATTGACAATCAATAATGACATCAACAGTGGGATCAAGTGCACCCTCAACAAGTTCATGGATGACACAAGCTGTGTGGTGTGGTCGACACACCTGAGGGACAGGAAGCCATCCAGAGAGACCTAGACAGGCTGGAACTGTGGGTCCAGGCTAACCTCATGAGCTTCAACAAAGTCAAATGCAAGGCCTTGCACCTGGGTCGCAGCAGCTCCCGCTAGCTAGACAAGATGGGGGATGAAAGGATTGAGCAGAGCCCTGCTGAAAGGGACTTGGGAGTACTGGTGGATGACAAGCTGGACATGAGCCAGCAGCGTACCTTCGCAGCCCAGAAAGCCAGCTGCATCCTGGGCTGCATAAAAAGAGGCATGGCCAACGGGTCAAGGGAGGTGATCCTGCCCGTCTGCTCTGCGCTGGTGAGACCCCACCCGGAGTGCTGTGTCCAGATGGGGAGTGCTCAGCACAGGAGGGACATGGACCTGTTGGAGCACATCCAGAAGAGGGCCACAGAAATGATCCAAGGGATGGAACACCTCCCTGTGAGGACAGGCTGAGAGAGTTGGGGCTGTTCAGCCTGGAGAAGGGAAGGCTCTGGGGAGACCTGATAGCGGCCTTTCAATGTCTAAAGGGGGGCTCCAAGAAAGAAGGAGACAGACTCTTTAGCAGGGTCTGTTGCGATAGGACTAGGGGAGATGGTTTCTAATTGAGAGAGGGGAGATTTAGACTGGATGTAAGGAAAAAAATTATTCATGGTGAGGGTGGTGAAGCACTGGCACAGGTTGCCCAGAGATTTGGTGGATGCCCCATCCCTGGAGACCTTCAAGGTCAGGGTGGACAAGGCTCTGAGCAACCTAATCCAGCTGTAGGTGTCCCTGTTCACTGCAGGGGAGTTGGACTAGATGGCCTTTAAAGGTCCCTTCCAACTCAGACGATTCTATGATATGATTCTTTTATATTTTCTTACCTGAAGTACAGGAATGTTCATGGAGATGCATGTGCTTATTGAATATACTGTCGGCTATTACTAAAGAAAACATTGACCCATCCATCTTTTTCAAGTTCATAGCATGTCACTGAGAACAGAAATGAAGAAATTACGAGGTTTGAATTTACCTTTACTGTGCTTGTATAAGTTTGACTCACACTGAAATAAGAGCTTAATTTTTTATGTACCTTACTTAGATTTCTATCTACACAAAACAAAATAAATGCAAGTCTCAAGCTCTGAATAACCTCTACTGTTCTTAAAGAACATTAAACAAAACTGACTGGCTCTAGTAATTATGTCTTGACCATGATACTCTGGTTGCAAAATAAATATAACAAAAATTTAATAAGTCCCACCAACAAAATCTCTAACTTTGTTGCTTGCTAGGAGTGAAATAGATCTCCTCTGTAGGACAGTGTCAATGTTATGGGTTAAGGCTTGGATTCTTGATGTAATGAAAACAGTATTTATGGAAGAGGCCATTTATCAGCTAAAGACAATAAAGGCCATGACTAAATTCTTAGGCTATCTGAGACAGATAAAACAATATTTTTGTTATGAGCATCTTGGCAGCACTGTACAGCTATATTGTGCTGAAACTCTGCAGATATATTTACGTACATGTAAGTAAACATACATCTGTATCTTAAAATTGGGTGAAAAACAAAGCAAAGAGATGTTAAGAGCATGAGGCCTGATGACACAGAGCTTTTCTACTGCCATTTCCCATGAAAAAATCTGTGGAAAGAGATAAGAAGATCTCTTCCACTGGAGAGCAGGTCACATCCCTGTTTTTGGGGAATAGTCTGAGTGATCCATGCCTAAATATTGAGGAGACAGACTTATCTGAAAGGGACATCTGTGCTATAAGAAGTACCAGCTACTGATCACTGAGCATAAAGGGCCTGTTTCTTGATCAAATTTGTTTTTTGGTCATCTTTCTGGAAAGTGGCCTTTCCCTACAGGATGAAAATGGCCTTGTTCCCCTCTGAGGGTATAGTTCTGCCAGCTCCTACAAAAGCCTATGATAACGAACTCTGCTTTTCTAAGAAGATGTTTTCTCTTCTCACTGTTCTTGCAGTTGCCCAGGAATGGCAATATGTTCTCATTCTGAAAGTGCAACAATTGTCTAAGAGTTGCCTCAAATACAGGACTGAGGATGAAAAAGGCAGAAGAAGGGAAAAAGGGAAAAAGGGAAATGCTTTATGCCTTTGAGGTGTGGATTTGTTGTTGTTGGTGGTGGTGGTGCTTGTTCGTCTGTTTTCTGTAGTTTCCTGGGAGGAAAAGTCACTTAAAAGAAGAGCTTTGTATAGAAATGGTGAATAGTATTGAAAATCCATCAACCTCTAGAAACATAAGGCAAGTTTTAGTCCATTTTAAGTCATAAATGATTTTATCTGGAATAGAATTATGTGTGTTCCTCATGGAATTATCTTCAGATGGACCAAAATTCATTTTTAAATAAAATATTCAGCAAAAATAAACCCAGCACATAAAATTTATTGGTAGTACAGTTCTCTCTGTCTTTTCTTCTTTCTATTGTCACTAAATGCAACTGTCATCTATGATTTTCAGTTAAGCCTTAATAGCAAGTATTGGATTTTACTGCTTATTTACAGGACACACTAATGCAAATTTATTTAAATGTTTATGCAAATTAAACTCAACCCTCAGGCTGTCAGAGTTGCAAATGTTGTATTTTTCAGCACAAAAGGCTAAGAACCTCTAGCCTAGGGTGAATTTTTATAGATGTGTATTAAAGGGATACTAGCATTATCTTAAGTGGTGGCACACTGATGTTGCTTATGGCTATTTCTTCATATTAATTAGAGAGGTACAAATCAGTTTGGAAAAAGAAAATAATAAGTGAAGTAGAAATTTTAACTTTTGGCTGTATAACTGACCTGGTAAGAACCAGTATGACTCCACCTCCCACCACTGACTTACCCTCTGCCCTAGATACTTCTCTTGATATTCCATATGTCTGTTGAAGGGCCTTAGCCAAAAAGGGAATGAGCTCTAGGTTGGCTGCTGATGTCCTATGTCATATGCACTAAATGATCTAGGGCAAAAAATTGTTCAGGTTCAAAGTATTATGCAGACTTTGCAACAACTGTTACTGTTGTAGAGATAGTTTGATGGGACAAAAGCAGGAAGCTCAATGGGATTTGTTTGAAGGAATGTGAGGTTAAGGGTAAAAGAGAAGATTTAAAAGAGGGTAGGAAGAGACTAGAAGAGACCACATGACTCAAAATACTTACAGAATTTACAATTACACTAATAGACACAGCTGGTTGCCAGGTCACAGGCAAAGCCAAAGATACGACAAAAGGGCATAGATTATTGCTCAAAGAGAGTACAGAATTTTTGCGGAATGAGGACAATCTCTTGAAAGAGAAACATATGAGAGAAGAGAACAGGTAGTAGAGAAACTAGAAAAAAACTGGGACATTTTCAGGCAGTTCCTGCAAAACATGATTGCTAAACTTTTTGAAATTTCCATCCCTAAAAAGGATATGAATAATAACTATAATAATCTGAAATTCTCTTTCAGTAGGCGCTAATTAAAAGGCAGTATATTATTTGCTGCCTGCTAAATATTGCCAGAGATACAAGGATCTATTAATCAGAGAATCCATTATATCTGGTAGTTATATTAATTCTAGAGTTTTATCACACGTGAACTCTCAGCCTATAAATTATATTAGAAGATATAAAAACTTGATTATTTAAGTAAGCTTTGGTGAATGGGAAAATTAGGAAAGAGCAAGGTCCCACTCTCATGAAGCTAATAATCATGTGATGTTTGAAGTGACTTGAACCTCAAGTTTCATCTCAGAAATTTGAGTTTTGTTACATTTTAAGACCATCTACTGTTAAATCATTTCAAGAAATGTATTAAAACCTTGATTAAAAGTCTCTATCCACACCTGAAGACATAAAGGGTAAAACTGTTGGTGGAGTGCTCTCCACTTAGAGAAAAACCGTAAAGCATTTTCTTTCTCTTGGATGTGCTCACTTAACAACTGGAAGCCATCTAGCATTCCCTTCTATTATTTTCAAACGAATAATACTGAATGATCACACATTATATGTGTCCTGCTTTTATTTCTCAACCTTCCTTGAAAATTTGTTCTGTTGCTTAAACTTCTTTATAGGTAGAAAATAGACTTCAAATTATCTAAACAAAATTTGCAACTTAAGTCTTTTTTTTTTTTTTTTTTTTAACACACCACAGTTAAGAGGGAGAATATTTATTCTCTTCTGTCAGCAATTATATGTTTGAAGACAATTAATATGTGTAAGTATAAAAGGGTGAATTTGTACTGGTCACTATTCCAATTGTATGTACTCAAATTCCACTGGGAAAGAGAGTTTCTAAGTAACATGGAAGTCATAAAAAAAGCATTTAAAAGAAATTTTTAAAACAGGAATTAATTCTTACAAAACGAGAGAAGTAAAGGAAACAGAAACTACAAGTATATGGGTAAATTCTGGTAAGAGTCTCAAAATCAAAAAGCAGAAATGATAATAAATAAGACTGGAAAGAGCCATAATCCTTGACATGTTAAAACCAAAATCACACACACACACACAAAAAAAAAAAAAGCCAAAAAGATTTGGAAAAACTAATCTTTAGTGATACAGAAGCTATTTCTTTTTCAAACCTATCAGAATAAGAAAGCTACTCTAGTTCCAAGGTATAGCTGAGAAATAATAGGAATATTCATGTAGTACAAGCATCTGCAGAAAGCCTGATTGATTTATTCCTATATGACAGGACAGTGTCTGAGGAAATCTTTCAGATTCATGTGTCAACAAAAGAATTTTAAGATATATTAATATGCTTAAGATAATAAATTGATAGAACTGGTCTCTAAAGATTTTTTTTTAAAAAGGTAAATATAAAATTTTTGAACTGCTAATAGACACTTGTTATAGTTTAATCTGTGTTACTGTCAGAAGAAAGCACATGGGAAACATGGCAACAAACTTTGAAGGAAAGCACCAGTCATGATCCTGAGAATCAGTAAATCTGAATTCCACAGAACAGTAGCTATGAAAAAACTTGTTAGTGAATAAATTTAGTAATACTGTGAGGAAAATGATGTATATCGCAATAGGTTTTTAATGTAAGTCATAGTTTTATTATAGTTCACTAAAGAATAAATGAACATGTGGATATGGCTGATCCAAAGGATATGGTGTGTGCGGATTTTCAAAAAGAATTTTATAAAATCTCTTTTGAAGAAACTAAGCACTCATGGGATAACAGAGGAATTTTTCTTATGGATTAATGGCTGATCAAAGAAGGTTAGAACCAAATGACATGTTTATACAATGGAGAAATGGAGAAGGGTTAGGTACCACATACATTAGCAAAATCTTCTTAAGATCAGTACTGAGACATACATAAGTTAGCAATCTGGATGTGGAAATGGGGATGAATGTGTTGTCTGTCACCATTAAGTCTCTGTATGTTATAAAACTTTTTGGCATCATCTTTGCTGAAGTTCACTGAAGAGCTACAAAAAGATCCCACAGTCATGAATAACTACAGAATAACTTAGCATCTTAATAGAAAATCCAGTGTCAGTGAATGACAATAAGTGTGCACAAAAAAATAAGTTTTGCTCCAGGTAGGCAGTCATCGGTTATAAATATATTTTTACCAGTCTCTGCTGTTGTGGATAGTTCTCTGAATGCAGCAGGCTAATAAATACTCAACGATGATGAAAACGTTAATAGACAATTGAAGAAAACAAGATTTGTGGGAAAAAAAAATGTTTTTAGCTGACCAGTTTGCATAATTTTTTAAAAAGGAATTAAGCTAAAACACTTCAGGCCACCTACTCAAAAGCTGGAAAGCTATCCTGCTAATTTAAAGAAATCAGGGGTAGTAGTACAGAAGCTGGTCATTAATAAATCACACAACATAGCAACAAAATTGTAAGCATTGTACTGAGATAGGTTTGGCCTTCCTCTTGAAAAGAAGGCACACTCAGCCTTTCCACAGCTTGAAGATGTGTACTTTTTTATGTGAACTAACATTCTTTATATTTTTCCCAAGGTGTTTATTCAAATTCTGGTTGAAAATAGTCAGTAGCTGAGACTGCCTCTAGTCCGTGACTCCCACCTCTGGAATGGGATGCTCCTTGTTGTCTTATGGCTGGCATTGAACAGAGCAGTATTTGGGAATTTCACCACTACATATAATTTCTTGTGATGATCCTGCCTAGAAATATTTTTTCTAGTGACAACTGACAACACAATTATAATTTTAAATCCCTTTGGTAAGGCATTTTCTGTACCATTGAGGCACTGAGGGCACCCGTAGACCTTAGACTCTCCTCTGGCCCCACCTCAGCCCAGGCTGGGGCCATCAGTCCCTGGTCCAGCCCTGGACTGCCATCTCCAGCCCCAGAGCTGTGCCCTGTGGGACCCCCACCTTTCTCCACAGCAGTGCCTGATGCCCAGGGCTGGGGCTGCCCCAGTGCCCCCTGGCTGCCCTGCTCGCATCTGGGGCAGTGGGATAGGTCCTGCCTGCCAAGCCCTGCCCTGACCTTTAAAGGAGACCTCAGACCCCAGCCTCTCACTGTGCAGGCCACAGCTTCCTGACACCATTTACTTTCTCTGCCACGTACACCAAACAAAGACAGAGAAAACATAGTCAGTATTACTCCCCCAGGAAAAATCATAGTTCCCAGCCTAAGCCCCACTGGCAGTCCCAAGGCAGCTGCTGATGTAAGGACCTGCTCCTTACTGGGAGAAGGCAAATGGGCATCTTTCTGCAAAAGGGGCACAGAAGCAGGTATTCATTCATATAAGAACTAAGTCCTCCAAATTTCTTATTATGCCCCATTGTACTTTGCTAAATGTTCGTTTTGTCTTTAACCCAAAAATGTCTATTTGTCAAAAAAGGCACAGTGATTTTAGTGCAGCAGTGTATATTTTGGCCCAGCATCTTGAACTTTTAAAGTTTTAGATTAACACGTAACTCATAAACATCATCTCATTAGCAAATCCTGAGTCAATCATTCGATCTAAATCATAATTAAACTGAGGTATAGGACGTGGGGCTACCACTCCAGTTTTATGTTTGCATAACACAATCAAAAAGAGCTTCCATAGTACATGTCCGGACTGGTGTGCTCTTTCTTTACAGGAAGTACTTGTACTCTCAAACTTTTCGGCCTATTTCACTTTAAGAAGACCAAATGACAAAAAAGCATTGACCAATCTCTGAGGCACTTAAATGTCATCTTTTGTCAAGAAAACACTAATGGAGAGATGGTCTAAAGAGAGAACAGACTGAATTCCAAGTAAGATAAAAATACTGAGATTAGTAATTTCTACTGAAACTTGAATGATACCCTGAAAAGTACCAGACACGCAACCTAGTTCTAGAGTCAGTTTCTAAATATTAGTTCTTTAAAAGACAACTTGGCAACGTGGCCTACAGTGTGTTGTGGCCTATTTAATAAATAAACACAGAAATCACTGATTGAAGATATTTAGTTAATTAGTGGAAAAGAGCTTTGACAAGTGCCAGGAAATAATTTCACAAGTCAGGCATAGTTCTGTCTATGTTACTAATAATTCATAGGAAATACTCTAAAATGTCAAATATTTTATGCCTGGATAAAGCCGACTGCCTTATTGTCTACTTTATAAGTCAGTTATAGATTATGTCTACCTTTAAATTCCCACAAGGAGATGACATGTTTTCATCCCATTAAAGATTAACATTCACTTTGACCCTGTATCTTATGAAAATAAATTTTAAATGTTACATTTTTCGATAGCATTGCAGCTCTAAATATGCTGATTAATATGCACTGGGATATGAAGCTTAGGCTGGAAGCTAGTTAAAATAAAAAAGTGCTCCTTGTGCTTTGGTTGCAGCTCAAAGAATAGCAGGTGGTCACTGTTTACCCTGCTAAAACAAGTCATTCAGCTAGAGAAAGCTCATTTTGGACCAAAGCTGAATGCCATGCCTGAGTGATTCGACTTCTAACAAAGCAGCCGAGAGTCTCATTCACATTGTTTCATTTGAGTGAGAATTAGCCACTGGTGATTGCATGTCCAGGAGCTGCATTTTAAAAATGTTTCTCCAGCCAAGCTTATTGATGACTCTCAGTCTATGAATCTGGGAATAATCTCTGCATGGGTCCACAATTCTCAGGTTTGTCTTCACCAGTGAGAGTGAAAGTTAAGCAAAAGCAGCAAAGAAAGGAGCAGAGGGTGGGGAGGCAGCATCCTCTCTCCCTAACAGTTGCCCTTACTGCCTGGTGAGCACTGTAGAGGCAGTAGGCCTATATATTTTCATTATTGGAAGAAAATGTAGCTGCTCAGTGTGATGCCGGTGGAAATAAACAGGAATCCATGCTAAGATAGCCCAGTGTCAATGCCATCACAATGCATACTACTGTGATCACTGCTAGATCTTGGATGGAAGTTTTAAACAAGCTGAGGTATAAATGCTGTTATTTTTGTAGGTAGCAGATTCCCCAGCATGAGCTTGAAAAAACTGTCCTGGAAAAGCTGGTTGCTTTTGCCTGGTATGGATCTGCTTTGCAGAAAGGAGAATTTCACCCTATAACTCTTGAGGCCTGGCTGTATAACAGGGACTGCTCCTCTTACATGTGAAGAATGTCAGAGCTCCTTAGAAAACACAATTCACATGCTCTAAATACTAGGGCCACAGGTCACTTACCAAATCCAGAGCAACATCAAAACTATAGCTGTCTAATTTCAGCTTCTCACAGGCTACAAAAGAAACCTAAAAATGTTGCATGCCTCATGAAGCTGCCTTTTAAAATTTATACCCACCTATGATGCTTAAATTGCTGTAGTTGGCCAGCTAGTGAGATTCTCTCAAATCATTTACTGTGGGGAAATGGGAAAGTGGTGAAAGCCCTTATTTGAGTCCATTTTATAATGAATTTGAGTCCATTTTATAATGATTATTAGTATGATTTACAGGTCATCAGAAATATACTATGTAGGTTCAACCCAAACAAAGTTAAATAAATAGAAGGAATTTTAAAATTCAACACTCCTAGCAGACGTGAGATGGTTTAATAAATATCTTTAAAGGAACTGCGGAACAGACTTTTTTTTTTTTTTTTTTAGCATACATATCTATGACCGCAATTGAAAATGCCGAAGTACTTTCAAAATGACTTATATTTTGAGAACATTCCAGCCTGAGTGAGAATAATGAATATTTGAAAACTTGTGGGAAGTTGTGAGATTTGCAGCTATATAATCTGTTATGGTTAAGATAAATTGAATTAACCCTTTAAAGTGCAGAATTTTTATCTAAAATTACCTGGAACATTTGGAATTCTACTTTTAAAAGGGTTTGGTTATTTCTCTGCGTTGAACTTTTTAGTGTTTAAGAATTTTTTTAAATTAATCTTATAGTATTTGACAGTTTGCTGCCATTTAAGAAACTCATTGCAATCTCAGTTAACGTGCTTATCATTGCAAGAACTGTCCAATCTAATCCATCAAATGCAAATCATAGAATCATAGAATCATATAATGGTTTGGGTTGGATATATAGAATATAGAAACTTGTCGGTTTTTTTTTTTCTTTTAGTCTGGATCATGTTGCAGTGTCCCATAGCTCTTGAAACATCTTGTCAAACAAGATTCCCTTCTTGTAGCTTATTTTTCCCTTCTGCTTAATAGCAAGAAAAATTGTGAACTCTTAGTAAGGCAGTATTTGATCAAATGATGAAAAATGCTATGTGAGAACCAGACATTATTAGTAAATCAAGGTCCAAAACAATGACACACACAGATCCTCTGGCCTGTTGTGCTTGCAAACTTGAAATCCTTGCATTGAATTCATTTAAATTCTTCATTAATGTTAAAAGCTTGTTTGATATCTGAGACACTTTTTTTGAGTTCTTGTTTTATAACTACTGGAATGACGCAGTCCATTTCTCCCTCTCTGATCTGCTGACTCATTCATTTCCTCTTACCAGTAAAGGTAAGAGGAAGACTGCTGGGTTAGATCCTTCACTGTTCTTGTCCTATGTATCTGGTTGTTCCTTTAGAGATTAGACTACTTCAAGCCTGGAAGATTTTAAAACAGTAAAATAAAATTATTATTATTATTATTATTTTGTTTCATAAAGCATTTGATTACTGAAACATCAGGATTAAGTATAACTTCTAAAGTTATTGCAAAAAGGTGAGGGTTTTTTTTTGTCTTCTGTCCTTCAATATTTCTTTTTTTAATTAGCCCTTGAAAGAATACAAAAATAATTTGTGTTTCAAGAA
>VXAV01007620.1:70491-86120 GCA_013399715.1 Alectura lathami
AAGGCTTTTCTTTTGAAGTTTTTTATGCTGTTCACTTGTCATATAATTTATTCTAAAAACCTCAAAAAAGTAAAAAACTGTATTAAGCATATCAAGCAATCCAAGCTCCAAGCTTCTCCTATCAGTTGTGGAATAAGGAAAACAATAGCAAAATAAGAGAAGATATAAATGCACACACTCCAGTGAGGAAAAAGTTGGAAAAACTTTTGAAGGAGGAGTATGCCAGTAGATATTTCCAAGCAAGGCATTCCAGCCAGGTTGTTATCAGAGGCTGCTCAGAGCCTCTGAATGAAGGTAAACTCAGGTCTCATTTGCACATTTTAAGTCTCCCTCGCAGCCTTTGTTTACAGGTGATTTTTGTGCTGAAATATCTTTAAAAAGCACTGTGACAATGCTCTAACTTACAGGTGTGTTAAGCTGCTATTACCTGCCTTAATGCTGATACAAAGGAGAGACCTGTCCTAAGAGAAACTGAGACTGTAAATGAGATCACTGTTATTGAAATGCTGATCTCTCTCTCTCCCTCACCACTGCCCTCTTCCCTTCTCTTCCTAGCCCTAAGGCCCTACTTTCTCCTCTGCACTGGCTCTGTCATTTTCCAGATGCCTCCCCGGGCTGTTTTAACTCACTGAGCCAACAGAAATCTATTCTTCTTCCCCCACTTCCTCCTCCCATTTCTTAAACTGGCTTTCTGCCTGAGTAGCAAGTTAAACCTGCACAGGGAAGGGAGAAGGGCTGTGCACACACACGCTGCAGATAATCTGGCTGAGGAGGCGGTGTTTCACAGCTGGGAATGGTGGAGTAGTGGGGGACCTCCGACTTTTGGTAGGAGTAAACTCCAGCTCTTGCCACAGGATTATTTAGATTTTTTAATGATATTAGAGTTTTATGTCAATAACTTCTGGTAAAGTAATACAAAATATATAAATAATGACTATGCATTTCTAACATCTACTACCACCTGTATGAAATGCAGGAATGTAAGAGACTGGAGCATCTCTCCTGTGAGGAGAGCTGAGAGAGCTGGGACTGTTCAGCCTGGAGAAGAGAAAGCTCAGGTAGATCTCATCATTGTCTATAAATACTTGAAGGGAGGGTGAAAACAACACAGAGCCAGGCCCTTCTCGGTGGTGTTCAGTGCCAGGATAAGAGGCAGTGAGCACAAACTGGAACATGGGATGTTCCATTGGTAACCAGTAATAGAATATGAAGGAACAGCACAAAGCTGTGCCAGGGGTTCAGACTGGACTTGAGGAAAAATTTCTTTACTGTGAGTGTGGTCAGACAGTGGAACAATGTTGCAAGAAAGGTGGTTGGTGCCCCATGTCTGTCAGTGTTCAAGAGGCATTTGGATGCCTCATTAATATGCTTTAACTTTTAGTCAGCCCTGAGGTGGTCAGGCCGTTGGATGAGATCATCTTTGAAGATACCTTCCAACTGAACCGAACTATTCTATTCTATTCTATTCTATTCTATTCTATTCTATTCTATTCTATTCTATTCTATTCTATTCTGTTCCGTTCCGTTCCGTTCCGTTCCGTTCCATCTAAACATCAAGAAGAACTTCTTTACTGTGCAGGTCATGGAGCAGGGTGCCCAGAGATCTTGTAGATTCTCCCTCCTTTTAGAAATTCAAAAGCCATCTAGACATGGTCCTGGACAACCTGCTCTAGGTGGCCCTGCTTCAGCAGTGAAGTTGGACCAGATGACCTCCAAAGGTCCCTTCCTACCACAACCATTCTGTGATTCTGTTATGAAGAACTCCCTGTTTTGAACCACTCAACATCCCCTTTCCCTTGATGGCCCTAGGCTGGATAAATTATCCTACACATGCCCCATAACAGCAATCATCTTGTCTGCTGGGAAAGAGGCAGAGCAAACTATGAAGTTGGCTGGAGAAGTTATTCATGACTGCTGTTCTCCAGGACTGATCCTACGGCAGCCTGTGCCTTGCCTGCGGCACCTGACAGATCCTGGTGCAAACCAGGCTTCAGTGGACTGCCATTCTGTTCCTGAGCTGCCAGACTAAAATTCCGTTTGGGGTTAGTACATGGTTTGTAAAGTGAAATTGAACGTTTCCTAAGCAGAAAATATTTGGAGTTAGAGACTTGGAGGAGTTATGGCAGTCATCGTTCAGCAGAAACTGTGCTGGTGAAGGTTTCTTTGGTATTACCTCTCCTTCTCTGAGGTGGAGGAGGTAACAATTGAGGATAATTGATAAAAGGGCAAGGCAACATGTTCTACTTTGTCTGTGATGTTCCTCTCTGTAGGAAATAATGGACCCTACTTACAAAGATTTCCTTAGTGAATTATCTCTCTCAACTTTCTCTTATGGTAAACAATAGGAAGAAACAATGTTCATTAAGTATGTTGGGCTGCTATCCTTGGAGACTAAAACCTCCCCAGTACACCTTGTAAAGTGTACACAGTGCAAGCCCTCTGCATTAGCATGCTTCAGTTCTCCACACGTCACTCTGGATGGAGGAAAGAGTAATTCAGGGCATGGATGTGTACATGTATTATACCAGGAAAACCCCATCTGTCCCTGGGAAAAAGAAAAACCACCAGAAAACTGACCACATGATAGAACCCCTTGGGCTGAGGTGAAACTGTCTGAGCTCAAGGACCTCCAATCTGTGCTGTTTTCCCCGGAATAACTACATATGTGTGTGAGACTGCCCTTCAATTGTTCCCCTCATGTTGTTTTTCCATCCTGGGGTACCTCTGTCCAGGTGGACGAACCACAGGAGCACTTTTCTTTTAAGGACAAACAGCTGTCACTCTCTGCCCCATCTTCCTGCTTTGCTACTTCCATCTGTCCTGGTACCTCAGCATCCTGCTCTTTGCACTTATACAAACCTAAGCAGGTTAAAGAGACTGAAACAGCCTGGAGGGAAAAGGGAAGTAATGCAGGGGCTGGTGTCACAAGGGGGTAGAAGGCAAACCCTTGGCATTGTTTGAGATCTCAGTATACTCTGTGGCTATTGGGACTGAGGAGAGCTGATCTGTCTCCCCCCCATCTCACAAGTCTCCCTGGTGTCTTCTTTCAGGTCTGTGAAACTGCTTCTCTTCCTGCTCCGATTGCTAGGAAAGTTCCAATTAGCAGTGTCTGTTTCCTGATGTTGACCTATGCGCACAAGAAGCAGAAGAGGCACTGCCAGGCTCTGGCTAAAGAGGCCTGGGATGAGCTGATCTGTGGGAAGTCACTGGATTTCAACAGTGGTGCTCTGAGCTATTTGGTCTCTGAAAGCTGAGCTCTGGAGAGCGCTGTTATACACCCTCCTCCTCTTCTGTATTTTGACGTAAGACGAGACAGTGGAGACTTTTGTGGTCAAATTCAGGGCTGTAGCTGTGCCGTGTTCAGGAGAGGAGAGCAATGTGCTGAAAGCTCAGTCTTGTATGAAACCTGAAGTTTCTATTTAGAATCATGGATTTAAAGCCTTGGCATGTTTTTGATCTCATAAATACTCACAATATCTAGAAAGAACGTCTGGAATTTGGATTGTTTTATGTAGTGTTTAATATAGTTGAGGTAGATTTGAAACGCTATGGGACACCATAATTTTCCACATGGAGTATTGTTCCAGCATGCTTTCGAAACACTCCGGCTCCATCACCATTATACTATACTTGTTAAACAGAAGATGTTAAATAGAAACAGGTGATCACTTGGAGAGGGCAGGATTAGATGGAACTCTGACATGACATGACGTCCAAAGAAGCAGCATATCCTGTTTTAGCACTGCAAAGACTGTTGGAATACAAGTGTTATTCGAGTAAGGCTGGCATTAATCCCTGAAGTCAGTGTTATCCATTCCAGGCTGTGGGACTGCGTGAGCAGATGTGCCCATACATATGCACAATCCTTATGTGAAAATACAAACCACTTGTATTTTGTTAGAGCGAGGCTCTGGTATTGGCGTTCTCCCCTTGCCTTAGACAGACAGTATTTCTAGATTAAAAGACATCTGCAAACTGTTTTTGTGGTGGTGGGGCAGGAAACGTTTTATAGGCGTTACATAACTGTGCAGTATGAATATTCAGGCTCCATTTTATTAAAGTATATGACTCCTCCGACATAACTGGGTTATTTCTTCCTCTAAATTTAGCATACAGCAACACTGATTTGTTTAATAAAGAACAAAATTTACTTTAAGAGTCCCCTGATATTAACTTTGGGACACGAATCAGTTTCTGATTTCTTCAGTGGAGATTGGATCAAATCCTTCCTTTTTTTTTTTTTTTTTTTTTTTTTTAAAAAAAAAGATGGGACCCTTTTTTTTTTTTTTTTTTTTTTTCTTTTCAGAGTTAATGGACACGTAGCAAAAGCAGACATCCAAAAAGTGCTGGAGAAAGACTAAATGAGGGGGAAGTAACATGGAGAGTAGATACTTTTATAATCACTATATAGAGTTCATAGCTAGTTTTCAATACTGAACTTATTATGCGAGAGTTCCCAGAAGATAGAAACCAATTAACTCTTTATTTTGGCAGTGATCATTCTAGGTGTTCTTTAATGGGCATTATTCTTGCTAAATTATGAATGAGCTTTATAGTAAGACAAATGCCATTATCAGAGTTATTTATTCATGGGCTGTCATCTGTAACATCCTCACACTAGTTTTTCTCAAAGTTTAGTATCGATTATTTGCTTTAATCAGAAGCATCAAGGGACTCTGAAAGAATCAGCAACTGCAGCTTTGAATATCAGCATCTCTCTCTGGGTCTCTGCCAGGCTTAAGTGAGTGCTGAGGCTATGTCAAGCATTAGGTAACAGGAGCAGTAAGTGGGGGCTTACTATCCTTACATTAGGATAAGTGTCTGTGTGTCCCCCAAACTAACTTGACTGATGATTAATCAGTCTGCGCTGACATGCCCATTACTCTGTTTTTCCAGTTGATTCTGAGATCCTCCAGAGCTCTGAAGGGACAATACCCTGAAGAATTGCTGGGAGTGCAGAAGGGTCTTGCTCACCCTAATGGTATTGACTGCAGCTCGTTCTGTCTCGCCAGGTAAAATCCTCTAAGATGAGAGTAAATATTCTCTGCTCCATGGTAGCTAGGAGTCTCAAACCAAGTCTAAAATCAGCATTGCAATGCTGAGGCAATTAAAAATGATACAATGTCTGTTACTGTTTATATTGCTTATGGAGTGGACAGGCAAAATGCGGAGTCAGCATCTCACCCAGGTCAGTCAGTGCTTGCTTCTGCTTTGATCTATATGTGGCAGAGAGTGCCTTATTTTCATTCTTCATTCCCTTACACAAAGATTTAGCTTTACCAGGTACTAAACTCAGGCACATAGTAAGAAATCTGCCCTCCTTTTTCTTTCTCCATTCATGTACTTGGCGACTCTGAAACCTTTGGCTAGCAGACACTTCACATGAGGCATAAGAATGTTAAAGTGTAGGTCTGAGTTTGTCGCCATAGATGACTTCTAGACTCAGTGGGGACCAGTGGGCATCTCTAGATGTTAATTTATCTGAGAAGGGCATTTAAGAGGCTGCAGACAGACACTGAGACTATTTTTATACTGCTCAGCTGAGCCCGGCTATCACACAGCCCTGCGCACCGGCGCATGACCGTCCATATGGCCAAGTAGTGAGCACCGTTAGTGACATCCCAGCACTTTCTGAGGCAGTGCCCACACACAGTTCAGGGCTCAGCATGGGCCTGACACATTCTCCACAAGCACATTAAATGTGGTTAATCTGCTTTAGGGGCTGAGACAGTTTAGTTATACGGGTGGGAAAAAGTTCAGGGTCAGAGTATGGGTCCAGTCCCAAGTTATTTTCCAATACAGCCCGAACTTCTAGAGGACTGCAACCAAGAGGAGCTGTATCCTACAGTAAATATCATTTTCAGTGTTTTGGAGGGCACTACAGTGCTCTTGTGATATAGTGGGGAAACAAGTAACTTGTCCCAGAGCAATATAAAACAACCCTAAAAGCCTGCATCACACCCTTAGGGAAGAAATTTGCCATATTGGAATCATACCAATAAATTAAAGACCAATCCTTAGGTTTTTCTACAATGAATGTGAAACACTCCTTTGAGGATAATTCTCTTTTCAGTTGCCAGAGCACAGATCTAGACCAATTTCACAGAGTCCACTTGCCTTGTGCAAAATGTGACGGAAAAAATGCTGGTTCCTGTTTAGAATTTTCATCAGGATAACTATTCCTGTATAAATACCTATAATGTGGTACTTTCACAAATGTCTTCTACTGTCATTATTAAAGATTTCAATGTATTTTTAAATCACTGTTTACCACAGCTCATTGTATTTTAGCACAGCCTGACCTCCTTGTCTTCCTGCTGGAGAAGATAGTAAGAGACAGCATGCACATACTCCTTTTAAAATGAGATACACAATTCCCTCTCTCCCTCCCCACTAACATACTTTTTTTGAATTCCAAAGTCCCATCGTTTTGCACAGACCCATCTGCTTCTATTTTGAGGCAACTATTCTTCTGGCTCTGGAGTGCTGGGTAGCACTCCTGCTAAAGTCTGTCACTGTCTCTGGTTAATCAGCTGGAGAAGCTGCTGCTGCTATCTCTGCAGCACTCGGAGCCCATGACAGCCTGGGGAACAAGAGGGTTGGAAGAGAACCTGTTTCTCCCACATGCTAGCAGAGAACAGATCACCCAGCCGCCAGCCTTTTTTTTTTTTTTTTTTTTTTTTTTCCTGTTTTTGTATACTTCATGCCATAGCAAAAATTAGTTTTAAGAGATACACACAGGGATTGAAGATACGACCAGGAAAGTGGGTCATGTATTAATTTTAAATAACTTAAATTGGAAATATCCAAGGTAAACCTAAGACTTACTAGTAAAGTGTCATAGGCATTTAGAAGGTGGGCTGCACAGTTAGTTGATATAGTCATTTTGCTGGTTAAAGTAACACATATTTTAAAATTAGTGAGGTGTATACCTTGTGTGCATGTGTGTGGAAATTCTACTGAAACAAAGCTGTAAAGTGTTCACCTGGATGATCTAGCCTTCCTGGACAGAAAAGAAAATTTTGGAAAGGCCAAGCTCATGGTGAGTCAAGGGGCGGTGGGTCCGAGTATGGAGGGCATGGAGGGCCCCAGGCTCTGTGCCAGGCTGCCCTGCATGGGCAGCTGTTTCCTTCCAAGCCAGCTACCTGTAGGTGGGAGGACACTGCCTCCAATTCCAGAGCGGCTGCCCTGCACTTGAGGTACAGAGGGCAGCAGGAGGCAATGACCTCAGCCAGAGTTTTGGGCTTCAGGTTTTGTTTGTAAAAACTCCTCACCTTGATTCCAGCTAGGTTCAGGAGTAGGTCTGATCTGAAACTGCATCCTGTGGTGCACAGCCATGACTTCTAGGGTCTCCATCCTGAACATGTCACTTATAGATGCTTAAACCAGTCAAGAATGGAGTTGACAGTTTTAAAGCAGGTACATGCTGTGGAAAATGTCCCCCCCAGTTTTCAGCTCTGCCTTTTAAAATGTACGCCTATTACCTCACAACCCTTATAATGGAAGCCTTATATTTACTTAAGAAGGAGTTTTCTCATTTTCTGTGGTCTTTCTTCTTCTTCTTTATTTATTTATTTATTTTTTTTTCTGTCTTGGCAGTTCTGTTTTATTTTATTTTCTGCTTCCTGGTCTTTATCAGGTCTTCAAATACTTCTCTTGTATAGTGAAGATAACGTTTGATGAATCAAATGTTTGACAACATTTTCTTGCTTGTCAGAGAAAAGGCATTCAGAGCACTGTTTTTACGAGACCTAATCTGTACATCGTACAGCAGTAGCTGAACTTTCCTTTGAAATCTATATATGATGTCTCTGCCTTTCTTCCTGCATTCTAATCTCTGGACATATACAGTTGTGAAATGTCATAGGTGCCATTTACACCTTTATTCTAAATGATCTAAATGCAGATCTAAATGATCTGCAGCCTTATCACACTAGTGCCATTTTCCTTTCAAAACGTGGAATGCAATGTGTTAATTGCCAGCTATTACTTATTTATGATTACTGCACCAAATCCATGTTTGCTTTTTGGTGGTTCTGAAATTATGTTCTGGACCATTACTCTTTTTATTGCTATTATTGTTATTTAGTGTTATTATAAAGGTGTGCATATGCAAATGATATTTTTCAACTGAAATTAAGGCTCTTTTCTAATTTTGATATATTTAGACAGCGCTGAATTAAATAATGGCAATACTAATTTAAAGACACACACGGGAAGACTGCTGACGGTGAAGTTTGGTCAAAGCATGTTTAGGGGAACATTGTCAAGATACAAAGGGATTTATGCATGCATTTATTACTTGCGCTAGTGGGAGTTCCACTAATAAATCCCTTGGGATGAATGTGAGCCTACATTCTTCAATGCTAGTGAAGCAGACCTTATCTTCAGCAATCATTTTATTTCCACACTTTAATGTTCCCATTCTATAGGGAAGTTCTCTATAATATTTCTGAAAGATTCTTTTTATCAGTCTTGATCAAGTGTATTAGTTGATAAATAGTAGAGAGGTGCAGACTACAGGGAAAGCTGCAGTGAGTCATGCTGTCTCCTAGAAACCAGACAGCAAATAGCTTTCAACAACTATTTCAGCCTTCCCAAGTACCCTCCACTCCAGTAATCTCTCAAGGTGTAATGCAGACTGCTACGGTACCTGTATCTTCACCTGCCTGGGAAAATTTGGGAAGGAAATGTAATGAGACAGATTTTAAGTGGAGTTTTTCAGTGCCTACCCAGAGCAATGAGACTGATGCTGACTGAAGGCAAGAGCCTTTCCAGGGTCCTCCATCCTTTTTGCACGTGCTGCAGCGGCACTGCACTTGATATAAGATACAATGTAGAATATTGCAGAGTGACTGCAACCAGATTCACTGCTTAGTGAAAAGTAATGGCCTACTGGGTGACTCTCATTTATTACCCTGAGATACAAACAGGGGCTTTGGTGTGGTGGGATGCAAGGACTCCCTAGGCCTGAGCCAGTGTCAGAAGATGAACCTCATTTAAAAGTCACTCCGAGAGGCCTTCTTCAGCTGCCTGCTGACACTAAATGAGGCTTCCTCTTTGCACTCCAGTGAGATGGACTGGGTTTTTTATTCCCACTTAGCAGATAGGAAAAATAAGAAAAATAGTATAAATAATTTGTCTGAAAATGGAGTAAACCATCCGAAATATTAATCGTGCTGGACCCAAGATCCTGAGACCCTCATTTCTGTGCCCCGATGATCCAGCCATGTCTCTCTAGATCCTGTAGCAATAGTTTCTATGGCAATGACCTACAAGAAAAAAGTTATATTTGCATATGCCTTTACTGATCTTGCACTTCCTTTGAATTCTGTTCGAATAGATTAGTAATAAAGGATAAACACCAGAGGAGCCCTGTGTGGAATTTCTGAAGGACAGCACCAAACCCTGTGTCCTTTCCTACCTGCAGTGCTTGTGCGAGCCGTGGCTTTGGCTCCAAGGCTGCAATGATTCTCAGGGACTCAGCCAGCCGTAGCATGGGTGCAATGAACACCCTCAGGCACTCTCCTCCCTCTTACTGAAGCAAGTCAAGGAGCATGACACTGCTCAGACCTGCCTGTGACCCACTGCGTCCGTGAGATGCTCCTGTGTAAGCATCCCACAGAGTGCTTCTTGCAGTTGTTTCCATTAGGGACCCTCCCCATAGGTCTCCACAGTGGTATGGCCAAAACCTCATGTGGGTTCTTCCTCTAAGAAAGCCACTAAATTGGCAGGTGATAGAGGTTGAACTGAACTTTCTTTGTATAAGCTGAGTTTATAAAGGTATTTTTATTGTAGCTACTTTATCCTAACTGGTGGGAATGTGTTTTACACTAACAATATAAAAATGTTCTTTTCCTATGTTTTGCCTACGAGCTTGTTCTGTCCACCTGTCTGCCTTGCATCCTTATCCAACTTTCTGTAGGGGGTTGTTAAGGGAATCTTTAGCCGGTCCTTTACTCTGTCCATGAGGTTACTACGACACAGCAATCTGGAATCTGATCTCATGTTTCCAGGACATGGATAAGCCTGATCTTGAACAGTCTGAGAGGACAATCTATCCATCTTCCCTGAGGATGTTTTGTTTCTCATGGAATCAATCTCTTCTTTCTGTTTGCTTCCACTTTGAGGTCATAATCCCCTGTTTGTGATACCAGCAGGATTCCCACAGCAACAGATTATGATGCCACAGTCAGAGATTTATGAAGCCGTAGGACAGAGAAGCAGGAAGAAGGGCTCTGTTGTGAGATGGCCCAGTCTGCAGGCAATTTTTTTTTACTAATTGCTCAAGTGCAAGGAAACCCAGCTGACAGAAGTTACATTTTAACCATCTAAGTGACTGGTTATCTAAGTGTGACTGAGCATGGATATTCAACAGCAGGTTTTCTGCTTTAAAGCCCATTCATAAATCCTGACTGACTTCTCTAAAATCCTTTGAGGCAATTTCACAAATGTCACTAACAAAAAGAGGAAAATGCATTGGCATGGACAACAATTATATCAAATGTCTTTGTAAAATGAAAGAAGAAATAAGATGCCTGTGGGAGGTGCAGAAAGCTGCTCAAGTGACAACATCAGCAGTGACTGTGCCTGAGGTGGCCACCATCCCCTTCACAGCCTCATGGCAAGCAGGGAAGTAAGAGTCTGCACTTTTTCAGAAATGTCATTGCTTCTCCATGAATACCTCCCTGGCTCTGTCTTGGCTGGGTTGCCTCATTTTGAGCAATATTAATTGCAGACACATTAATGAGACAAGGGATTTAAGACGGAGCTCTGTGTGATTTTCTCTCTTCGTGGGTGAGCTCTGTCTTAAATGCCTGGGGATGGGATAGAGGGGCAGTCAAAAAACTGGTCAGCTACATGCTGTAACATTAGGCTCAGCTGGGAAATACACCCTTTCTGGACTTCTGTCCCACCCCTGTGCTGAACACAGATGATTGCAGAGTCAGCTGTCCACCTGGGTCTGGCACCTGGGTCTCAGAGCAGAAGAACAGCTTAGGCATGGCTGTGAAAATGAAAGATGTCTGTTTGCTGGTGTGTGTTTTGGAAACCGAATGTGCTGGGTTTGGTCTCAGTGTATGAGCCTTGACTGGTTTGCACATGCTTCCCAAATTTGACCTTGCGAGGAACAATAGCTCCTCAAAGTGCTCCAGTGACCACAACGTTGTTTTGAATCTAACTTGCACAGTGACTGGCAGGCATTTGATCTGGCATTCTTCTGAGGTGTAACCAAATGTGAATTGTAAGAAATTCCTCAGCAGTGGTTCTTGTGTCCTTTTACTGGGATTTTTGCTCAAGTTCTGGACCTCAGCTTTCCCTGTGGTTTAACTTTGGATTGAATCCAAACCAGAAGGAGCCAGTTTTCCAGATCAAAATCAGGTGCCATAAAGAGTAGCTGAAAATCTACAAGAACATCTGAAATGCAAAACTGACCTTGTCTTATGTGTGAGATTTCAACTGGGCCAATACAACTGAAACTTCCTCTGATTTCAAAATTGTAATTGAAATTCTATTTTTCTTCTATTTCTTTTTAAGAAGAAAACCCCTTACGAAAATCACATCAAAAACTACAAGTTGGTGTCAAGTCATCATATTGTTGGAAGCCTATTGTCGATTTTCCCCCTGATCACAAACTGTACAAGAATTGATATAAGGATGAGTCTTTAGTCATATGAGTCACACGAATTACCCCCTCATTAAAACAGATTTTTTTTCTTTTGCAGACATAAGCTGCACTTTTGCAGTGACATGAGTTACTGGTGTCACTTAAGTGTCCCACCATCTTTCTACTTCTGCTGTTCACCACTGTCTTCCCACTGCTCTTTCTGTAATGCTGGCAAAACCATTCCTATGAACTCTCTTATGAACTTGATCAGAGAAATGGTGACACAAAGGCATGAGCAAGCAGCCTGCAGTAGTAGGTACAAGATCACTGTTATTGGCATGAGATCTAACTGATTCTGCCTTAAAGTGCGTATGAAATGAGAGTTATATTTACTTATCTGTGTGCTGGCTTAAATTCTCCTCATAATATTGCTTGTACAGATTGTATCTCTACAAAACTAAAATTTACCTAGAATGTTTTATAAGCTTGTCCCAAAATACTGATCCTGGAACCAGCTGAATCATGGTTTCAGTCTTAGATCTCATCAGAACCACTCCAGTTTGGACACGATCTGAACATCCATAATTTGATCTAATGTCCTCCTTTGACCTTCACATGTGTAGGATAAGTGTCTGGTAGCAAAGCATTTGGAGCGTTTGGTGACTGCTACTACACTTTCAAGATAAATCTGATTGTGATACTTAGTTTGTTACTTCTTGTTGGAATTGTATAGACTTTCCGATTATGAATAAGCACTAAACAGCTGTGGTAATAAAAGAGATGGGCAGAGAAGCAGGCACAGCCAACACATGGTATAATTCCCTAAGACTATTACTGATACATATTACTGATACATATATTACTGATACATATATTACTGGTACATATCAGCTTTAGTATCATTCACTTTAAGAAGGTCATTCAAAACAACATTATTAAATAATGTACAGAATTAAGTGACAGTCACACAGGCGTTTTTGAAATTCCTCATTCGTTGAAAAATGAGTTGACAAGCTATATTAAATTAGTCACAAGCAGAGCCGGTAAGGCAAAACACAAAGTCCCCTCTTAGGAGGGTATTAATTTGTGCTCAAATTTCCTATGTTCATGTCTTTTTACTT
Source organism: Alectura lathami (assembly GCA_013399715.1). Classification (NCBI taxonomy): domain Eukaryota; kingdom Metazoa; phylum Chordata; class Aves; order Galliformes; family Megapodiidae; genus Alectura; species Alectura lathami. The sequence goes on from VXAV01007620.1 coordinate 83,218, forward strand.
TGTTCATTAAAAACTTTGTCCAACTTTTATGAACTACTGCATCCTCAGTAACAGGAAAAAACATACACAAGTGTTAAGATCCATTAGTCTCTCAATGCTTTGAATGCCAAATGAGAAATGAATAATAAAACAAAGAAAATGTGTTTGTTCAACATGACATATTGGTCTTAACACCCACATTTTCCTTAAATAACTCTTAGAGTGGAACTCTGTCTATTTACTTTGTTTCTCTCTCAGCCCACACTAATAATTGTTTGCCCTTGTAGAGTGCTGCCATTTGAGGATGTGAAGTGACTTTAAAACCATGATCAGATCATGTAGGTAGGTTTCATGATCTCCATTTCAGAGATGTGGGTCCTCAGGCACAGAAGTGTAAGTGATATTCTCAGGGATGTAGAGGAAGCCAGTGACAGATGAGAAGCCCAGAATTCCTGAATTCCATGTTCTGTTCACTAATCACAAAGCCGCTTCTCTTCTGTATACCACAGAGATTTTTCCATTCCTGTTGGGAAACTGCCCATTCAGAGATATCTATGCACTTGGATATTTCTGCCAGATTCACTGAGTAGCAAGTATAATCTAACAACATTTTTAAAGTGAAAGGGCCAGAATCTACTTCTTGCTACCTTAGCCTTAGAAAGTGCAAGAGATGCGTTCCTGCTGGGTTGGTCCCTGATAGACAGCTCCAGGTCTTCTTCCCTTTGGCTATGGCACAGGACGTGTGCCTGAGAAAGGTAAAGACCTGTTACAGATGAAAAACCAGGCACAAGTATTAATGGTCTTGATGGGCATAGGTACCAGCTAGACTGTGTGCTCTTGTGATTGCAGAAACGCTGGAGTTCTTTCTGACAAGCCATAAAGGACATGACCCCCCTTCAAACAAGTCTGTAAAATTTACAGCCTTCAAGGAGTCATAATGAACTCCCCCATGCTTCTTTCCTGACTGGAAAAGGGAAATAAATCCATTATCTGTGAAAGAGGATCCATCTGCATGTGACAATGCTTATTAATATTGCAAAGGTATTCCACATATGATTCTGTATGTTTTTCTGGGTTCCCTAACTCCAATTCAGGTTTAAGAATGAAGATGCATTTCTTGGTTTTCCCAAAGCTGACTTCCTTTAGCCAGGCATGAAGTTTCTTGGGGCCTTTTTGACCAAGGCTTTCACTGCATAGCACTAGAGACCTAATCTTGTCTCCTTAATGATTACTACAGAGAGTGGACAGAAGTGGAGTTCTCTATCAATTCCTGCCTTGTTTCATTGCTTTCTGAAGTCCTTCTTTTTTGTTTTTGTTTTTATTTTTATTTTTTTATTTTCTGGTTCTTAGCAAACATATATTGAAATAAATGTAGCTATATACCTCGTAAATAGGCAGAAGTGGGAGAAAACTCTAGAGATGACAAAGTCCTCTCCATACCAGGCAGTCAGATCATCTAATTCCATAAAGTCAAAACCTGCTTAAAATGTATTACCTGCTCTGTTCTTGCTGAAAGAATGATCCAGAACTTCATCACTCTAATAGTTCCTTTTAATTTTTTCACTGCAGTTGCCATTATCTTAGAGCGTTGTGAACATGCTTGGGCTAATTTTAAACAAGCAGTCTTTGAAATAATCTAGCTGGGCAGTGGTGCTCAGTGTGGGCTCTCTTAGTTTGCTTCTGAGTAAGCAGACATATTATTTGGCTATGTCTACATTAGTGAGAAGTATGGCATAGTGTGATCAAATCTGTAGAACTGAATCTGTTGCTGGAGACTCCACATTCATGTTGCAAACATTTCTGGGATTTTACCTATTCTGCTTAGTTGGGTCTGATCCCATGGACTGACACGCTATTAGTGGCTAGATCTCACCAGGTCTTTTGTCACATATTCCAGATTAATTTCATCTGAAAGGAATCCAGCTGGTGCCCTTTTAAAACCGTTCTGCAGCATGAAGCAATCAAATCAGGAGATCCGCTTCAGAAGCACACTCTTCATCTGAATCAAAACACTGATATAAATACATCTTCTATCTTCATAGGCTAAACAAAATACAAGTGTGTGGATGCAGACAAACCAAGATCAATCTTGCCATGCTCTAAACGGGCAAAATGTGACTTAGCTGTGGCATGGAAGTGGCGTGCTGCGGTCTGGCTAGTATACTCTAAGGAGAGCTTAAGTCTCCACCTTCTTACATAGTATTGTTCCCAGTCTCTTTTTCTAGAATGAAATCTATTCTACATATTGAACTAGGAGTAATTTTCCTGGCCTGCACCAGTTTCAGTACATCTTTCTGGAACAGGGAGAAACAGAACTGGATATTCTGCTCCAGAGGAGGCTAGTGTTTGGAGCTTGTCATTTAGATTCTGCAAATGCTCATAGACATCACTACATCAGTTACAGGCAGTTCCCATTTCAAGGCTATTTCAGCAATTGTACCAGATAGAGATTTAGCCATCAGCTACAAATAAGACAGGCAGACACTACAGACCTAGAATAAAAGAATTATAGTGTTCTGTACCACCATTCACCAGTCTAATCTGGGCAACCCCCAAAGAAAATTGTATAGATGGTTAGAACTGATCTATAGTCAAGAGCGTAGGAAATAGCCAGAACATATATATATATATGTGTGTGTGTATATATATATTTGTAAACAATAACAGCATTAATCCGAGAAAAGTTAATGGTAAATGTGCTGTGAAAAGCACACAAATCTGCTGTGATAAATATTTCTGGGGCAGTTATTAAAACACTTTTCTCTCCAACTGCTTAGATCTCAACACTCCTAGAGTTTGAAATGGGCCATGGATCGGGCACTTAGGACTTTGATGGGGCAGTTAGGTTATTGAAAGTGAGTTTGCATTCAGAGAAAAAAAAAGTGCAGGGCTGCACTTTTTTTTTTTTTTTTTTTTTTTTCATG
>VXAV01007620.1:87253-99431 GCA_013399715.1 Alectura lathami
TGTAAGGACATCCTTCTTCATGCTGCCTTTTTTTTTTTTTTTTTTTTAAGCTTGAATTTTGTGACAGTGTGGGCTGTTTCTTTTTTAATTGAGTAATTGAATCATTCTAGAAAAAAAAAAGTAGGGAGGCTAGCAATCTTACAGCTCTCAGCAAATAGTTTTAGAGTGTCACAAAATCTCTGTCATTCCTTCTTTGATCTTGGATTTGTAACCGCCTCTTAGAAACTTTATTCCCACACTGGTGATGGGGTGGGAGTGCATGACCTATATACTCTGTGTTGGACTCTGGCCCGTGGTATTGAAACTGCCTATACACTGCCAAATCTGCTGAGAACCTGTGATGACATTTTTGGAAGGGCAAGATGTCTCTTAGAGTTCAGGGAATGGGTGGATTGTCTGTCACTGTAAGTGTGCATATCATCTGAATAATCACTTGGCTTGAGCTTGCAGTCTGGGCGGCGTTGCTGGTTCACTGCTCTGATCTCTGAACCAGTTAAGTCTGTCTCAGGAACTTGGGATGTGCCCTGTCTCTATCCAGGTTTTCACAATTATTTTCTGAATTGCAGGCAAGCTCATAAAAATAAAAATGTTTAGATGCTCTGTAGTCCTCTGTATGATAAAATGAATGGAACTTCCCTGACCTCCTGGGCCTTATACAAGAACCCTTGAAGTAGGGTAAGCCTGAGAGTTGAGTTATTTGGGCATCTGCCCACTATGTTTAAGACTAGAGCGCACAACTGAAATTCTAGGTTAATGTTTATCCCCAATAAATTAGTGTCCTGAAAAGGCATTCTCGCTTGTCCTGGGCGCTGTTTGACTAAAGGCCAGCCGTGGCTGGAAGCCCCAGAAGGTTGCAGATCTTGGCTCTGTGGGAGGCCTAGCTGTACAACAGCAAAGAGCTTTCCTCCAAAGACTCTCAATGTTCCATTCAAAAGAAGTTTTAGTCCTCCACCTGTGGTCATGAAAGAGGGTTTTCAGATGGCCTGTTGTAATGGGCTATTGTGTAAATAGCATGCATCTAATAGAAATGCTGAGGCTGTATATTTACAGGGGACTTACATGGATTTTCTTTGGAGATGGGGAGGGGTCCAGAAGAGCCACTGCAAGCGTGCTGCATTAATTCCCTATTCAGGGCAAAGAATTTTCCTTTTCTTGGTTACCGTCAGTTGGAAAGAAAATACAGCAATTCAGAGGAGGAAGGGGATGCTCCGAAACAGCATTTGGCCTGATTATGAATGGTCAACTTTTAATAACCGGGCCTTTCAAACCTCACACTTGCAATGGCATTTGTATCCATGTACAAAAGTTTTGGGCAATTTTATCTCACCTCCTCACAGCACTGTCCTGAATATTCAGGGATATGGCAGATGAGGAAGTCAGCAGCAACAGAGTGGAGAGGGCTGTCAAGAATGTGTTTATAGGATGGAAGAGAAGGTGAAGTAATGTGTGGAAAACTGGCTGCAGATTTCATAGGAAAGCTGAATGTTGGGAGGGGATTCTGAAAAACAGCAAAGAAAATTGCATAACGAGAAGAAGTGAGACAAGAAAATATATCATTTCAACAAAGCAGTGATGATCTGACAGGAAGAATATGATCCCAAATAAAGATAGGCAGAGTGAGGAAAGGATGGAAATAGTGACAAGCTGGAGTTACGGGAGGAGAACTGGAGGGGTCAGTCTGAAGGACAGTGATAAGAAAGCTGGAGAGGTGATGAACACCGATCTCTGAGTGACCCAGCAGGCAGGTGTGGATGACTGGACGTCACCGCAGTTGTGTGTCAGCTGGCAGGGTTTGGAGCTGGCAGTATAGCACTGACGGAGAGATAAGAAGCATGTGGTTTCACTGGCAAAGGACAGCTGTTCCCAGGGGAGTTCAAAAATTTTGATATATTTAGCAGCAGATCTGGCTCTCAGGCATGAGGCCAGCAAGTAAGAAAAGAGTCAGTACACATGTCCATGTTAGTACTCCCGTCTAATGGGACCCAGTCCCTGTGAAAGCTCCCGCTCTCAGGTCTGCATGAAGCAGCTACTGATCGCCATCAGACAAGTTCAGCGTGGGGCCACCAGAGATAAAATTGTCCCTCATCTTTTCTTTGAGCCCTACAATAAGCCCACATTTCAGCTTCCAGCTCAGGATGATATACTCTGGCTGACAGCACAGAACAATTGCAGCCAGCCGGACTCACCGTGACAGTACACAGGGCTATTTTTGGAGGATGAGAAAGTTTGACGGAATCCATACCAAATACCAATGGGTTCAGCCAGCAATGAAAGTTAGTGCCACTCACCTCAGGTGCATCAACTTTTCCAAGCCTTCACTGATGGTGTTTTGCGCAGCAAAAGGGTCTGGCTCTGTGTTAAACATTTAGAGGGAGTGTTAATGCCTTTCTTGAACAGCTGACTGTGCTGACAGCAGGACCAGCACTGTTTCCTGGGAAGATGGTAGAAGACATTAATCTTGAAGTGGATCCCACTTTCCTTCCTAAAAGTAGAAATTGTGTGAACTTGTGGGGCAGTGAACTGGTTTTGACTGGACAAGGAATGAGTCAGCTCTAGAAACTGGTGTGAAATCAGGACAACCATGCCCTGCAGAAGAAAATGGGCCTAATGGAGCGGTCAGCTTTTCCTGATATTTCAAGACTGGGTCTAGGGCTGTCTTCTTAAGTTATCCAATTTCAGTTCTGTTGCAGTTCCCAAATGGAAGACAAGTGTACCCATTAAAGACAGTTGTGCTTTGATGCAATTTAGTGAGCAATTTGTGCCTTCCAAGCACAAAAACAAAAAAGAAATACAGTCAGTTTTCTTGCTTCTTTTCCTTTCCTGATTCCAGTCAATTGTTAATAATCATGTTGTCATCTTTTTAAAAAGCTGGTACCAAAACTTCATTCATTCCACTTTGAAAGAACCACCACCAAACTATTACAAAACCTGTTGTTATCTCACAAAGTCGTGTTCTTGACATCTGTTAAATAAAGGTTTATTTTACACTTCAAAAGTCAGTCTGCACAGATGACTAAACTTCTTCAGAACTGTACAGTCTGCTCCTGTCAAATATTTGGGAAAATAGAAGTTGATTTAAGAAAAATATTTGTTTTAGTTGGAAAATGAGTCGCATTTTTTCTGTATATAGGAAAACGTGACTTTCTGTCCTTAAAACCTGAAGTAGAGGGTGGAGGAAAGAAGATGAAGCACTTCTGTTTACTGTATCTGTTTTTGTCAGTATCAGAAAATGACAGCTGAATCAGTTTTCTGTACTTCTCATTTCAAGCTCTGCATTTTTCATTTTTTAGCTGTAACATACTGGAAGGTTGATGGGGGTCAGCTAAGCTCCTGGAGAATTTTCAAAGATAAATCTAGAAACTATTTGATTCAAGGTATCTGTAATTTGCAGCCACATCTATGCTACATGACAATTTTGGCTTGGCTCTCAGACTTGCTTACGCCATTAACCGAGGTGCAAGAATCTAATGTGTATAATTATAGGCCTTGGCAACAGCACTTAAAACACAAAAGTGCTGAAGGAAACTTCCAGGTTTTCCAGCAGTTAATCCCACCCTATTTCTTTCTCCTTATCACTAGTTCTGGCCGCACATGCAAGGTGTATACTTATATGCTCTTAAAACTATTACAAGCAATGATACAAGTGCTACTCTAGACAACTTATTTTTTACCTTCCTAGAATATTATCCTGGGATATTTTACCATCCTAGAACAAATCTCAGTAACATAGTGGAAAATGTGTATGAGTCTTTCCTGCTCCAGGCTGCACCCTTTTGACAGCCTTGTCCACACTATGCCATTATTAGAGAACAAAAAAATAATCACTGGAATGAAAAAATATATATATATATATTTGGGAATGTTTTATCTGAATAATTTATTAAATAGAAAAATCTATTTCCATGAAATCAAAAATGTTCCTCTCCTTTTTGCCCCTCTCCTCTACAGAAAACAAAACAAAACAAAACAAAAAACATGTAATCATAGAGCTCGGGAGATCTGGAGAATGGAAATTCCAGATATTTCTCATCTGAACACAGTCACTCTCTGCAGTCACTCATCACAAGCCTATACTCAGGAAAGGAATCAATTTACCAGTCAGTGGCCAGCAGTCAGAGCAGATACATTTCTGATGATAGGTCAGATAAGATAAGGATACAGAAAATTCAGTTAATAAGTGGTTATCTTTAATACAAAAAAATTTTGATTGCTTCTGGACAGGTAGTATTGGACCTTATCTCATGCCTTCAGGTTAGCTTCGGGTCAACAATGTTGATATCTGAATTAGAGCTTAGTAAAGTATATTGGGTCTGGCACAACTGAACGCAACACATCAGTGGAGTTAAACTCTGAAAAGCACGTTTTCTTAGGATTATGCTGGTGCACTTAAAGGGAAAAGGACAGGGGAGTCGTGTGTTACAAAAAGCAGGAACCACACTTCGTATATAGTGCTGAGCTGGCAAAGTGAATTTCAAAGGGTTGATTTGAATTTCTGCAAAAGAAAGAAGCAATATATTTTGCTTCTTTAATCTAACTGTAAAAAGACTGGGCCATAACTGTTGCAGAGCATTTCTTACAGAGCAACGAGCACGTGAGCAACCCAAGCTTGTGAACAGTCCAGCTTTCTCGAGGACATTCCTGCACAACAAGATACGGAGCTAGCATTCGGGTAGGGCAGGAACATATTATAATTAGAGGATAAGTCATAGGTTAGAGCTTAATGAGTGACGCTATTATAACCTAATGAAAACGCAAGATATATTTAGTCACAAAACTAATGCTATATAAGCAATTGTAACTGCGCAATAAACGTTCGTTTGGCTCTTGGCTTTTTGGCTTTTTGTCTTTTGTCTTTTGTCTTTTGCTTTTGCTGCCTTTTACCTATGAATGCCTTGCTGTTTGATCTCCGTTCATAACCAGAGGGACACTTAGATGGGATTGGTCACCTGAGGTACTCTGTTGCACAGATAAACACCACAGCTGCTTCACTAGCTGTCGCTTAAACCTGAAGTTTGTGTATATCTGGGATTGCAAGAGTAAGGTTAATTTTACGTTAATTTAGCCATAAAAAAATGAAGTGTCTAACCTGAGTGAGTCATTTAGCCTTCCTCTACAGTCACTGGAGCAAAACAATTATGTGTGCTACTTGTCCTTTTTATGACAACTGGAGTGACTTTCTCATCACATCCATTACAGAGTGAACCTAGACAAATTAGGCTGAGGTAACTCAAGTTTGTTGAGATTGATCCTCTCTGGATGTCTTAAATTTCCAGTCTAGGTAGACTCCCAAAACATCTCTAAACCTATCCCTGGCCTAGATCTTGCCATAAATTACAAGAATTCCCCTAAAAGGATCAGTGCCTTCTTTAGCAAACCTAACAGCTGATGTGCTTCTAACAAAGCCAGGAAACTGGAATGCAGCAAGTGACATTTATTATCAATGGATAGAACACTAATCCATGACAAATGTTCATCTCTTTCCTAGGTTTAGGTGGATTTGAATCTCCAACTCCTGTCTCCTGGAATGTGCCTTTACCACTAAGCTGATTGGGAAGATGTGGACACCCTTGTTTTCCCATGCTGAGGCTCTTCTGCTTTACATGGCTGATTTAAACATTCACTAAGAAAGCAGACACATACAAGTAACAGAGGTTGGCATATGGAACGGTCTCATTTACTGTGTTTTGTTATTAGACATTCCTGTGAGTGATTTAAACCTTGGAATTTAGATTTATCACTTTCTTTTCCATTTTGTTGTTTAAGTGTGTCACATAAATGGGAAGAACTATAGTATGCAGGAGTGAGAAGAATCCTTCAAAACACCCTCACAGCTGTTATTGACTATGGCGCCTTAAGGATTTGGAAGTTCGGAGTCTTTGGACAGAGAAAGGAATCAATCTCAGATCTCCATATTCTGGATGACTGTTCCAGCTCCTGGACGTTCTGGAGAATAGGGGTGAGGGATAACGCCTAGACTTTGAAAGATCTGTCTCCACTGAAGAACTCAATATAGAAACACATTTGTTTCCCTAGCTTTTAGTGAAAGATAAGAGTAACAATGGGAGAAATGGGTGTCCAGGCACCAAGAATCAAAGAGGAAGGGTATGGAACTCATGCTTTAATTCTCATGTCTTACTACCTATTTTAAGAAGATGCAGTTTGCTCTCTTAGATAGAACTTACAGGCTCATCCACTCTAATTCTTTGCATATAGTGAACCTAGATACATAACTTCAGATTCTGCTGTACTCTAAAGTGCAAGATCTTACCTAATTTTATGATTGCAGACCACAAGGAAAACCTGTGTAGTAACTTCCTCTCATTTTATTTTGAATTTGATCATATGGACCAGGCTGTAGGACCCTAGAGCCCCCTACCAATTTCCAGACTTATTCTATAAGCACTTCGGGCATTCTGATTACTTTTCATTCTATTACACTTCTGTCCATTGCACTTCACTTCTGGAATACTGATTATTACTTCTGTTGCCTTTATGAGGATAAAGAGTTTTACAAAAATGGTGGGAATTTTCTTTGTCTACTAGTATGGTATTATCATTGGTACATGGGCTTTGGAGAAATCTAAGTGGTTTGGGTTTAATGCATCCTTTTATATACTGACCTATGTTATCATAATGAATTTAATGTATTTCTTAAATAAATACACTCACATAGGCTATAAATCAGTGAGTTTTTCTCACATGGGAAGACTGATTTTGTGGAAGCCTAAGGCTTAAATATGACTACCTGCTTAGTTTAATTTGTAGTGAAGTGTTTACACTCTTACCCCAGCCATTTTGCTTGTATAAGGCAGCCTCTTTGCAGTGATGCCTGCATTATATAATATGACAGAAGTCAGAGATAGGTTTAATATAAGTTAGATTCTACTTAATACAAAATGACCTGCAGAATTTCCACAGGGGCAGAACATAGTCTTTCAGCAGTTGATGGAATAATTCCTCATGAAATGTTATCAGTTGGGATACTCCAACTTCCAAAAGAGCGTAATATATTAAATGTCAATCAACATGAGTTTATGAAAATAGTTCTTGTCAAACAAACCAGATGTCTTTCTCTGATGGGATTACAAGCTGGGTTAATAAAGGTAAATACCGTTGATACAGTATGCATAGATTTATTTCACGCATTCATCTGAGCTCCCAGCAAACATTTTCTTTACGAAACTGTAACGACTAATAGTCAACACAGCACACATTGAGTTTGTTAAAACTGGCTAACTGGTAGGTCTCAAAATGTAAACAGATTCATAGTTGAACAAATATATTTTCTTTGATCCTTGGAAGAGTGAGGAGGAGTTAGGCTGTTATATCTTCTTTATATTTTGTATCTGTATGGCTGTGACTAGATAAATTGATCTAATTTTGGGGTTCACCATCTTACAAAGACATACTGGGAAAGGGAAAGGGGCAATTTGGGGAAGAAATACAGAAGTGGTTAAAGGACAAATAAACAAGGCTTGTAAACTCAGTGAGTTCAATCTGTTTAGTTTATCAAAAGAAAAGTTAAGAGATTACATAATCACAGTTTATAAGTATCTCCATGGAGATAATACATTTGATAATTATGGGCTCTCTGGTCCAACAGACAAAGACATAACAAGATGCAGTAAATGGACACTGAACCTGGAAAAATGCAGATTTACAGACAGTAGTTTTATAACGAAGATGATTAACCTCTGGAACAATTTAACAAGGGTTATGGTGGAACTTCTGTCTCTGGCAATCTGTAACTCACAACAGGATGTCTTTCAGAAAGACTATGTTAGATTAGCACAGTAGTTCCTCACAGTTTTATATTCTAAGAAAGGTTTGGGTTAGTTATGTATTCAATCTACTCGTGTTTAATTGAATGTCTTCCATTTTTGTTGTTCCATTTGTATTTGTATTTTGTGCTGGCTCAAAAGTGGTAGCACAGACCAAAAACCCTCTCTCAGATGAGAATGTGTTTATATGCAGATGCACTTTGTGGGTTGCCATAAAACAAACTACTCCTTTAAGTAGTTCAGAATGAAATACAGTCTCTGGCATCAGCAGGATGTACACAGCTGTAGCATGTGTGCCTGTCATGTCATACCCCTAGCAAGTATTCAGATCCTGGCATGCATTTTCTTAACATAAATAGTTTACAGTACATGCTCATGCTCTGAGAGAGAAAAAAATTGCTCAGTCTACTGTAGCTACCCTGACCAATGGGGATTTAATGCCCTCTTTAGAGAAGTCATCTCAATGACACAGATCTACTGGCTTAGTCTATCATTCAGCAGCTCTCAGAAGCAGTTCAACAGCCTGGTCAAAATTTGAACTACAAACTGCAGAAGGATAATACCAGCCTGTGTGCTGTGTGAGGAGAGTATGCAATCTAAGTCTCTGAGAAGGATGGGATTTAAGACATACTCTTCTTCAGGCTATATTTTAATAACTAAGGAAACTGGATGAAAGAGCCTCACTGTTGGTGCTTCTCCTTTGTGGTGGTTAACAGCTCTGACACAAGGAAGGACAAGGGGCCTCCTCCAACCATCTGGCAGTGCTCATCCCCACTTCCCTCCATCCACATACCGTCACACCTGGATGCCTCCAGCCTATGCTCTCTTAGCTATATTTTTGCCATTCCTAATGCTGTCACGTAGTTAAAGGGGAAAAGGGTGTTATATATTTTTTTGAGATTATCCATAGCCGCTTGGCTGCATTCTAATTTACATCATTGCATATTTCCTCTATGTTCTTCCCTGCATTTCATTGGATTGCAGTATTTCTTCATATCTGATTCCTAATCATACATGACTACCACAACATGTAACTGAGAAAAAGAATGCATATGTTTCAAAAGAAAGGATTAGTCATTATAAGAATTAAAAGGATAGCTGTGGTTTCTCCAGGACATAAATCAATGCACATTCTTCAGGATATAAATCATGCACTAAATGTCTGAGACTTACAGGAGAAACTTCCCTCACGGACATGTTGTTGTATAATTGCTGATTATGGGAGTTTTACATCTTCCTCTGAAGCATCTGTTAGTGGTACCATTAGTTTGATCTGGAACGACAATTCCTGTGTGCCTTTGTGGAGCATTCCTGTGGCAGTTCAGCAGCTGCTCAATTCCATCTTGGACAGGGTAGCCAGATGTCCACTGTTTTAAGGTTGTCCCACTTTTCAGCATCCTATCCAACTTTATTTTCTTGCCTTAAGGAAGGCTAGCTAGCCCTGTGTTTTCATACAATTGTGCTGCCTAATGCCTCTCACATGGGGATATAAAGCTGCCCCCAATAGGACTGTGACATAGGAGGAAACCGGTCAAAGCTAGGGAATTTGTAGAAGTCTGGTACTCAGGAAAACGTACAGAGAAAAAGTATTGCTGTCCAACTAATTTCATGTCCTGTTTTATGTCTTTTTTTTTTTTTTTTCTAATTTACTGCAAGGAGAAATATGTGTTGTAAATCATAATCATGACAATAGTGATAACTATAAGTAATTGTGTATGTTTTCTATTCTAGTCCTTTGTTTTCAGTATTTTGTAACTTTCTAAAGCTTTCAGTTATCAATTTTGAATAAGGGAAGGAAATTAAAAAAAAAATCACACCAATTTTTCGTATTACTAAGCAGTTCTTGTCACTGTTTTTAAACGGCTCTACCACTCAAATATCTGTGGTTAAACAGCTGCAACTGAGATAGCTGTAGACATACATTATTTTGCTTTTTCTTACACAGAGAAGGTGGAAAGACATAAGGTAGAGTTCTACAAAGATGATATCTACTTCTGAACTAGTTGTCCCAAGGTTTTTTTTACAGTCAGTGGTTATATGGTCAATGCTGTCATTGGAATCAAGGGTACAATCCGTTCTAATACAGACATGCAAAAGAGGTTGTGTGAATTGTTTCCTAAAAATACCTGCCTTTGCTGGCTAAAGGGAGTTTAGAGTGATGAGCTTAGATATAGATGTCAAATGCCTGAAGCTTAAAGACCTACTCCAAAACCTACTCATTTTGATCCATATTTCTTCCAACTTCTTTCATGTAGGATACCAGGAGTAACATTCTTACAGAGTACACTTGGTGTCCTGCCTCTGTTTTAGCTGGAATCTCTTGTGAAACACACGTGAAATTTTTTCCAAGTAGGAAGTACTCTTAGTTTGGACTAGTTAATACAACTTCCAAACATCTGCGTCCAATGGGGTATGCTCTCAGGCACATGTGGGTGAAAACAGAAATGACAATACAGCGGCATGGTAAGGTTTTGTAGATTGACATCCACTCTGGTATGTTCACTGTACTCTCTTCCTCACTCTGCCCTCTGCTTGTATTTACCTGCCTCCTCTTCACCTCCTCCTGCTGCGTCCTCTTGTGAGATATTCTATTTAATCTACCACAACACATGAAAAAGCTTCACAAGCCCACACAAAATTACCGCACAGGAGGTGGAACTCACATACCGGTCCTTCTTTTCCCTGTCCTTTGTTTTATTTGTCCATTAGCAGCATTATGTACAGCAGCCATGATGGTTTAAACATGTGAGTTTTGCAGTCAGGGTAAGTTGATGATTTCAAGGTTAAGATTGCTCATTCATCTTACCATTGGAGCAGTGGAAGAACAAGCTACTATGTTTGACAGTATCACTTTATACTATTCCCGTCTCCTCATTTAAAAATAGCCCAGCTAAAAAAAAAAAACTGCAGGTCACTTGCCTCATCCAGTTCACTGTGTCACACCAGTCCAGGTCATGGATGGCTATTCCAGCCGTGCTGAGAGTGTGCAGCTGGTACGAGCTGGTTAAACAAGCACTGCCTCAGAGAGAAATGTCAGAAATGACCTGAAAAAAGCGAGTAGGTGGTAAGGTAAGAAAATATGCTGATGATGGTAAATATGATGATACAAAGTTAATCAGACTTGTAGGACAAGGGCAGACTGTGAAGTATTGCAAAGACTGAATGACTGGGCAATAAAATTACAGATGATATGCAATGTAGATATATGTAAAGTAATGCACATAAGGAAAAGCAGTCCCATCTCCACTTATAAAATGGTCTCTGAGGTGTACTTAATTTGAGAAGGTCCAGAGAAGGGCAACAAGGATATATATAGATAGATAGATGTTTTCTACACAAGCAGCAACAACTGTAGGCTGGAGGTCCTAAATCAGAAAAGAAAAGTAGGGAGTATTTGGTAGAGGTCTATATAATTTTGGCTGATATGAAGACTGGCAGCTCACTTTCTTTGTCAAAAACAAGAAATGGATCCATCATATTCACAAATAAGGGCCAGGTTCAGAATAGATTTCAGAGGCTGGTTCTCCACACGGTGGGCAGTGGACCTATGGGACAGCTTGCTGGACAGCATTGTGCATAAAATTGGCATGGTATCAATGGGAGTATGGACAAATACTTGCAAGAGTTATCCTCTGGAGATTGTTAGATAGAGAAATCTCATCAAAATGAGCAGATCCTTGAGATGAAAATAGTTTGAGTCTGAATATACAAAGCATTATGTTTGCTTGTTCTTCCTTGGATTTTTACTTGTGGATAGTGATAAATGCAAGATGCTCATCTAGATGGACTGCTGACCTAAACCAAAACAGCTGTTTTTGCATTCTTTTAACCATGGCCTGGTGAGTATGAGCTTTCCCTTTGGTGGTGTTTTGCAGGAGTCACTGTGCTGGTTGTTACACAGATACAGAGTCAAGAGATATTCCTTATCCAAGAAATCTAATCTTAATGGCAAGACGTAACCTGTATAGGGGTAGATGGGAAGAACTGTAACCCAACAACTAGTTCAGCAAGTTTTTCAACACTCTGCCTTTACTACATATGAATATGTGAATAGGAGCCAGAAAATAGTCAGGTGTTAGAGTGTATCTGTAGGTGTGTTTTGTTGAGAAGTTCTTCATGAGTTTAGCACTTCTGTGTTCTTTACTTCATTCTTAAACATGCCTATAAAGAATTTCATACGTCAAGAGATTTGTTGATAAGTTTGGAAATGCGCTAAGATGAAAAAGCACTGTAACTAGAAGCAAATGATTTTGCGTTCAGGAAATATACCTCCTCCAATCAGTCAGTAAGGCTGTTCCTACATTACTCTCAGAAACACTGTATTCTGGCACAAATAAACTGTGGAAATTATTAAAACACAGTGACACAATGCATTTTCTAATTAGATCAATAAATAT
>VXAV01007620.1:106858-140330 GCA_013399715.1 Alectura lathami
AGAAGACTAGAATTCAGTATGCAATATTCATTTAGAGTGTAATTGAATCAATTGTATTAACCATACAGATGAATTTAACAGCTATAGGATTATGGATAAAAGCATATCTAGAAGAAGCAACAAAATGGCAATTTAGCATATTAAAGGGTAACTAGCAATTTGACATAAATAAAGTAGAGACAAAAGCAGACCCCAGCAGAAGCAGAAAGTGGAATTCGTTAAATAAACCATCTCGTTAAACAAGACTATCATTGTGCAACAACACTATAGATTGCCAGCTTAGAAGGTGTCAGAGTATAAACGCCTGGTTGAAAACCAATGTTATATAAGTTGGAAAACCACTAAAGTGGTGTTATGCAATTTTACAGAAAAGTTATGGAGCATAATAAGAGTGAATACTACCCTGAACAGGGGTAAGTATTCACCATACATCAATGGAGGTAGATGCCATGGGAATATTAGCTTAGATCTTTAGTGCTTTCTAAGGATGTTTTGTTGCTTCTTGCAGTGATTTCTATTTTGGACACAGGGGACTAAGATCACATATTCTGCATGAATCTTTTCATCACAGTGAATTTCTAATAAAAAAAAAAAAGTAAAAAAAAAAAAGTGAGTGAAGAATTCTGTCTCCAGTTTCTGAATCCATTCTTGATATCCAAGTTGGCGTCCAACATCCACTATGCTTCATATTTGATGTTTCTTTGCAGATGCCAATATCTGAAAGCCATAACCAGAAATGTTTTTGGCTAGGAAATAAGGACATAACTCTGAATGTACTGGGCTTGGTGAGCTTGTTGTCAGGGTGGGATGGTGAACTGATGTCCCTGGTACACACCTGGGACTGTTGGCACACATTGCATGCTGCCCTTGCTTTGTCATGACCCATAAATTCCTGCTCCGTAGGTATCAAATGGAAAGCTAACTAAAAAAATAGTGTTATACTTTCTCTGCGTTAATAGGTAGCATTGCTCTTTGGTACTCACTAAAGGATTTAGTGCCACTAAACTTGGTCTAAAACTAGCTTGGGGATAATTTGATAAAGTAAAATTCACTCAATTTATAAACATTTGCATGTTATTTATTCATATCATTTACATGTGTTTGCCCTGATNCATCTACAAGAATATCTGTCTGGAAAGGGGCAGGTACCTTGGAAATGCTGTCATTAAAAAAAAAAAAGTGAGTGAAGAATTCTGTCTCCAGTTTCTGAATCCATTCTTGATATCCAAGTTGGCGTCCAACATCCACTATGCTTCATATTTGATGTTTCTTTGCAGATGCCAATATCTGAAAGCCATAACCAGAAATGTTTTTGGCTAGGAAATAAGGACATAACTCTGAATGTACTGGGCTTGGTGAGCTTGTTGTCAGGGTGGGATGGTGAACTGATGTCCCTGGTACACACCTGGGACTGTTGNATTGCATGCTGCCCTTGCTTTGTCATGACCCATAAATTCCTGCTCCGTAGGTATCAAATGGAAAGCTAACTAAAAAAATAGTGTTATACTTTCTCTGCGTTAATAGGTAGCATTGCTCTTTGGTACTCACTAAAGGATTTAGTGCCACTAAACTTGGTCTAAAACTAGCTTGGGGATAATTTGATAAAGTAAAATTCACTCAATTTATAAACATTTGCATGTTATTTATTCATATCATTTACATGTGTTTGCCCTGATAACATGAGCCTATGTGAAACAGCTGTCAGCAGCCACCAGATTCTGCTTGTTCACTGCTTTTTGCTGGAAGCCAAAAACAACTGCCCAGGCCCCATGAATACATGCAGTTCATTTATCCCAATTAGAAACTAATTTCAGGCAAGTGCCACTAACCAAGAACAATGTGAGGCAGAATAAGAGAAATGATCTACAGCAGTGCAGTAAAAGAAGAAAGAAATAACAAATGAATATTTAGAGATCCCGTGGCCTGGAAAGTGTCTTCTTTTTGCCAAGTTGTAAATAATGTGTCTTTCTGCTGCTGAGATTTCTATTATCTGTGCAGACACACCAAGCTCAAATTCTGAATTGAGTCAGAGTGTTTGTCTCCGTTTACAAAACTGATAAGAGTCTTGCATTAAAATGTTTCCCTCTCCAGCTATCATCAATACTGCAGAACAGCCGTCTTCACAACCTGCTGGCATGCTTACCTTCACTGCTTGGCCAGCAATCCAAGCGCTGAAAGACCTAGAAATTTCAGAACTTACTTCAGGTTTCATTCCAGTTTGGGCTGAGATTTCGAGAAGACCCGTCCTCACTTGATGGCTGCTGCTTATCTCTAAGCTAAGCCTTTGCTACAGTTTTACCAAATGTAATTTCCCTTTTACTGATTCTTTTTAATACTTTTAATAAATTTTAATAATTTTGACTACTTGGATTTCTTAACTTGTATTATACATTGAA
The DNA here is from genome assembly GCA_013399715.1 of Alectura lathami. Classification (NCBI taxonomy): domain Eukaryota; kingdom Metazoa; phylum Chordata; class Aves; order Galliformes; family Megapodiidae; genus Alectura; species Alectura lathami. The sequence goes on from VXAV01007620.1 coordinate 109,255, forward strand.
AAGGCCAAGATCCTGAAGCTACTTGCACATACATGCAACCAGAGTGAATGACCAAGTGCTAATTTGATAGCTACCATCACTTTTATCAGCATGCAAACTTCAGTGTCAGGTTGGCATGGGTTCCACATGGTTTTCCCTTGAGTTCATTTTTATTTGTTTACAATTTTTCTTGAAAGGTTAGCAGCAGCAATGTAGAATTATATGTAAACATATCAGAAGACTTCACAGAATTTTAAAAATAACTCTAAACAGACATTAATTGGTTCTAACTGAAATGCATAATCTTTTCAAGAACAGAGTATCAACCACGTGTGTTGTAATGGAATTATTTGATGCTTAATGTTTCATTGTAACGCACATTCTTGCAGAGAAATTAATCAAGGTATGAATTAGATGAACAGTACTTTTATTAATATTAAAATATGTAGCCAAACGATATTGATAATATGATCATAATCCTAATTTATATACTATTTGCCTTAGTGTATAAATGAAACTGTTTCTTTTCTCCTTTTCTTTTCTTTTCTTTTCTTTTCTTTTCTTTTCTTTTCTTTTCTTTTCTTTTCTTTTCTTTTCTTTTCTTTTCTTTTNNNNATGTGAATACAGCTCTCATTTACCTTTAAAGTAACAGAAATGATGATATGCCATACTATGACATCATAAATTAAATATAAACAAAGAATACTAAAATAAAGTAAAATTATATATTTTCCAGAATACAAACAAATATTTCAGAATTCTGTTCTTCAGAACAACTTTTAGTTTTCTGATTTGAAAGGAAAAAAGAATCAAAATCCAAATTAAAAAAAATGCATTAAATGCATTTAAACTGGATTTTCAATTCTTGATTATGTCCAGTGCCAAAGTGCAAAAATCATACTAGAAATAGTAATTATCTTTCAGGAAACAAACAGAGTTTGGACCAATTTCTGTTGGCGTTTCAGTACAAAAGTTTGAGACAAATAAGATTACAGCAGGGAAGGTAGCTGCTACTAGAGTATCAACAAAGGGAGATTAAACTGTAGTCATGAGACAGTCAGGTACGCCCTCCTTCACAAGAAGTTTGACTTTTGAGTGCCGCATATGCTACAGATCATTGCCCATGCTTTGTGATGCCTAACAATTAGTCTTGCAGTATTTGCAGGAGGATATAGTTACATACACTAAAATTTAGAAATACTTGTTTGAAAATGACAGTGAGCTAGATACTTTTCAGGGTAATGAGGCACAAGTTTTGTCAATGTGTGTCTTTCTGTTCCTTCCTTCTTTCCTTCCCTTCTTCCTTACTTGTTTCTTCTCTTCCTCCCATTTTTCTTTTTCCCACTATTTTTTTTTTTTTTTTTCCTTTATGGAAGTCTGCCTCACAGGCTTTTATGTTAAGACAACTGGAAAGAAGTGTTAAACACTTCTGTCACCATAGGTATGCAGCAGTATATCAGTTTTATACAACGTTCAATACATTCTCTTAAAATGTGCTCCATGTTTTGGAAATGAGCGCCTCACACACTCATCAGGGCCAAAATTGGACTGATTCCTTTTGTTCAAATGATTTATGTGATGTCTTTTCTGGTTGATATAAGTCTTCATATATAATGAATGATGTGTATTTTCAAAACAGTTGTGTAGCTCACTAATGATAAACATTGTTTACAGGTTTAGATAACAGATATTAAGGCAAGGATAAAAATGTTTTATGATTTTCTTAGCTGCTAAAAAAGAGTTGAAAAAGACAGAAGTGGAATTGGATGGTACGAGCTGAAAAACAACATCACTCTTAATACCAGGGACAGGCATCTTACTAACAACCTTTCCTTATCCTCCCTCAAGTGTCCTCTGGCCATCAAATACCAATTCTGTAACTTGTATCTTTTTTTTTTTTTTTTTATGAGATTGTCATTAAAAATAAAAGATAGACTTTACTTTTCCTTGCTAAGATTTTGGAGGGGGAAGTTTGTGTTCTACAAAATTGCAGCAATGTCTTCATTAATTATCTCTTGTTTACACATCAAGATCACATTTGCTTCGTTTAAAAAATGTCTAACATATGCAGTGCTGATTGTTGTGATACCATTGTCTTCTATTTCAGATGCATTCTTACATGACTGAGCACAGTACTGCAAGCCTCTGCGCTTGTCACCATAAGTTTATGAACATTTTGCAGGGAGATTTCTGTGAAGCCTAAGGCTGTCAAACAACATTTAAGATGAAACACCACCTGATCACCACTGATGATTTGCCTACTTATAAAGAAGAAAAGAGAACATGCTAAAGAATGAACAACAACAACGAAAGTAAAATAATTAACAACTACTTCATTCCCATACTAGAAAAAACAAAACAAAACAAAACAAAACCCTAGATGTCAACCAGTTGGTTCTTTATGGCTGTGTATGCTTTTAATGCGATTTTTTTTTTCAGCACTTATCCCCATCAGAACATGTTCTACAGATGTAAATCTGTGCCAGTGAATTAAATTTTGCTCAGGGCATTGTGTACAATTACAGTATAGCCATTAATGCAGGGATAATAAACAAAGAATAATGTTTTACATGACATCGGATCCAACTTATTAACTGATTTAGTACAAATGGAGAAGAAGAAAATAAGAGCCTCAGGATCCATCCAAAATATAGTTTTGAGAAAATTTTTCACCAGTGGCTTAGAATATGTTATCTTTCATTCTGTTTTCTGTGCTTCCAAATGAGGGAACCATAGATTCATTTAGAAAAAAGATACAGAATAAAGAAATATACCACTTCAAGTAAAATATTGCATAAAAGAGAATTTCTATATCAGAGGGTCAGGGTAAAGACAGTGATTAACAGAAGAGAATGTATGACTGAAGAAAAGCAAGACTTCTCTGAAAAAGAGATTTCTAAAGACAGGAAGCATGAAAAGCCCATTGCCATGGTGCCGGATGTGTTGTTGTTTCTTTTTGACCTCACCTTGTCCAGTCAAGACGACTAAAAGCCTTACTTTGTTATTTACTAGCTTTTAAGCATATGGTTTTTGACAGTCTTCATTATTCTTTAATAAGTTTCTTTTGTAGTGGAACTCGCCCTTTAGAAACTCGGTTAAGGAATCAAATTGAATGCTTCATGTATAGCAGATTCATTTTAATTCATTTAAATATGTAAAGACATTCTGTTTTGTTTTGTGGGTTTTTTTAAACACCCGTGGGCATGTAGGCAGAGATGTATATAGCCTTATCTCCAAGTGAAAAGTCAGGTTTCAGTTCTCTGCAATCTTTTCCTTGTTCAAATTAGGGCATCTCAATGCAAGAGCTTGTTAAAGTTTCATGCTATAAGGGATGGGTCTGCCTTGGCAGATTAATTTACCAGCAGGAAAATCTACTTTTGTTTTTCTCAATGCCAAGTTTTAAAGCCTGCTTACTTTGTGGGTGGTGTGAACTGAGAGGAAGCAGGGCAGCCACAGGCATGGGATCAGAGCTTCGTCCTTGTGCACATGAGCACCTGTGTGGGTGTGAGAGAAAAGCAGGCGTGAGGGCTCTATCCTTCCTCGTCGCACCTGAACAGCTCACCTCAGCACCCCAGGGTGCATGTTTGGTTCCACACAACCAGGCCCTTGTGTTTCCCAATCCTTCTGATGGGGCTGGAAAACTTGAAAACCTTGTGAACATACTCCTGGCTCTGAAATGGGAGGAGAGAGAGGAAGAAACACATGCAGGTAGGATCCATATAACCCTCAGGACGGTTTTACAAAGCCCTGAGCAAATTCCACCATACAACGCTGTGGCTGAAAAAGGGACAGTGGGACCCCCACGCCACCAGACAGCACTTGCAGAATAACAGCTGCATGAGGGTCCGGAAGCCAAGCGGTGTCCCCAAAGGCCAGTGTCGCAGCCGGCCCCACACAGCGAACCAGGCCTTTTCCCACGCACACCTATGTGGAAAGAGCTGCCAAATTAAAATGAGCACTTTTGTATATGTTGATGCTGATGGTTAGTGTAATAAAAGACAGCATTTACAACATGGGCCGTGTGAAACCACAGAATGAGTCTGTTAGCAACTCCCCAGTCAGTTTTCACATAGGTTAATGACAAAAGGAGACAACTTAATGTACAAACATTTGCAGGCCTGGTAGGTCATTGGTACAGCCCAGCGAATCCCATGGACGCTGAGAGGAATCACAGCACATTCATCCAACACAAACCCACATTTTGCAGATTTAAAAGAGAGTGCGGGCTTGCTCCAGGTTTACACTCAATAAACATTTAAGCATCCCTGCAGGTCCTGCAGACGTAACTGGACTAAACCTCAAATGAGCTCGAGTGCCACTGCTCACCAGAGGGCACCCCTGGAGGTGCAGTCACTGTGCCTGCTGCCCTCAGCCAGGCCAGCCTGAAGGCACTGGCCATGCTTCTGGGTGAGCTGTGGCACAGAAATACCCAGAGATATTCCTTCAGATCCTAACACCTTGCTTTCACCTTGCCCTGAGGTTAGTGGAGACAAATACTAAGTGTGTTGTGGAGAGAGTGGTGTTACAGTGCAATGATTCCTGTTTGGGTCTTCTCCAAATTTGAAATCCATTTACTGCTTCAGTGAGAGAAAAGGTCCAAGTCAGAATACTGTCTTTACTGTAAATTTTTCTGCTGTTTGCCAAAGCAGGACTGGACTGGAGTATCTAGAGTAAAACCTTCTGGTTGCCATTGCACAGACTGTGCATAAAGGTATTATTTTTGCACACAGTTCTCTCTAACTGGTTTTCTCAAGAAGCAGCTTCCCTCCAAAAATATTGATACATGAGTGGTGGGAGGACAGAGGAGAACCTGTTTAGTGCGTCCTTTGCCACAGCCGGCTCTGTGGCCTTCTGCTGCTTGCATGCTGATGTTTTTCTCACCTCTTCCATCTCCCCTCACTTGTGCTAACCAGCCCCTGCACCTGCTGCTGCAGGATATTGCTATCTATGGCTTTCCAGCACTTCATATTCTGATGAATAGTTGGCTTCTTGTCGCTTCAGAGAAAGGCCCCAACTGTTGCTGATTTTTCTTTCCAAGTCCAGAACAGAACAGAAGGAGCCTTTATTTACCTTAATGGGTTCTGAAGATTAACGCTGCAGACAGTCTGAGTGCCTGGTCTTCTCATGCTGATTTCTGCCTTTGGTTTCATGACTTCTGGCTCATGAAGGAGAATTTCTGCCCAAGGTGCTCAGATCTATAAAGCATGATGTTCTTGGCTAACTGCAATACCTGCATATTAGGAGATGCCATGGAAAAACAAACTGTCCTCTGGTTTATATAATTTACAAACCCTCTCAATAGAGTCCTACAGTAACAGAGTAAAATGAATATATTTTAAAGCAACAAAGCAATCTGTTGCAATAAGCTTAGAAATTATCATTAAATTAAAAAAAAAAAAAGAAAAAAGAAAAAAAAATAAAGAAAGAAAACCAAAAAAACCCACCTCTTTCAAACAGAGTCCACAGCTTAATTACTCTCTGCTTCTTTTTTTTTTTTTTTTTTCTGGTGAATTTGCAGGTGGCTGTGCTAATACTACTTAGCATTCCTTTAAGGCTTAAGCACATATATTTTAAAAGCTGATAACATTTTTTTTTTTTTTTCCCCATTAGAAGAGCTTAAATCCTATGTTCAGGGATCACATTTCGCAAGTTTAGTTTCCAAGACAAGTGAAGTCAGATGTCCTAGCACCACAAAGCTTAATGAGTGAACTTTTGCCTCACTAAAGCCTGGAAGATAAGAAGAGGTGAAGAATTTATAATAAAGGCAAACATTTGCTTGAGCATGTAAATATAATTGTTCAGACTGTATATTAAATTCAATTAAGTTCAGAGAGTAGTATCTTAAGACTTTTGCTAATTATACTTTTGAGTTTCAATTCATTAAATTCAGATAGTACTTTTAAGAAAGGGAAATCTGCCAGTTAGCTACCCATTACACGGGCTGGTTATCTTGCTTCCATTAAAGCGCCACTAAACCTTGGATACCTGTCTCCAAGGTACTCTGTGGGAGAAGGACGGAAGAGTACAGAGCAATAAGGGTCACAAGGTCTTTCTGTGGTCTGTAAGCCACAGAAAGAAATGTGTACTTACTGGGCGCAAAAACCTATAGCTGCACAACCACGTAAATCCATATTCAGCATTGGGGTGACCACTGCCAGCTACTTGTGATGCCATTCACATTGATAGACACCCCAGGACTGACTGATGTGTCTCTTGTTAGCAACACACTCCTTCTCAAAAGAGACAGCTCGTTTAAAACAAAGCAAAATAAAACCCAACCTCTCAGCAACTTGAGGTCAAATAAATGTTCTGTTTTGTGAGAACTGCTGGGCTCACCAGAACTTGAAGGCTTGATCTGCGTATCTTTTGACCTAAAAACATGAAGAAAAATATGCAAGGGAGCAGGGAAATAAGAGGGGGAACTCGGGTCAAACTGAAACTCAGATATAGAGGAAGAAATTGCATGAAACACATAACTGAAGGAAATGTAGTCAGAACAGCATGAGGAGGGAATGAAGGAGCCAGGAAGAAAGTATGAATTGAAAACCTACAATTTCCCTGATCTGGGGAGTAAACAGCGTATTGATGCTGTATTGACCCTCTGGCATGAAGGAGCAGGGAGAAGGCATTGCAGGGAAGTGGAAATAAAAATCAACAGGAGGCTGACATACCAGGAGAGAGACAGGGAAGACTACAGCCTCTGGAGACTAAGCCAAGCACATGGCTTACAGAAGCTACAAAATGTGCAACTGAGTGTTTTTATAGAGGGACTAGCTAGTGTTGGCACAAGACAGCAAGTGTTAGCACTGGGAGACAGAAGTGCTCAGTGTGTGACAGTGACGAAGTCCCACGCAGCCCTGCAAAAGTATGTCTGAGCCGCATAAAACCGAGGCGCTCTCTCTGAGCTTCCCAGCCAAGCCTCAGAAGCAGTCTGTGCACGTTAGCGCTGCTCAGATTAATGTAACTAAGCTAATACCCCTAATCTGTTACAGGTATCTGTAATGTGCACTTCGCAGGGTTAAGCAGAATTGGTGTATCTTTGTCAGAAAGAGTCACTGCAGAAACAGCAGAACAACAGATCACTGCCTTCCAAACGCATTCAAACCTTCCGTTTTGCTGCTGCATGTCCTTGGTCAGTGATTATGAACACCAGAGCAACAGGCACCAAGCGGAGACTGCCAACAAGCCTACGCTGCTGAATAACTGCCCCCTCTTAATCGCTGCCAAAGCTAACAACCATGACTGTGTTCATACCAGGTGGTTTCTCTTTAAGAAAATATTCTCTCACTTTACTTCTTTTTTTATTAAAAACAAAACAAAACAAAACAAAAAGCAACACATTTTGTTGTACAACAGAAAAAGTCACCCAAATGCACGCTGAGTATCTGAGGTTCAAAAAAAGTGCTGCTCACGCAATTTTCTTATGTTGTGCTTTCATACTGCTCTAAACTATCAGCTGGGTTTGTACATCTGCCAGCAATTTAGCATAGCAACTTGCTTTCTTCATGACATTCAGCAAGCGGTTTTGCCTCTTGAAAGGCTTGGGCTGCAACCCAGGGAGAACTTTACATTATGAAAGAATGGAAAGTCAGTTACAGCAGGAGCAGCAAAACCTACACACCTCCTCTCCCTGACCGCAGACTAACCCATCATGCTGTCTGCTCAGCCTGGGTACGTGATACTATGATTGTGATCATGTGGGACCCAGCTCTTCCAGCCAGGAGAGGAACATACCTTGTTCTGTGGAGCCGAGGCTATTTGTGGGGCTCCTGTGGGCTTGCTGCTACATGCATGGCCTTAATATGCTCATGTTTATGTACCTGGCTTTGCACACTTTGTAGAGTAGAACATACAGGTAGGAGCCTGTTGGATCCCTGAAAAAGTGGGAAGCCAGACAGGGACATCATCTCCAGGCATTCAGCCTCCCTGATCCTGGCTGCAGTCTTTCCAAATCACCATCACATGATGGAGAGACAACATTTTCCCAGGGGAAGAGGAAGGTTTGGGGCAGGCCAGGGCATAGATAAATGATCTCAGCAAACCATGCGGGGCATGCACAGCATAGGTTGAACACTTCTGATTAGCACCGGCGCAGCGAGAGCCAAATACCATTGAAATCAACAGAAAGCTGTCCATTGGCTTTAGTGAGCATTGGTTCAAGCCATAAGGTTAGAGGCAGGCAAAAATGCAAATAGGAGTCCATGAGTTGCTGACACAGTGACTGTGAATATGATTGGAACAGAAAAAACTTCAAGGTACCCTGAGTCTCCACAAAGTTTCTGTCCAGTGATTGGCTTTTATTCCTTCCTTTCCTCAGTGGAGCTGCTTTAAACCACTGGGAAAATCTGATGCGTGCACTCTGCAAGGAAGATTTAAGCACAGGACCTTCGGGCACAGATTACCTCAAGTACTAGGTGCAAAGTAACTAGTAGTTATACCAGCACACAACCTGAGAAAAGCATCCTCGTAACATAGATAAGCTAAACAAGCTTGAAATCACTGTTTCTGAGCCAGAAAGACACATTCCTCTTCCCATAGTTTTTTTCATGTCTCCTAGACTCAATGTGACACTGCTTGCAAGGCAGAACAGTGCTCCTTCGCTGCATATTGTACATGCAGATTTTGCTGCTGCATGACTTTGGGTAGATTATTATTCTGCCCCTAGCTTTAGTCATCAACTAGTGACAAGTAAGGCATGGCTTTACACCAGCACTTGTTGGGAATGATATGTTAATATATGGAGTTTTTTAAAATTTATATATACTTTTTTTTTTTTTGAAATTAATGCCACTTTTTGCAGAAGGTGTTATGAATCAGTAAAATAAGTGATAAGAAATGCAATAATAATGATAAATGCTGACTTAAAAAAAAAAAAAAACACAAAAACAACACAACATCAACAAAAACAAAGAGAAGAGGCAAAGGGACATCATCTCCTTGTGGATTATTCTGGATCAAAATCACCACCACAGCTGACAAACCTGCCCTAAAAGCCACAGGCCTTGCACATGAGAACGCATTACCCCAAAGCAAACCTTAAAACCAGTGTGAGTTTGCCACAGCAATGGAAAATTTACCTTGAAGGTGTCAAGTGTACATTTGTAATGAAACAAGACACCTGCATTTCAGTGCACTGCCTCCTTCTTTCTCATTCTTTCAACTACGCAGCCAGATCACTGGCACAGAGTGACTTGTTTCAAGTACGTGCTGTTGGTCTTACCTTTCCAATCAGGAATTCACAGTTGTGGGCAGGCAGATTAAAGCCTGACAAAGGACTTGAAGGACTACTCTGGTTACAGCAGGATAGAGAGTCCAGGCTTCTAGTTCTTTTGGTGCACCTATTTTCACCTAAATTCCAAGCCTTTCTTGCTCACGTTTCTTGATCTACATAAAAAGCTAACATTAACATGGGTTAAATAAAGAAAATGAAACAGGCATCCATCTTAAGTTTGTTCCTTCCTGTATGTTCACTGAGTAAGAGCAAAATCAGTAGCTTCATGCAAGGTCTGTGGTGATAAATCCCAAGAAGGGCNAATCTATTTTTTATTAAAGTGCTTACATTCACTGTAAAATACTCTATGACATCGAGTCCCCATTATGAAAGAGCTGGACTATGCTCTCAGGAAGCCAGAGACTTGCATTGTAATCACAGATTTTGCATAATAGATTAGAGTTCGAGTTTTAAGTCCTAGAATTCTTTTTGGAGAGTAGCTGACTTGTAACTTGGATCACTTACAGGAAGACTGGGAGTGTGGGCCATTATATACAAGCAAAATTGGGCTTAGGACATATAATTAAGATGTCCCCAGTCCGAAACAGAAAGTCATTTAATGCTGCTTGGCAAAGTCTGTAAAAAAAAAAACAACAACAACAATAAAAATAAAAATGAAAAAAAAGATTCTGCAGGCAGAAAGGGACAGCCTGACCCAATTTATTCCAATCAGACATGCATAGTGATGAAAAAAAAGGTAAAGAGTAAAATAAAATGTCAGAAATTTTGTTTGCACCAGAGTTTTGGTTTGTTGCTGTCTCTACTGAAAGTGACTGCTCTATTTAGTTTTGAATAATTGCTCTGCAAGTTGGATTAAATTTTCTCCTCTCCCTTGGTTTAAAACTGTAGCAGAGACAGTGTGTATTATACAATGGCATAACACATGCGTTTTAGAAAAAACCCTGACAACTTGAAATTCCCATAGGTGCTATGCTCACAAAGCATTAGCATAATGATGTTAGGGAGAGATCTTTGCTCTTATAGAAACTGTTTATATCCATCATGGTCTTATATGCAGACAGCTGCAAACACTATGGAAATGAAAAACCAAACTAAGGCACAATAAAATTCTGTTAGTGATTGAGGAAAAGCAGAGTTTGAAAATGAGAGGTGAAATTCCTTCCGCTAGAATAGCTGAATTTTTACTTGTAAAGCACAAGGGAAGCCTCAGAAAATACAGATGGAAATTATAGGCCAGTGTGATATTAGTGTGGGACATTTTAAGGCCTAATTCAAAGCCTTCTGAAGCCAGTGTTGTGTCTTACAGGTCTAACAGTAATAATAATGGTAATAATGGTTGTTTTTCATAATTAAGGATGATTACAAGGCACTTAGGGTAATGCAGCTATTTACTTTCACCACCCATGTATTTGTTTGTGTGAAAGTAGATTTGACTGCGATGAACAGCTACGGTAGTGCGTGTTTGTTTTTGATGACTGGAAAGTGCTAATTGATTCTCCTTGAGCTTTCTTCCTTGAGGCTTTCTTGGCCTCCATTTCATTATGCATTTTGCCTCATAGGCTGTTATATCATCAAAAATCTAAGCTTGTTCTAAAGCCTTTTCCCCCACTCATTGATAAAGATCTCGCAGGCTTTAAGGGATGGTTTCATAAAGCACTTCAAACTGGATTTTAGATGTTTGCTTACCACAAGCATGCAAAGTCCCCTCCAAGGGTCAAGAGCATCTGTGCTGTCCAGCTCAGTACTGATGAGACCTTAACCCAGAGACCTACAGCACAGGCAGCTGTTCAGAGGGCAAAGCCCTGGATTCTCATCCGGGCATGCTTGGATCCCAGCATATAGACAGCACCATCCTGTTTTCAAATACAGCATCTATGCAAACCACAGGACCTATTGAGAAGGGCAGGCATTGCAACAGCCTTATGCATGCCAGTCTTCTTGACTGAGGACACCCTGCTAAGAAGAAGTTACAAGCTAAACATGAGAGCAGATCTAGAGAACAGAGAGAACTGTAGCCTGCCCAGAAGAAAGAACCAGGACGAAGACATCTTGCAAAAGGGCTGGTGTTATTTTTTCCACTTGGACGAATGATATTGCCATTTTCTCAGTAGACTGGCATAAGCCTTAGCATTCATAATGGAAGTGGTCACTGGAGGAAAAGAAAGATTTATAAATCACTTGCAGATTAGTGATATTAGTAATATCAGTCCAATTTTAAGATGCTGAACCACCAGCATCCATCCAGAGAAGGCATCCTGATCTAAAACAAATGTCACCCTCTGAGTAGTTGGGGAAGAGAGGGAATGTTCATCTACAATCAGTGATCCAGAGGGGCACATCCCCATTAATTCCCTGTTGGATTTCCAACAGCAAAATCAGGTTTACAAAAAAGAACAACAAAGGTTTGCACTGGCTTCAAGTTCATGGACAATTTTGATCCCATGGTGTGTTTACTGAGGACTTCCCACCATGTCCAGGTAAGATCCAAGGCTCAAGGCTGTTATGATTTCACCTTGCCCACAGATCAGCCAGTTCCACTTTCCTTGAGCTGCTGCTCACAGAACAGGGCATAGACATGGGCTTGAGTGACTGTGAAATAAGTGATTGCTTTCTAGTTAAGTTTTCTTTTTAATTAACTCAAACTTGAAGAATAAAATTATAGCAGCCTTAGTATGTAAAGCATGTAAACCTCTAAAATGTGAATAAATTAAACAAGAAGTTATGGAAACAAATTAATAAAATAGCGGAGGCTTTGCTCCTTTGCTTTAAGGATTGTGTGGCTTTTGCTGCTGAGGAGGAAAGCCCTGAGAAAAGGTGCCTTGGAGCATGGAAATCCTGATCCAGGCACAGGCACTGCAGTGCCACAAGCCTCCATTCTAATTCCTTTCATCGTTAGCAGGTGCCTATAACATCTGTAACAAAACAAGCCTTGAGAAAGCAGCCTTATATCTTAATCCAAAGTATATTATATTCATAAACAATTTACACTTCCCTCTTATTCTGCCCTTTGAAACAAAATAATATACAACTAAAAATAGGATTTCTGCTTTCCAGCTGAATACATTAATAGCGAGAAAATAAATAGACCCCTTTGTTACCAAAGCCTCACAGGAATGCAAAGAGAGAAGAAGAATTAAAAGTAAAACATATTTCTAAGGTTTTCTGGAGTAATGGATCAGCCTCTGATCTTCAGATATAACATCAGTAATCCAGACTTTGATCTACAAAAACACTTAAGTAGTTGTATAACTTTGAGCATATGAGTAGTCTCTTGACTTGAGATTAGCATGTGGCTAGGTGCTTTTCTGGACTGTGGCTTTTAAAAGGAGTGTAAGGATTAGTTATGTATTTTGTATTATGGGATGGAGTACAACAAAGTAAGTAAGTAAGGAAGGAAGGAAGGAAGGAAGGAAGGAAGGAAGGAAGGAAGGAAGGAAGGAACAAAGGAAGGAAGGAAATCTGGCTTAGAGAACAAAAAACACAAATTGAGCATCCCAGCAGATAACAAATATCCAGTGCTACTGCCTGAGACCAAAGAGAAATAAGGATGTACAATGCAGTGCATTGCAGAAACAATTCAGCAACTCTTGGCCTTATATTAAAATTACTGTACTGAAAATTGAAGAAATTTACATTTTTTAGGGAAATAGAGGATGCCTTCTGAGAACCTGTAGCTCCAGGACCATGTAGGATCAGTTTTATTCACATATCTTCATTGGTTTGCCCTGCTCATTCAGCCTTCCTGTTGGAAACCCTGTCCCCTATAGACTTCAGATGAGATGATTATGTAAGATACAGCTCTCTGTTTTGGACAAACAAGCAAAACTCATTTAAATAGAAGGTCTGAGCTCATTATTTTTTTAATTGAACAGGTTAGGGATGCTCAACTCACATTCTCAACTTATAGATTATGTGTAACTCACATGAGCAGTGAATAGGCACACTGGAAGCAGAGATGGCTATGCGCAAACTGCCCAGAGGTAAGAATATTGGAGTTTCATTTTATATGGTTAATTAGGCAGGGTCAGGGGACATTCTTAGGCACTGGAGCTTGATTATTTACACTATGAAATTGTTAGGATGACGCCTGGCATTTTTTTGGCAAAGACACAAACACCACTAGCTAGCACACTGCCAAGTAATTCCCAGGAACAACACACGGAAGGAGCCCTCCTCTGTAGGCAGTTTGCATGCAGCCACCCTGTTCTGGCAGATGAGTTAATTCCATGGTATGGACACAGGCTGCTCTGCATCAGCTTGCCTCTGTGCCAGCAAGTGTTCATGTGCATGCTGAATTTACTAACACAGATGTAGCCATAGGTCCTATTCATGGACACAGTGCTGACTCAGTTGACTTAGCAGTCTGTTAAAATCTAGATAGAACTTGATTCATTGTAAGCAAAATAAATACTTGGAAACTCAGTAGAGGTGAAACCAGAGGGAGTCTGGGAGAAACTGCAGATGCAAGAGGACCTGCTTAGAGCATAAACTGTAATAAAAGTGCACTGGCTGTAGATATAAGGTCACCTAAGGAAACAAAATGAGAATTTGTTGAGTTGGCACAGGAAAACAAATGATGTCAGTGAACCTTAGAATTAATGAAGTCTGATTTGCTACAATTTATGTTTCTCGGTTTATTGAGTTTGGATTTAAGGAGCTTTTGACTAAACCTTATTTCTGTTAGATGTGTTTTGTACAGTTTCTTTTTTTCCTGGATCCTCTGAGGTCTGACCATGTGTGCATGTATAATGCACCTTCCCTTCAGTCAAGTGACTTAGAAGATCTTTCTGTATGTGACAACTTGTTTTATTGAAGCTTATAGGAACTTGCCTTTCAGACTTCTAACTCCCTGCCAGGATTGCTCAACAGGTATAAAATTTAGAGCAGTACAAGCCCAAGAGCTGACTGTAGAAGCCTTGTTTCCATAGGAAACAGGGCTGCAGATCTGTGGTGCATTAGGATACTGCTCATGCACTCAGCATGGAAAAAAAGAGACAGCAAGAAAAGTCAAGTGGGGAATATGTTAAAACCAATACATGACAATTTAGTTAACAGTATTCATTAAAGTATGTTTTTGTTGTTGTGGTTTTTTTTTTTGTTTGTTTTTGTTCTTTAAGTTAGGACAATTAACTAATTTCAAATCACTGTTTCTTTATTTTCTAATTCATTAATCCCTAGAATAAGCATCCACACTGTTCAAAATGCCCCTCTGAATATACTGCTGAGCTCTTGAAAAGATTTATTTTCAGCAACACCAGAAAAATAAAAAGATCCGGAAGAATAATAAAAAATGGATTAAAGTGAACAGAAATAATTTATCAACTGCAGATATACAGGAATGGAAAAGGCTGACTACAAAAGATTCCTCAAAAAGAAATCAAGGAAAAAAAGGAATTAAGTACAACTACTTTACGCTAACAATACATTTGTGTATATTTGTCAGTGTTTCAGACAAGTTGCTTACCTGCCTGTTGGTACAACAAGGTATTACACAGCTGAAGGAATATCAGGCAGACTGCTGCATTGGAAACATGCATAATGTTTTTCAGGTCAGACATCTAACAGAGTTGAATTTTTCTCATTTGCATTGGCATGAATCAGGAATAGCTTAGTCTAATTTCAGTATTTCATATCCTGAGGAAATAAGGAAAAATATCAATGTTACCTGTTTGGGGGTAACTTACAAGCTTGGGTGATACTCCTGTGCAAGAGATGTGTAGGACAACAATAGGCCTTAAATGTGTCCCTTGCAACACATGTACATCTGATTTCCCTCCCCAACAGAACTCTGTATATGTTTTTCTAACATCAGTTTTGTATTTCTATACATTATTTTCTAATTTCACTGCTTAATTTTTCCCAACATTAAGTTTCCCATTTACACTGAAATCAGAATAATATGCCTGTCAGGGCACTGTTGTCCCTTATTTTTTTGCAGTAGAGAACTAAATAGCTTGTCGGAGGCTACTCAGGGAGTTATTGGAGGAACTTAGAGCTAAACTTAGGCTTTATGCTTAGGCTGTGGATGCTTATGCTTTTAATAGCATTTCTCCCAGCTAAGGAGTTAAAATCCTGGTTCCTGTCAGATGTGGAGGCAGGGGTTGATTTGTCCTCTGTGTAGACACAGGTCACTTCTGCAGTCTCGGCCTCCTCCATTTTAAGGCTGAATTATAATAAAATTAACATGGCTTTTTATGTTTATATGACCTTTTGATGAGAAGAAGCACAACACTGTGTCTCTGGAAGCCTCAGATGAAGTCAGGAGTTTCACAAGATCTCTTTGCTTCTTCAGGCAGAGGCTGGGGGTGCTCTACCACTCCTAGGTTTATACCCAGCCTGGCTGGGCTCATCCCCAGGAGGGAGCTGGAGCAGCTGCACTTTCCCACCTGGGAGGCCTGGTCTGAGGCAGCGACGTGTTGGCCCTGTGTGTCACAGCACTTCCCAGACTGTGGAATATATCCCATGGGGTGGGACAGACCGAGTGAAGCTTAAGATGATGCAGGCTCGGTGGTTCCCCCAGTTTCATGTCCTCTTCTTTCTTTGCCTCCTCTCTCATCCATACAGCCACCTGTTTCTCTACAGTGTGACCTTGTGGTATAGGGGGCAAGAAAACTCCTCCTACAGCAGTGTCCCCTCCTTCACTGCAAAGCATCTTTCCTTCCTCCCACTCAGTGCTGACACTTCCCTCACCCTCACGGAGAGTCCGTTTAACTCACTGGGCAGGCAGGAAACGATTCACTCTTTTCTACTGTGTTGGTTTCCTGGAGAGTGAGCAGTCAGCTTATGTAAGTTGAGATGAGCATTAGAACAAGCATAGGGGGAGCAGGGGGGTGCTGGTAGGCTGGAGGAGAAGAGCAGGGCTGACCCTTGGGAGGCAGCATGTTAGCAGAGGGATGCAGCTGCCTTGGGAGGACTTGCTTGTGCTGCTGTCCTTGCTGACATCAGACTGATGTCACCTGGAAGGCAGAAGGATTGAAATGGTATTGAAATGGTGTTGGAGAGAAGAAGGAGGGAAGTCTCATCAAAACTAAAATAAGAAGGATGAACTGGAAGGAAGACGGAAGCCAAGGGGAAACAGATTGAGAGTTGCAGGAGTTCAGTGCCAGCAGATGTTCCAAATCAGTTGGGCTGAGGGAGCTCCATAGGGAAACAAGGGCTGGGAGGGAAATGTATAGAACAGCAGGAACCTAGAGGGAATGACTGCCAGGTTAAAAAAGAGAGCAGGTTGTGATGACAGATTCCTCTTAAGCCACTTTTCTCCCATTCAGTCAGTCTGATTTGTTTATTACACCCCTGAATTTTTCAAGACATTCTGCTGTTAAATACAAAGCAGAAAAAATGAGGAAAAAACTTGTAACAGACCCACGTTTTTGACCCTCAGGTCAGGTTCCATGCATGTAAAAGCACTTGTGCATCTATCACCTTACAGGTATTTCATTATTTGTGAATAGATATCCAGCATATTATACGGAAAATACCTGGGAGACCTTAACCCTGGCAAAACACTAGCTGAAGAACTAGACCAGCCAGAGCCTTCAGTAACCCCTGAGTATGTAGGGTCTTGTAAATGGGAGCTGTGTAGCAGCCTTCAGCCAATCTATACAAAAGTAATATGAGAGGAAAGGAACTTTGTTTTTGAAACATCAAGGCTGGCGCAATGCATGTTTAGGGATAGGAAATGTACCTCCTTGTCTTTGTCTCATTGGCAAATGTGCAGATTGTGCAAGGCGCACATACACTCGCTGATTTTCCTCTCCGTCACAGTGCAGGGGTTGGAAACCTCAACTTGGAGGTTTCTCTTCCATTAAACTTCATCTTGTTTTATGTGATAATGAAGTTGAATAGCTCATTTTTCATGCACAAACCAGATATGAATGAAGAGAGCTGTGGAAAACAAAGACATTGGAAAACAAATCAAAATTGTTTTTATTCTTGTCTTCAAATACAAATTCATAAACAGCATTCTAAACTAAAATTCATCAACTATCTATCTGGAAGTATTTACCCCTTCTTCTATGAGATATACATTACATATCTCAGTTGTTACAAGAGTATTGTGGCGAGCTCAGCATCAACTTTAAATCCTTTCCAGATTAAAAAGACAGAGAAATATGTGCTCATTTTGTTCTCTCTTCTGGGCTCATCTTTATTTTGGGTCTTAAAATGAAACAAATTTTCTCATTCTTGATACCTAACACAACTTGGACTGCACTTTACTTCCATGTTATGAAAGGGCTTTAGGCACAGAACTTCCCATAGTAGTTGTATTAAGTATATTTTACAGCCTGAGAAATGTGAGACAAGAGAGGTCATTCAAAATGATATGACTACAAGTAAAAAAAAAAAAAAAAAAACATATTTTATTTCAAAAGAAAATATAATTAATTTTTCCATTAGCGAGATAGTAAGATCATCCTAGTAACGCAGGCAGGGTGGAATTTATTTCGTCCCTGTGGCAGCAGACCCCCGTGTTCCAGACAACACTGAATTATGTTCAGATTTTTCCTGAAGAACAGGAAGAGCGAGAAAGACCTGAGATCAAAGCAAGTTATGCTATTCAGACCTCCAAAATTTACAGGTTCTTAAATGCATGGCTAAAGATGACATTTCTCTTGAGCTCTTTTCATTTACAGGGCAGACATAACCCAGGCACATACTAATTTTCACAACACTACAGGGAAATCATGATCAACTACATCTTCCATGAGGAGTTTCTCTAATGAATTAGCTATAAACATATTTTCATTCCTCAGCACTCCATATCTCTTGTGCCCATGACATGAATCTCAGATTCCACCACTTTCATGATTTTAAATTAGTGCTTACATGGCTGTTCACATTCTGGAAGTGGTATCAATAACAAGTCAGCCAACTTTACTGCGTCCTAATTGAAAATCAAACTCTGCTGAACACTGGGAGTCTCAAGGCAAGGCATCTTTTTTGTGATTCTCATTCTGGAACAAAAGTTAAAACAAGGATGCTGTTCCATTAAAGGAAAACAAAATGAGAATGACATTGTACTTGTGGATAAGAAAATCAACCCAGTTTCTTTAAATGCCCTTGAAAAAGGGCACAAATATCTCTAAGACTTAGTCTTCCATTGCTGAAGTGAGAATGACACTACTTTGTTTCTCCCATTCTTTACTTTTCTTACCTACACGGAATATAAATGACGAAGAAGTGGGAACTGCTTTATGGAATCAAACACATCAAACACAGTACCTTCCCTCTGGCAGTGACTAAGAGCTGATCTTCAGAAGGCCCTGCAAGATACTCCAGGGAAAGGAGCAGTGGCATAATCCACCCTAATGAAAGATTCACTCTAATCCCTAGAAATTAGAGATTGACCTAAACCACAAAGCATGAAGTTTTCTATCCAGACAAATTTATTTCAGCTATTACAAGCTGATATCATTATTCATATCCACACCAAATCCCCCTCTAAATGCTGTTAAATATTGTGGGAATGTATTTTGTTGAATGATTCTTAATGTCTCTTTGAATTACATGTATGCTATGGGGTGTAATTGTGGCTAGGGCTTCGGTTGTTCTTATGAAGATAAATGATAGCAGGGGAGCAAATAGACAGAGGAGAGGGGAAAGATGAGTACTTCGTATAGCTTTAAACTTCCTTTCCTTTGTATATTGGCAAGTGCTTATGCATGAAAGAAAATGTTGAGTCCTGCATTTTGCAGCAGAGTTCTTTGCTAAACTGCATCAAACAAATGAGTCTGCTCTTTTGTATCCTCTTTCTAATTTGAGATGACTCTGAGGCAGCTTTGCTTTCACAAAAACAGGAAGTTTGGGGATTCCTTTCCTCCAGATTTAGTATTTTTTTGGTTTATAAAGCAAGCTGGATGAAGCAAATGACACCGATATCTCCCTGTGTGACTTTGCACTGCGTTCATTTGCCCTGGGAGAGCACCGAGGGCCAGTGCCAGGCTGCCTATTACTTGCCCTGAACATGGGGCTGCAACTTGGGTGTACTTCTGGGTACAAACCCTGGGGTGGAAGAACAGGTCAAACTTTTTTCTTCCCCGAGGCAGGATTAAGCAAATTGAAGAATCATTTTCTTTCAAGAATTGAGCCTCTTCAAACAGCTGCTTTTGTGTGTCAACTCTGTTCACCTTTGTTTGCCTGCTGCCCCATGGCAGGTGCCAGGAGCAGGGTTCCCTACTGGAGAAGGCTGCATAAGGCTGCTGAGTCCCCATGGGAGGAGGGGGCTGCTCTCTCCACATCGACATGCCAAGCTGAGGAAAAGCAATTTCAATCCACAGCATCAGGCTTACAAAATAAATCTCTCTGCACCACCCCAGATAATTTGCAGGGTATTAAATTGAATCCTTTTAAAAGGAAATGCTTGCATCCAAGAAAGGGGCAGCAAAGTGAGGCTGCTGGACTGAGGGAATTGCCAGCCTTGCTTACCAGTACCTCCGGGCAGAGATAAACATTAAATGCATTCGGCAATCAAAATAAGGGCTGTGTGAAAGCACCACTCACAGGGGGACTCTGTCCTATTGAGCATTCATGCAGGTGCCAATTTATTCCTCATTACACCATCTGCAAGAGGACTGACAGAAGGAACAGCAACAGCCGTGCAGCAGAACTGCAGATGGGATCCAGCTCTGGCTCTGTGCATCGTTGAGGTGGTGCCCACAGGGATGCCACCCTCAAAGCGTGCAGGAGAAAAATGCAAGTCTGCCGAGGCTCCTTGTAAAAAGCCATGGGTAGGGAAGGATGGAGAGGAGTGGGAATTGCCCCAGGAAGGGCAGCTGGTGGTTTTACAAGGTGATAATGGGTTAGTCTGCTTCATGACATAAGTGAAGTACTTAAACATTTGCACATGGGAAAAGAGGGGAGGAATGGTGAGATATTTCAGGATCACAGAGTTGGTTGAGGTGGGGAGGTGCCTCTGGATATCAAGAGCAGGTTGCTCAGTTGGGTTCCCACATAGCCTGCTGCTACTGCAAAGTGTGCTAAAGCATCTGAGGGAGCTTTGAGCTGGCTGTGCTGGCTGTGCTGCAGGTTGCTGAGCAAGTACCCCTGGCTGCTAACCTGCCAGGAGCTGGCTCATCCACACCTACATGGGCCTTTCTGACTGCAGTGCAGGAACACCCAGATGCCACGTAGTGCCATTGCCTCCACCCAGAGCCTGGCAAGGTCACAGGTAAAGTGGAGCCAAGAATGGAAAACCTTTCCAGAAATATTTAGATGCCTCAAAAATAGCTTTTTTTTAAATTATTATTATTTGGCTTGGCATATTGCAAAACATGAGCAATTCTTATGGTTTGTTCAAAATTCATGTTAACTACTATTAGAAAGACATATTTTTATTTGTTTCTATAAGTGTTCTGATACAATCCAAACATTTAAAAGGAAAAGCTGAGATAAAATAAATTATTTAAATATCTTGCATTTACTTAAATGTAGTTTTAATGAAACTGACATAAATTTGCAACAGGTGAAGATACAAATCAGTCTGTTAAAGAGTGCTCACCAAACTGTAGTTCTGTTTTAGTACTGAGTGGGAAAAATCTCTCTCAAAGGACAAGGTTGCATTTCCATTAAAATCTTAAAATCCATTCTCATGTTCTTTGGTCAGGCTAAATTCACCCATATTTCATTTGGATTCCTTCCTTAATGAATGCTGAGAGATCTAAGCTCTGCTTGGAATTTTGAAAAGAGTTAATGAAAACACAAGTATAGGTGGGTGCCGCAGCTCTCTCTCCCATGAGAAAAAAGAAGTGAAATAGTTCAGTGAATATCTTTCCCATGTGGATTAAAAGGAAGATATATGTAAAAATGCTTTCAGTATGCAAACTCATCAATTCAAAAGGAAATTGTTAAGGATACGAGCAGACTTCACACATACTGATTTCAATAAAAATTGAAAATACTCATGGAAAACACAACCATGCCCTTAAATACACTGTTTTTTTTAAGTGTTTCATCTTATATTCTGAGCATAGCTCAAGATGTTTTATATGGGATGTGAAACTGGGACTGTGTCTGCTGCTAACATCTCACTGCCAGGGTTGGCTAATAGAGCTAAACCACACCATGAAAAGTGACCCTGGGATAGCACCAATGGGTGTTCCCTTTTTAGGGGAAAATGCTATAAAGCCTCTACCCTGATATCTTTCCAATCTTTCTTGCAGCTATTCACAGAGTAGACCATGCAGAGTAGTAGAATTCAGCAATATTAGTCTAATGCCTGTGTAAAGGGTAAGAGAAAGCGTATCTTTTCATTTACTTTATTGCAAGCTCTCTGCACACAGTCTACATGCAACACAAGATGCAGAGATCGTTCTCTAAGATCCTTAGAGAAAATATCTTTGTCATCTAGCTACTTTGCTGAGAGATAAGGTTACTAAGACAAATAGGACAATACCAACCACACAACATTAAGGATATGATTCTCAATGGCCTTAGTAAATTTAAGCAAATCCCTTTCAACAGTCTGACACCATAAATGAAGTGTTTGAGATGGTATCTCCAGTATTAGAAAGAGCAGCCTTGACACATCCTTTGATTAGGGAAGCTGACATTTCTGTTAAAGTTCAGCAAGTCACAGAATCCTCTTAACATATGGCCAAAGATTACAATGTTCTCTTCTGAAAAAGGTAAGTGTGATTGCAGATCTCATAACTTTGGGAGTCAGGAACAAAACTTATTGCATCTGCTTCACTTTTTCATTCTCAGCAAAACAAACAAAGATGGAGAGAAAGATAAAATACCAAAGAAGAATAAAGATAATAATAAATCCCCCACACGCTTTGAAGATGTAGAGAAGACAAAAAGCTATGTAAATTTTGCTATTATACAAATATTATGGTATTGAAATTGCTGAGATAGAAGTTGAAGGGTATTTTGTATGATATTATCACTATTCTGGTTTGATGACAAACAAGCCTCAAACCTAGAGATGGGACTCCAGCCATAGTGTGAGATTCAGCAGCCAATTTTGGCCAAAGCTTAGATTACCTCCGTTCATATCTTGAGGTCTGGAGGTCCAGAGAAATACTTGAAAATTCAGAACACATGGAGTAGAAACCAGGCTAGGAACACTGCCGTAACAGAGCCTCCTGAGATGCTGCAGTGTTGCTGGGTTGTGACTGGATATACTGACAGATTAATCTTCAGAGGACTAGATTGAACCAGAAAGTAGAAGGTGTTGAACATTTTTATGTAAACATTTTAAAAGATTTAGATTTTATTCAGTTCAAGGTCTGGCTAAAGGATCTGGTCAGTTTTTATTTATTCAAAGCAATTTACCCTGTCCCCTTGTTTTGTTCTTCATCTAACACCATAAAAAAAGATCTCTGTAGGAAATAAAAAGAAGCATGGAAGTGTACCATAAACAGTATGTATTTACGCAGGGCTTGCAAATGCTGTTGCTTGAAGAGGAGAATGCTCCATTTATGCTATCTACTGGCAGTTTATGCAAACTCTCTGTATAACTGCACATCCTAAAACAAGAGAATAAGGACCAATCTTCAGAATTGTTTAAAAGGTTTACAGCTGCTTTCATTGAAATAAATGTACTGGAAACAACAGAATCAGGAGAGGGTGCGAAAGCTATAAAGTTTGCATAAAGAAACCATTATGAAGGTGTGCCAATAGAGCAATTGTTTGATGTTGCGTTACAAATGTATCTTTTTTTTTTTTTTTTTTCTCCCCTAAGACTCAGTTTATCCTGTCCTTTGCATTTAAAGAACAAAATGCAGGAATTATTTTCTGAGATGCAAACAGCAAACTTTCAAAAAATTACTGAAAACCTAATCAAGACTAGATGTCAGCCTGAGATGTGTCTGTCTTTTTTATTAGGATTTGAATTTGCTCTTTGCCATCTCAGAAGCAACTGCTTCTCACAATGTTTTCATTTCAGGTAACATATGGAACCTGAAACTATAGAACAAGATAAAAAGTAGAACAAAGCACCCTGAAACTAAAGATTTCTGATGACCTCAGGTTAAGAAAAAAGGTATGGCCTCACCCTTGGTGGATGTTAAGCCACAGTATCTATTAAGACGTAGTATTTGGAGGAGATCCGTCTTGATAGTCTAGTACTGGAGCCCAGAGCTCCATTGTGCAAATTCTTTATCAATGTTTGTTCTTGTCTAGAGATCTCAGAACTGTGTCTCATCCTAAGCCCTTGGGATATTTCAGCAGAATTTTTCAAGGGGGTTCTGGAAATATTAACCAGAAAGACACCTTGCATTTTTACCTCTGTTCTCTCAAAATCTCAACGTCGCTCTCAGTGGAGAGGTTGAGGCTGGATCTTGGACAATGTGGTAAGGGGAGCTAGAAAGGTGTAGAGCTTCTTCTTTCCCTTGTGCACTCACCCACAGCCCATCCATTAACAAAAAGATAAAGTTTCAGTATTCAAGGGAAACAAAAGCTGTCTGTAACTTACCCAGAATATCAGCTAACTCTCTGCAAATGTGAAAGGGAATGATAACATCTTTTGATCATCACACCACAAAGCATAAAACACCTTGTACTCCCTGTAATTTATTACCTTTGGATGTCTTTAGGAAACAAACGTTATTACTGGTGAAAGATCCTAGACTGACAGCCCTTCAAAGAAAGTCCTCAGCCACTGAACAGGAGGTTTGTGGCTCACCCCCCCAGCTCCCCTACCAGCCCCTGAGGCCAGTTGTCCTAGTGGCCTGGCTGATGCAACTGCTCAGAGAGGGGAGGAATTAGCACTTAGCCTCAGCACAGGCTCTGATGATCCTTCTTGAGAGGGCTGTGATTTGTTGCTTTGGTAACTAAAGAACGTCATCCAAAACCCATGGGCTTCTCATTCTAAAGTTCCTCATAGAAAAAGACACCTCTGAAGGGCTTTATTAAAAAAAAAAATTGTCCCTAAAGACTGGGGATAATGATAATACAATACTTAAATTTCTTTCCTAGAAATGTTAGGTACCATATTGATTTTGGCTCTTCAAATTATTTTTATAAGTTCAGATGTTGAACAACCTTTCCAAGACAAGTCCAGAGACATGGCTAGGACGGCCCTAGGGGGCCAGCAGCTGAAGGCTGGAATCCCTGCACTGCTCACTAGTGCTCAGGGGAGTCCTAAGGAGGAACAGAGTCTATCGACTCGTCCTAATTCTTCAGCATCTGGGGTGGGCACTTTGAATACGATAACGACAGAGAACTGCAGGAGTGTAAAGGGAATGCAAATGCAGGATATGTTTGTGGGAGGAGTCACTGCATGAAGCACTCAGTTTCCTTTAATCAGCATTTGGCTTCAATTCCAAACAGCATTTTACCTCTACAGTAATCTCCTGTGTGTGATTCCCAAGCATATTTCATATGAGATGCAATGCAGTTAACCATGTGTTCTGATGGCTTTGATTTTAACCTCTTTTTTCGTCAGGACATTCTTGGCAAAGGCTTTCTGGCCAGTGTACTATGAAGAGGCCAAATATCTTTCTCGAGTTCTCTGTTGCTAGTGGTCTCTAATCCTAAGGCTGGAGACATCACACGAATTGTTCCCTCAACTTCTCAGAGCTTTGAACTAAGTCCATAACAAAATCACTCGTTCCAGTCCTCAGATGCTATTTCAGACTAATGCATCCAGGAAGTTTAACTTCCTCCATTAACTTTGTACACTCAGAGGAATGCAAGCAAGAAAATGGAGTGGAAATGGAAACATTATTTCCGAGAACCAGACAAAAGGGCCTGGGAGCGTGTCCCCTGCTCACAGAAGCGTGGTCAGTATGTGATGACTCTAGCACTGAGCTTTATAGTGACTTAAGCTGAAGGGGCCTTTCAAGGGCAATGTTAAAAAAAAAAAAAAAAAAAAAAAAAAAAAAAAGGCCAAAATAATAGGCCAAATACTAAGTCTTATTCAGAGTAAAATCCCCCTGAGCTCAGTGGGAGTTTCCCTTAAGAAAGGGTGGCAAAGTTTGGTTCACAAAACCTGCATGTAGATTTAGCAAAAAATGATTTGTCTTTTCAGATTGGAGGAAGAAAAGTTTGCTCTCTTATGAACAAACTATACATATGGACCTTGTTAATTACTGGGGCTTCCATAGTGTTTATCTCTTTGCCAGCATATTTATTTCCCCTAACATCTAATGTACCTTTGACCCTTAATATAGTATCAACATTAAACAAGCAAACCAATAAAATAACAAGGTTAGTGAAACTTATGAATTTCTTTTGCATTGTCGAACTATCCTTTTTGCAGTCTCACTCACTTCCTTTCAGGAGAGTTTGGCACTCAGTCTCCAGCACATAAACAAGCCCAGGAGCTGGCCCAAGCCAGGCGTTTCGCATGGCTAGCTGTGGAAGATGCTTTACAACAAAGTAAAAATAGTCCTCCCCACAGGACCTGATCTCTTTTTGGGTGTCTTATGTCACCCTGCCTGACTTTTTAAACATCTATCTTCATTCTTTTGGAGTTAGACAAATAAAAGCAGTAAGAAAACTTGCTATTTTTGTGCTGCATTTCAAATGAATTTTTCCATTGACTCTGAAGATAGTTTGCTGATACACATGTGGTTGTTTCTGATGCAAATACTGATCCTGACGCACTGGAACTGTCTCTTCTTTGCAGATAGGGAAAGGAGGTTACAGCTGCAGCTCCATAGAAATGCGTTAGCTCAAGCAATGAGGTAAGCCCTATGTGGGGCACCATCATCTCCAAATAAGTATTGTCCATCGGCAGAGCACTGCATCTATATCATTTGGGGAGGCAAGTCTTGCAGGGACAACTCGTGAACCTCTGCTCTGCTCTGCATTACAGCATTTTTGCCCTCCAGACATGCTCACTCCGTTGTCTGAGCCTGAGTAAAACAAGCCCTTTTACTGCAATAGCTCTTTTTCTTGAGTCTTTGCCACAGATTAATCCTTTCTCCCTATAAACTTTTAGCTTTAATTACCTTTTTGGGACTCTTATCCATATTCTTGTTTTTCTTTATGTAAAATAATTCTGCCTTAAACTTCTTTGTTGCACCTCGGAACTACATTTTAAAAATATCCCCCTTTGCCTTGTTTTCAGGGTTGTTCCCTAAGTGTTGTGAGTTAAGTGCTGATACTGCATTAGAGATCAATCAAAGCTTTGCCAAGAGCACACAAAATAAATAAATAAATAAATCCTCCGGTATATTTTGATGTATCTTTGAAAGGAGAAAAATTCCTTTCACATGGCCTCTTGTCCCTAGAAATCTACAAGTTTCTTTGTCTTGGCAAGTGGCCAAGCAGCACCGTGATGTACCATTTTTCTTGGCCAGTGTTTTTAGGTCTTTTGAAACCAGACCAAGTGTTCACATGGTATTTCTTCATTTAACAGCTGCAAGACAGTGACTGCAGCTGCATGTGTCGTGAAACCCAGCTTCCATCTATAGTAAGGGATGCTGTGTTTTTTTTTTTTTTTTTTTTTTTGAGATAGCTGACTAAACAAATTCGAACTCAAGGCTGATATAAGCAGCTCTGTGGCTTCCTATGAAGCCATTTTACTGTATCTATAAACCTTAGTACTTTAGGAAGCAGAACTGGAGAGGGGCTTTGCAGGGTGAATGTGTATACGCATGCTAATTTTCTACATGCGTAGGACTGCATTAGCATCTCCCTAGGTGAATGCCATGCAAGTGGACTGAAACCGAACATCTGTAGCCCACCTGGCAGTAATCTTTGCAAGCCCACACTGCTTGGTTCCTCCCCTCAACCCAATCCAAGTCCCCTGAGGTTACGTACTTGGCAGCCTGTTTAAACTGACCCTTTTTGGAGTGGTCTCTTACATCATCTCATTTCATAAGCTGTTAACCAAACTATTTGTGAGATTGGCTGAAGTTGCTTGCTGACAAATTGCAACGATGCTTGTAAAAAAAGAAAAAGGTTAAAAAAAAAAAGAGAAGGAGAAAAACCCTGAAAACGTGGTTCATATGCAAGGCAAAGTCAGCCAGGAAATATTTATGGTGGGTCCTGAATGATCAGATGTACTGGAAGGAGAAAGGAGGAACAAATGTTTTCCTGTCTGCTTGTTAGGGGTTTTTGTGGTGTTCCAGTGAAGAGTGATGAGGTTTTTCTGGGGTTAAGACATCTGAAACTAAGCCTGGAAGGATGGAAATATTCTGCCCATATTTAAAAAGAGAACATGCATCTGTGCACTAAAACTTGCTGTTTTAAGACCTTAATAATAATATTACTAACTAGTTGGTGGTGGTTTGAACATGAACTGAGAGTGGAACAAATTTACTTTAAGAACCATAATAGGAATAGTACCTCATAATTTCTGAGGCAAAATTCCGAAGAAGTTTAATGGTTTTTGTCAAGGTTGGAGGGCTGACACAGTGGTCAGTCAGGTGAATGTGGTGACCTCTTAGATTTAAGTAGATACAAGTATGTGTGGATATTTTTTATCTGTTTCTTTAGGAATTGTGATAATTTCATTGTGAAAACAGGATTCCTGCCCAAGAGGTCACCTAATCTACACACAATAAGAAATATATAGACCGATGGGACAAACTGACAAAACCAGCATGAGATTACAGCTACCATTAGTAAAACAATCACACTTTTCCCTTCCTTCAGATTTTTTCCTTTGTTTTTCTTGTTGTAGAACTGCAGTGGCCTGAGGATGCCAAAAAGCTGAAATGCAGCTCCCATCCTGGGGCTAATCCTGGGCAAAAAGTGGCAACAGGATTGTGCAGGAGGGCGACCTGAGACCTGCCCTGTGCTGAACCAGCTGCAGCTCTGGCAGCAGAGGTGGCTGAAATTGCCATTGGGGGAGGGGGTCACTGGCAAACTCAGCAGAGTGGCCACTGCAGACCACCCTGTCCTTGGTTGTAATGGTGGGGCCCTGGGGAGCAGCTTGAGTTTCCTGCCTCTGACACGCTCCTGGAGGTCCCCTTCCCTCAGGGTCCCCAAGGTATGTGTCTCATGGCTCTCAGCCACACAAAGATTAAGGCACGTGGCTCATAGGGTCAAGAGGAATGGCCACCCTTGTAGCAAAATGAAGCTAATCTGTGTTTATTGAATTCTTTTTGCATGTTGTTTTTACTGAGGAAAAGCCATCTCACCCCATTTCCTCTCCCAGCACAGACCACAGCATGCTTACTTAGGCCCTCCAAACATTCGCTATCTCACTTGTTGTTTATGCATATATGCCTTTGCAATCTTGTCTGGTGTCATGATGTAATTTTAGTGATTAAAAGCAATGGATTGATAAAATGAAAGGGAAAAGGTTTACACATCCTACTGAGGATTTACTTACAAAATGCATTCAAAGGTTTGCTGACACATTCACAGATGTTTAGTAAGGGTGTAAGCAGTCCAATGGGTCAACAGGTTGCTTTCATCCAAGGTTCATCGCCAACAATAGTCCCCTGTGCCAGCATGCTTACATCCAGCTGTGGCATAGCCCCTTGTGTCAATTATGTATTCAAACATCATTAATAATTGATTAACCCTTTACAAACCACTTAGATGTGGAATGTCTCTCTGAAGCGGAAATGGGAACTGATCAGACAGGGGCCTGTCAAAGAGGCTATTAGGCAACATACTTCCTGTCCAAAGAAACCACATCAATGAACTTGTATGTTCATTCAGGTAAATTCTGCTCCATTTTTATCTGGAGTTTACTTCTGTGAACCAGTCATTTTTATTTTGGATTCTTCTCTGCTTATTCAAAAAAGTTCTCAAGTACCGTAGGAGACATGGGCTGTATTTTCTGTGAAAGGGTATTCTGTCCATGTTATTTATTAATTTACTCATCCCACATGACCTGATCTCCTCAGGACATAACAGGAGTTGTGCACATGCCCTCAGAAGTGAGTGGGCTGTAATGATTTCCCCATACAAGGCTGCCAGTATGTTTGTTTTCAAGATGTGCTACCATACAACAACGGAGCTCTGGAGGGAAAGAACGTGTGGAAGTTGGAGGAGTGGCTTTGTCTGAAGTTCTGTAAACACAAACCAACCATATCTGTATCATAGGTGTATAGACATCATGGAAGCCATGGGCATGTCCATCAGTGGCCAGGGTCTTCCACATTGAAACTAGTAAGGCTATAACTCTTCAGAAGTACAAATCATACTTGTCCTTATAGAAGAATGTCCCTCTTCCTCTCCCAGGCAGCATGCCATAACCTGCTGATGGCGGAGAAGGGATAGGCACACACGATTTATAGTACCTTTCATGGAATTCACTTCATGACTCAAAAGCTTTCCATATGGCAGTATTAGTTTCTACTGACTCCTAAACAAGCCTTTTTTTCATTGGAAACCACAAGCCTGTGAACTGGGAGGCACCAAAGGGACTTGAGACAAGAGAGGCTGAGTTGCACAATTGAAAGCATGCTCAGGGGATTCACTACAGAGGTTTTATAAATTTAAAATAAAGTACCTGCTTATTGTGGATTCTGTGCTACTGAATTCTCCTTTGAAACCAAAGATATTGATGTATTCTACACTGCAGGGAAATCAATAAAAACTTTAATCACAAAATTAAATAAAACCAAAGCTACTGACATTACATGGTAGCACTTTCAGAAGGAGCAATACGACATTTTGCAGTTCTGCTGCATGTGGGCTTATTATTTACAATAAATAAATAATCAAACAAACAAAAAAAAATAAAATAGATTCTTTAGAATTATTGGGGTAGAAAATAAGGACCTTCCCATCATTCTGAGTTGACAACTTAGTGGGCTTTATTGCAGTTGCAAAGGAAGAGCAAAGACTATGTTCTTCAGTGATGCAAGTGGTTGTGGCAGAAGAAATTGGCTCTTAGATCCACATTCATCATAGTCTCTGAAATTTGTTAAAAGTTCATGCCACCATCTTATCCCATTTATCGTTTATACGCTTTCTGGACATAAAAGTGAAAAAGCAACAATGTGAACGTAGAGACATGCCTGTGAAACAGCAAGGTACATTGCACAGTAGAGAGGCACATCTGAGTCACACACACATTGCAAGTGTGTGCGCATGCAACCGAAGATCCTACACTGTATCTAGCAAAATTCATCTAGAAATTCTTTTTGTCAAATTCTCATATAGAACTGTGCAGAATGATACCAAGTAAATATAAAATGACATTAAAAGTCCTTATTTGTACTAAACATAAAATTCTTTGTATGTTTTAAAAGATTAAAGCTAAGAATTTCCTGAAAAAATTTAGCTTTTTAAAAAAGAAACTTTTTCGCAGAAAATGTGTTGTGAAAGTATAGAATTTAGTCCTTTCACATATTAACATGAAAAGAGTTTCTGAGAAGAATGAGTGACAAAATTCTATGCCCACATTCTTCATGGAAATTCATGGAAAAAATTAATCTCAGGGTTTCCTTTTTCTAGGGAATATATTTTAAAATGTTTCTTTACAAAATTCAAAAACAGATGCTTTGTATACAATTCTACTACAGCCACCACAGATTTTCATTTCAAATTCTGCAAGAAGCCAAGAACTTTTTCGATAAAGAGGAAGATTTTCCATTTATAATCTTCATAACTCTTGCTATGATTATCATAATTTGCAACATCAGAAAAAAAATGCCTGATTAATCTGAACATGATCAGTGGTTTGACACGTCAGAGAGTATATTATCTACAACAACAGAAATATATAAGCAGGACTCTATGAATCCATAGTCACTCTTCTCAGTTCTAATCTGATGGAAACCTATGGAAAATAAATAAAGAGAGGAAGAAACTATATAGGACAACAAGTAGAAAATATTTATTTCTCCTTAAATGAGTAGGTGTATACCAATATGCATGCAAACCTATAGGTATATGATACTAGAAGAATGAAAGAGGAGATAATTTTCTCTTTAAGACTATTTAATATTGTGTCAGATAGAATCAAATACAATGTAGGTTTTTTTTTTTTTTTTTTTTTTTTTTTTTT